>LPNX010962630.1:663508-833829 GCA_001517045.1 Pseudotsuga menziesii
GAATGTGGTGACTGGTATTCTGATGCTATCTTGCAAGGATGGTGTTTATTCCTATTGTGTACTTGGAAAACATCATCGGGATAGTTTTGACAAACGTGCCTCTTGGCATGCCTTGGTTCCTTTGGATCTTGTGCATAGTGACTTGTGTGGTCCTCTTCCATCTACATCATTTTTTGGTTTCAAATATTTCTTAACTTTCATTGATGACTACTCCAGATGCACTTGGGTTTACTTCCTAAAACTTAAGAGTGAAGTATTTAACATGTTCTTGGCCTACAAGGCCCTTGTTGAAAAACAATCTGGTCATCAAATTATTAAGTTAAGATTTGACAATGGAGGAGAATATGTTAACAACAAGTTCACTACTTTCTGCACTGAACAAGGAATCCAACAATGGCACATTGTTCCATATACACCACAACAAAATGGTGTAGCTGAATGGAAGAACCACACTTTAAAAGAAATGGCTAATTGTATGATCCAATCTAAGGGACTAAGTCTTCAATATTGGGCTGAGGCCATAAATTGTGCAAATTACATAGTTAATCGCACACCCACTAAATTTTTACAAGGTATAACATCAGAAGAAGCATGGAGTAAAATTATACTAGATGTAAGTCACTTTGTGTGTGTTTGGTTGTGAAGCATGGGGTCACATTTCAAATGAAAAATGAAAAGCATTGCAGCCTAAAAGTTAAAAATGCATATTTGTTGGATATTCAGAAGATGTAAAAGGTTATAGACTTCTTCAGCCCCATTCACATGATATAATCATTAGAAGAGATGTTAAATTTGATGAAAATATCTTGGCCTGCGAGCCTAACTTAGCGGGTGTGCCATCTTTGGCTTGCGAGCCTGATTCAACAATTGTGCCTTCTTCTTCTTCTTCTTCTTCCAACTTCCTTGATAGGTTTCCAACTCTAGTTTCTGATGATGACAGTGAGGATGAAAATCCACCTCCGCTTGCTCATGTTCCTCCAATTGCACCAGCACCAATGCCTCCTCGATGGGTCCGTTCAACATGTGAACCAGTTGGTGATATTGCCGGTAATCCTAGATATTAACGTCGAACACATTCTCAATTTTAGCGAGCCTTTTCCCTTTTGGCTCAAGTTTTTGAGAATCATGATCTAGAAACTTTTGCAGAAGCTTCAGGAAATCTAGATTGGGATGCAGCTATGGATGAAGAATATTGTTCCTTAATGGCAAATGATACTTGGGATCTTATTCCTCTTCCAAAAGGAAGAAAACTTGTCAGATGTAAATGGGTCTACAGAACTAAGTATGCATTAGATGGAAGTGTTGAAAGACTTAAGGCAAGGTTAGTTGCCAAAGGTTTTTCCCAATTTGAAGGCATTGACTACAATGAAACCTTTGCCCCTGTAGTAAAAATAAACTCCATCCACCTTGTTCTTTCCCTTGCAGCCTTACATAATTGGGAATTCCATCAAATGGATGTCAAGTCTACCTTATTACATGGTGATTTACATGAGGAAATTTACATGGAACAACCTCCTGGATATGTTTAGAATAATTCTAGCCTTGTTTGTCTCCTTAAGAAATCCTTATATGGCCTTAAGCAGCCTATAGCTTGGTCTGCCAAAATGGATAGCTTTCTCATTGACACAGGGTTTTCTAGATGCCATTCTGACCCCAATGTCTATACCAAGAAAGTAGGAAACCATCTCATCATACTTGTTCTTTATGTTGATGATATTATCCTTACTAGTAGTGACCCTAAACTTATAACCCGTGTGAAATCCAGTCTTAAGCAAAATTTTGAAATGTCAGACTTAGGAAATTTGCATTATTTTCTTGGTCTCAAAGTCTTGCAAACCAAAGAAGGAATCTTTCTTTCTCAGTCTAAGTATGCTTGTGACCTTCTTCGTTGCTTCCACATGGAAGATTGTAAACCAGCCCCTTCTCCCTTCCAGTCTGGAGTCAAAATTTCTGCCACTTGTACTTCCCCTGAAGTAGATGCCACCTTGTATCGTTAGCTTGTTGGTAGTATTTTATACTTGACTCATTCCCATCCTGACCTTTCCTTTGCCATTGTTCATGTTTCTTGTTATATGCAAAATCCTCATGAAAGTCACTGGAAAGCAGCAAGAAGAATACTTCGATATATTTGAGGTACAATTCAGTTTGGGATTCATTACAGTATAGGGGGGAATGCTTTGTTGGTTGGTTTCATTGATTTAGATTGGGCCGGCGATCTTGATGATTGAAAGTCTACTGTAGGTTATGTTTTCAGTCTGGGATCTGGAGCTGTCACTTGGGCTTGTAAGAAACAACAAGATCTTTCTCTTTCTTTAGCAGAAGCAAAATATCGAGCCATAGTTAATGCCAGTCAGGAAGCTTTATGGCTTCAACAGATCCTTTCAAAGTTTTGATTCAAGCAGCAGCAACCTACTCCACTTTGGTGCAACAATCAAAGTGCCATCAAGCTTTCCAAAGATCCAATTCCACATCAGCACAACAAACACATTGAGCTACACATGCACTTCATCATAAATCTTGTTCATTATAGTGTTATTGAAGTTCTCTATTGCCCTACAGATGATCAAGTTGCAGACATCTTCACCAAGTCTCTTATAGAAGCGAATTTTTCTAAACTTTGGTCTATGTTAGGAGTTCAGGAATGTGTCCTTAAGGGGGGGTAGGCTCTAATTCCTCCTTCCTTCTCCTAATAGTGTCACTTTTGTAAACCCTTTAATCATATCCCAAATTGCTCTTAAGGGGGGATGTTAGGATATTTAGACACTTAGGAGTTAGTTAAGATCAACTTGTGTAATATATTCGTTAGGTAAAAGTGTGTTTCTTTAGTATGCATTAGTATGCATTTGTAAATATTCTAATCCGATGGTCACAATATGTTCTAGACATAGAGTGATCTGACGGTTCAACTTCTCTTAGATCATACCTACCATTGATTCATGGCTTAACACCTGATTGGTTTATGATCTCTATTTAAACAGCATAGAAGGTCCTTGGATAGTTGATCGATTATGAGAAGCTCATGTAACTTTCTTTCTTTTGCATAATAAATTGCTCCAAGTAGCTATTTGGCTAGGTCCGTGGACTGTTTCCCTCTCGAGGGTTTTAACCATGTGACAAACATCGGTGTGTTGATCTGTGATCTATTTGTGTGAAGCGGTTGCTAAAGGTGTTCTATCTTTTGGGAGTATCCTGTGTACCCAAACATCATATCTACACAAGTGTTCAATCCATTCATAACCAATGGACATTTCTCTACCAGTTCATAGACTTTTCTCTTAGTCCCAGTGACTAGCTGAACTAACCAAGATTTTCCATGCTTTACCTTCTTAAAAACAAAAATCTCCTCTAATCTAGGAGTAATGTAACTGTGAGTAGAACCAGGTTCAATCAAAATAGAAATAGATTGTTCAATAATCTTACCTAAAAATTCAACCATAGTTGAATGATGATCTGCCTGGAGGTCCTCCAGTGCTGCATAAATTCTAGGGACTGCTCTAGCTACCTGACCCAATGTTTCTGCTTCTTGCATGTTATAAGCTAGTCTTGCACTTTCATTCTCAAGTGGACAATATCTACGCTAGTGAGGTACTTAATATTATAAGCTAGTGAGGTACTTAATATTTCCAACGTTTGAGTGGACCTTTATTCTGGTGTGGCTCTTTAGGCTTTCCATCTGTCACTCCAACTAGATTACTCGCAGCTTGGGATGGCTGCTTCTACCGATTTCTGAATCTAGAAGGTTTGAAACCTTTCTTTCTTTGGTCAAACTTCTCATTCTTCTTGTCCTTCCAGTCCTTATGGTAATTAGGTTTTCCTTTTATTTTCTCATAGAAATACTTAGCCTTCCTTATTGCTTCTTTAAGAGTTTTTGGCTCATAGAACTCAATTCTATATTTGTAGGCTTGAGGCAATCCACTTAGGAACCACTGGATCTTCACTTTTTCATCTCTGATGTATCGAACATACCTCAACAATTCCAGAAACTTATTTGCATATTCATCCATGGTCTGCTGTCCCAATATCATCTCATGGAACTCTTTGATCTTGTCATCATAATACCTGTCAAAAAGGTATTTCTGCCTGAAATACTTCTTGAACTATTTCCACTTCAGTTTCCTTTCACTGATCCTCTTTACTTTCTTGAAGTGTTCCCACCAAATGGATGCTCTTCCATTCAGATTGAATATGGCAATGCTTTCCTTCATGTTTCCTGAATAATCCTGCACCTAAAAGTACTTCTTTATCCCAAGAAGCCAAGCTTCAGCCTCTTGTCCCATCTTTATCTATCCATCAAATGTAGGAGGTTTAGCTTTCCTAAATTCATCTCAAGAGAGATCCCTATGGTGCCTTATTCTTTTCCTTTTATGAGAAGATGAACTTGTATCTCCACTAGATTCTTCAGATTCAGATGGTCCACTGGAAGTCTTTCTTCTTCTCCTAGTGCTACCCTTGCTGCCTTCTAGCCTTGATGTACCTCGCCCAGAATCTATCTTTTTCTGCAAGTCTGTCAAGATTTCCAATATGGCAGCATTCAACTGATGCTGCTCTTCCTGGGCTTTAACCAAGCTTCTCATGGTGGCTGCAACCTCGGAAGGTGTCCCCTAGATTCTCCTTCCATTAGATTCTATGTCATCATTTCTATTATGGACATTTTCTCCCATGGCATCTTCTGCTCGCTCGTAAGAATCCCGAACATCATACTCATCATGGGTTATCATGACTAAACCACCCCTTGCTTTACCACACTACTCTTTCTAGAGTACTGCTCTTGGAAGTTATCTATAGTTATGCAAATGTGTTTGTAGCAAATTTTTAGATGCATAACGTTAATATAATCCAAACTACTTACCTTTTTCTTCGGGAAATTTACAAAAAAACAATTATGCTAAAACACAGAATTTTCTCTATTTATTTTCAGCCTTGTGACCATGGGAATTCTGCTAAATCTAATGAAAATTAACTAAAATATAGTCGGAAACTACCTAAAAACTAACTGAGAAAAGCCCTGAAAAACCTAAATCTTATTAGGCCCAATCGGACCTCCTCCCAACTAATTCTCCAACATTGCGAGGGTAAAAAAACCTAACTAATCAGTGGTCTGTTGTTTTCCCTCCTTCCGGTGTTTCAGTGGCAAAAAAACTAAACTCCTAATCTGTATCAGTGAGTGAATCAACTATGCATCGGTTGCATAGTTATCTAAGTAGCCGCAATGGCGGAACTAAATCTCACTATGATCTCCATGGCAACCTGACTAGGCTTCCGATCGGCGATGTCAATTACTGCTCATTGGGAGTTTCGGTGATCGCAAATTCTAAATCCTCCTACTGCATCGGTGAGTTACTCATATTTTCTTCTGCCATATCGACCCTGTCATGGTCTATTGTCCCAAGTCTTACTGGAAATTGGAACCCCCTATAAGTTGTGGCATCCGCACTCAGATGCATTCTTTGTCGGGTGATTAGTCCCTTCAATCTCCACAAAGGTGGATGTTTGCTAAACAATTTTTTTTATTTTTTACCCATCATGCTCATCGACGACGGAATCACCTAAGAATCGGCGATGTCATCCACTAACCATCGCCGATTGCTAATGATTCCATGACTTAAAAATTTCGAAATTTTTCTCTTCCTTTCTAAACTTTCATCAGCTCAACGATCATTGATTTTCCGTCGATCCGTTTGTTATCTATCACTGAAAAATTTCTCCATCTTCTACTGACTCGTCGGCTCCATCTCCCTTATCCTTCATCAATCAACTGACTGCTTGTCACCAACATAATCCACTAATACCTCAACATCGGTGAGTGGAATACTAAAGCATCGGTGAACTGAAGCATGATTTTTGAATGGCATTAGTAGTCGAAGCTTCTCCCTATCAGAAGACTAGTACACTAGGCTTCCACAACAGCAGATGCATGAAACACTATCTTCTTTCGATGGTCAATGATTTTGGGCCTTAGACAAAATTTTCTTTACAACGTCGGTGGTCATAGGATCTATCCATTGGAAGGATAGTCTTCTAGTTATTCGCAACGACATCACAGATGATCTAATACCTTTTGCTGTTCATCAGCGATGCATCCTACTAACATGCTCCGATGGCCGACGAAGCCAACACTTCGAAATTTTTTGAAATTTTTCTCCATCGGTGGTCAGAGGCTCTACTTGTCGGAGGCATAGTGGTCTAGCCATCCGCAATGGCAGGCGCTCGATCAACTAATATCCACCGATTATTTCAACACTTAAGAAAAAATTCTGAAACTTTTCTTCTTTTGTCGACGGTCGAAACCAATAACACTACTACATCAAAATTTTAGTCCCCATGGCAGCCACAATGGTGGCAACCCATTCAACTAATACTTACCACTATTCATTGGTAGGTTCCCTGTCTAACCATCAGCAATGAGAACAACTATCTTCCACCGATTTTCGATGGTCAGACTTAGAAAAAAATTTCAAAATTTTTCCCGGCTACCATCTGTCGGGTGGCCTTCCCACTAAGTTCCCACATTGTCGAAAGATCTTGTCACTAAGTCTTCCGATGGGACGATATTTTTGGTGCTTAGAAAAATTTTCTGAGTTTTCCTGCTGTTAAGTCATGAATTTTTCTTCTTTAGTTTTATATTTTGTTTGTGTTTTTGAAATTTTCTAATGTTCTTACTTCTAGGAAATTTTGGCTTAGAGTTCAAACTTGAAGTTTATGCCTTTAGGTCTTCATCATTTTTGGTTTTTTCCTATGTTTCTAAAGATTGCTTTTATGAAAATTTTGCGTAGAGTTCATTTTTGAAGGGTTCAATAGGGTATATTTTGATTAATGGTTTCATCAATGACACTAAGATCAAAGGTTAATCATATAAACTGAGTTTTAAAGTGGGATTAGTGATCAAATGACATAAATTATATGTTTGAACTTTCTTATAGCGCAAGAGCAAAAATAATGCACTAGTGCGCTACAAGAAAGTCGCGAATGCCCAATTGGTCATTTTTCACTCCGATTTTTTCAATGATTTCGTTCCTAAGGCAATTAATCACATCAATTAGCAGGTTTGATACGTGTCTTTCCAGGCTAATCATGTAAACAGGTGTTTGCTCATCGTGTGAGGGAAATCATGGTAATTCGATGCAAATGCATGGAAAATCAAGAAAGAGAGTGGAACGAGGCAAAATTTTCGGGAAGAGGTTCTCAAACTAAAGATTATGAAGCTAGTGGACGCAGTGGCGGAGACATATTGCTGAAAAATTGAGAATTTGACAATTGAAGGAAGAATTAGGGTTTCCCAGTGGTGACAGTTAGAAGCGATCTGGAGGGTTGAAGACACTTAGAGCATTCAATTTGACATCTAGTCAGTCAAGGAATCAACTTCCAATGCCTGTATTAAGCTTTGAATGAGGTATCTCGTGTGACCTTTGTCATGACTTGTTACAATTGGGGTTTTTTCTGATAAGCCCTACGATGTCAAATTGTTAAAGGAAGACATGAATTTACTTACTCAACAAACTTTCAATGATGAGATATTAGTCAAAATGTCTAAATGGGAATCGTTTGAGTTATTAAAGTTCAGAGCAGCACTGTTGGAGAATTATGGTTCTATGTTTAAGCCAAATTATTGAAACTTGGCACAAATCATTTCCCGAACTGTTGATAGAATAGACTGTGTAAAATTGAAGATAAACAGACTATGAGAGTTCGAAGGAAAATTGATTGCCAAGACTATACAAACTTGAAAAAAATAGGCTGTGAAATTACTAACAGGTGCTGAAAACCATATAGAAGATGAAGAGGAATGGGAAAACTAATAGTGCCGAGCCCACTGATCTTAGTTGGATAGATAAATTTCCAGGATGTGCTGAACTATTTGAAAATGCTATATGGCTGATATTTTTTAAGAAAATTGATGGATACAATGCTGAAGTCTCTCACAAGTTTGCTCAGTGTTATGACAAAGATACTGTATCTTTTGATACTTTGAAATTCAAATTGACTATAGATTTGGTGGCTGAGGCAACAGGGGTTAAAAATGAAGGAGAACTTTGGTTTAAGAAAGTGCCATTTACTTTTAATGCACAAAGGTGTCTATTTCCTGGTATTGTTCTAGATTTGGGCAAGGTAGTTCCTATTCAACTCTTCAGAGCTGAATGGGTAGAACCTATCAAGGTTTTACAAAGTTGTATTACATGTGAAGGAAGGTATGCCTTCGTTTTTAATACCATTTCAGGTTCCGTCAACACCTTAGTAGTGAATCAAAGATGAACCTACCTTTCTTCTTGCTAAAGAGCCTACATAAGATGTCCAACAGAATCAAAGAACACCAAGATCATACTAGACAGTCCATCTTTCACCATGGAATTATCAAACTTATTATCAATAGTGTTTTGCAGAAAGAAGGAAAAACTTGGGAATATTTCCTTTTTTGGTTAGGGTTTCAAAATAGTCAAGAAGGACAATCTACTAGAAAGCAAGCTGATAAAGGATAGGCCTTGATCAGAAAATTAAGATAGAAAGTAAAGTTTGAAGATGAAGAATGTGTCAAATTAGAAGAAGTTGCGGAACCTGCAAAAGAAGATTGTGAATCTAAGCAGCATCTAGATGACAGTGAGAACAAAGATTTGTAGTTTATTCACAAGGAGACTCATCCTGTTTAGAATGATGCACTAGAGAGACATTCATTGATGAGAATATTGTACTTACAGAGAAGGTTTTAGCCGATGAAGAAAACACTAAAGTCCAAAAACAAAGTCCAATTACAGTCTTGTCAGAAGATGAAACATACTTGTTGGAGGATGATAAGTTTCCTGTCATTGATAAAACTAAGGTTGGAACTAAGAAATAATTTCACAGTCAGGAGGATAAGATAGCAGTACCAAAGAAAAGGAAGATTAAAGTTAAAGAATTTTCCTCTATCATCCATCAAGGAAAAACTTTAAAAATGGTAGGAGAACTTGCTCTAGGGTGGAGACCAAAGACTAGACCCAAAAACAAACTCAGGCTAAACATGAAGAAATTACTAAACCCTAAATTGAATAAAGAGGGGGTAACTGTGATTGATAACTCCTCCTCTGATGAAAAGCTAGATGTTGGTAAGGGTGACAACAAAGGGAAAAAACCAATGAAATCAGAAGAAGAATCTAGCCTCATTGAGACCAAACTATCTGATGTATTTTTGGAAATACGAGGTCAAATGTTAAAAGAGAAACAAAAAGATGAAATAGAGGTTTCTCACTCAGAAAACAAACTGATGGTTGATGAAAATGTTCCTGGTGAAAATAATACTCAATAAAACCTAAGTTTTCATGATACTCCTATAAGTTGCTGCCTGAAGATGAAGAAATCTATAAAAGACTTAACATTCCATGGCTTCCTAATGAGCTGCAAAGTACAACAGCAAATAAAGCATTTGATTCAGAGAAAGAAAATTTACAGAGAACTATAAAGCAGTATAAACATCAAGTAGAATATATGCAGGAGACAAGTGATGGTTTGATTATGGTCAATAAGAGACTCAGAGAAGACCTAGAAGAGGTGAATAATCACTATCATGAACTAATTACAGTTTCAAAAGAGGATTTAAAAAGAAAAAGAAGTACAGAGTTACAATTTACAGGGTTAAAATAGACCATCAGAGATCTACAACAAAAAAATGAAGAGCTTACTAGAAGAATGACAGAGATGGAAGTAGAGTAGCTGAAGGCTAGGAGAAAGGCCCAAACCTTAGAAGGGATAGCTTTGTTAGCAGAGGCTGCTAAAGATCTATGAGGCTTGTTAGCAAAATCAGTTATTTGTTATGTTTTGAAGAATATTTTACTTTTGTAATTATTATTTTGATAAAACCATTTCGATGAGTAGGATGAAAAGCAGTTAGGGTTTAACCTTTAACTAAATTTTGAAAGATAGTATTAAGGGAGGTCACAAAGAGGACTAAGGGTTCAACTTTTGGGCTGCCTAGAGGAGGTCTCCTGACTTGCTAATAAGCTAAGTAAATGACTCTCATGTGTATTTGAGGAATTGATTATGAAATATATGCTCCATTTTACCCTTCAGTCTATTCTTTGGTTTCATTTATAGCTTGTTTAGCTACACAGTTGGTAATTTCATTGCTGGTTTATAGTTTTTATGCTTGTAGTGCTTACCATTTGTGGATGAACTTCAATGTTATTTTCTATTGGATACATGGTTATTATGTTGTGCATCTCAATTTTTATTTACTTTTGATTTAGTCCTATTTGGGTTATGAATGCTTTCCCTCTTGTCACCAAACTTCACAACCAAAAAACCCTAAAAACCCTATTTTGTTTTATTGAAATATTTGAGATTATGTTGGCTTGTTTTCTCGTAGTCTGGAAACAATTTATGGCATAAACACCTGCCACACTTTTTTGATTGCTGCTGGGTAGAAGGAAACCTACCTTTGCTATCTAGTCTTTGAAGGCCCCTTCAAGCCCATGCTGCAACCAGAGCTCTGATTCCACACTGTAACGTCCCCAACCCTCTGACTGGTGAAGAGGGTGCTACTATACATCAAAGCATCCGAGGATCTAGCCCCATGAACATGAACATACATACATATAGTGATGAAGCATGATACTTAAAACATAAAACATCTTATGAAGCATAATCATTCATATACACAATGGAAGAAAACATATCAATCAACACTCATGCATATACAAATTAGCATTTAACATGTATAACATCGTTCATCAATGGTAATTACAATTGTAGATACAAGTTAGGCAAGAGTACTTATCTTATGAAAAACTTGTTCTGCAACTAGCTACGTCGCTGCAACGTTCCACCCAACCATAAGCCAGCGTGCTCCTCAATCTCTCAGCAACACTGCCACCCCCGAGTCGGGCATGATTCCCCAAGGAATAAGGAACTAACAGGCTTACACATAGCCAAGGATAACAACCCGCAAGGGTACATAGTTCAGCCAAGCCAACACAGTTCAGTTTATCAGGCAAACAACAGATCATCCAAGCCAACAGAGTTGGGTTTATCAGGCCATCCAGGAGTTGTGAAAGTCTAATGCTAAGCTGGTGCAATGACACCAAAACCATCCTAGCTTCTAGAACACCCACACACACCCAACACAAGGGAATTAGTCCTTTCTCTGCAACACAGTCCCTCAGACCTTGGTCTCCCTTCTAGTGCTATTCAGGGGTTGTGGAGAAGAAAACCAGCTCAACAACTCTGTCTGTGTGGTTCTCAACCCACTAGGTTTATCAAGAATCTCAAGCCCTCATTCACCACTCCAATGCAGTCCAAGGACAAAACCACTGCATGCAAGCAGCCAAACAACTATCCAAGCTTCTACAGGGAAAAAAAAATCATTCCATTGTGGCAAACAACAATCCACAACAACTATGAACCCACAGCAATTTATCAATGCAATTGTGGCCAAATAGTAGTCAACACACACACATGAACCCACAGCACCTACTCCTCTATACAATCGCTGTGAGACTTGCACAAACCAGAAAATGGTAAGGGAACAAACGGTCAAACTACACCTGATGGAGAAGGTCACTGGCAAACAAAACCGGGAAAGAAATTATGGCCATGGCCCAACAATAGAGTAGCAGTCTTCAGCTCATGATTTAGTGATGAAGGTTGGAACAAATGCCTATTCCAAAAATGCGTGGGGAAAATTGATTCTCTTTCTGAATGGAAAGAACAAAACACACAGACCAGTGATCGGTGATGAAACCACAACAGTCTAACAACGGTGGGAAAATACCAATGCTCTGCGTGAGTAGGGGAATAATACTCACAGACTAGCAACACATGTGAGATAGAGGGCGAAACCCAAACAAAGGAATGTGTATTCCTTTAACTCATTCCACGTGAGGTGAACGAAAAACCTTCGTTCAATTAGTGGACTGTCCATCCTAAATCCAGAAGGTGGTCATGGAGGAAGTGCAGGTGCATGGGGAGAATGGCCATTGTGGCGTAGTGGCCTTGCTGTCAGTGAATAGATGCCCCACTAACAATAGAACAATGAAGGTGGTGGTTGAATGAGACAAGGGAGGGGAGTGAAGAGAGTGGTGACACATGGGTTTTCCCCCCCATGACTTAGGATTTAACTTTCCCCCTCCTTACCCTTAGGAATTATGCCCCTTCTCAATTTAGTTGTTGCGAACATAGCTGGTTGGGTTATTTAATAAAAATGCATGTTTACATGATGCCATAATTTAATATGTATGCTGCATGTCTCGATATACCATCGATGACCATTTCAATCCAAAACACAACATAACCAATTCATGGTGGGGCCTTTGCCTTTAGCTCCACACCATGATTATTTACAATATGCATATCATATATATTTAATGCAAGTGGGGTCAAAACCGGGGTGTCACACAGTAATACTCCTACTGTATGTAGATGATATATTTGTAACAGGTGTGGATGGGTTGATTGCTGATATGAAGAGGAAGCTTGTTGCCAAATTTGAGACGAAGGACTTGGGTATGATGCAATATTTTATAGGTATGGAGTTGTGGTAGAATGCAGATGGAATCTCCCTAAGACAAGTGAAGTATGCAGTAGAGATCTTGAAGAGGTTCGGGATGCTGGACTGCAAGGCCATGAACACACCTATGGCATCAAACCTGAAGATTTTAAGTGATGCTTCATTAGATTCAGTTGATGCTACGATGTATCTTCAGATGATTGGGTCCTTAATGTACCTGATGAATACAAGACCAGATATTTGCTTTGCTAAGAACACATCGAGCCAGTTCCTGACAGATCCTAGACATGTTCACCTAATTGCTCCAAAGCATATTCTGATGTACCTGAAGGGTACAGTTGATTATGGACTCAAGTATGATGCGGATCAAAAGATTAACCTAGAAGGTTATGTTGATTCATATTGTGTAGGAAGTTCCATCGATAGGAAGATCACTTCACGATGCTAATTCAGCGTGGGATCATGTGTGATCTCTTGGTTTAGCATGAAACAGTCTTGCGTGGCACTGAGTATACATTAGAGGAAATTTGGGGTCTAAAATGGACCTTATAAGAAAAAGTGCCAACAATAAATTTTGTGAGTGGGAATTCAAGAACTAATAGAATTTCAATAAAATGAGTCAACCATAATGGTTGAGTTGACATATTTGTCATAAAAGAAAACTACTTTTTTTTGTTTGTATTTTCGACATATCTCCTTCTGTGTTTACTCAAATTATGAGCAGGAGAGCTCGTTGGATGCCAAATTTAATTCTTCATCCAACGAGTACCCACATTGCATACTTTTAATGGAACTTTCTACCCCAAAAATAAGAAATACCTGAAAAAATGTGACGATGACATCATCATCATCATCACATTTTTTCAGGTATTTCTTATTTTTGGGGTAGCGGGGTCTATCAAAAGTATGTAGTGTGGGTACTCGTTGGACGCGGAATTAAATTTTGCATCCAACGAGCTCTCCTACTAAGAATTTGAGTAAACACACAAGGAGATATGCCGAAAATATGAACAAAAAAGTAGTTTTTTTCTTTCTTCCTCCAAAATTAATAACTATTATTTTATTATTTTTCTTAGGAGGCCCATTTTAGACCTAAAATTTCCTCTAATGGATAAAGCATATTATGTCATAGCTTGTTTAGCTAGTTGTGAGGCAGTATGGCTGAGGAAGCTACTGTTTGATTTTTTTGATCTCCAGTTAGATGCTACTTGTATATATTGCAAAAACTAGAGTTGTGTGAAGTTTTCTGAGAAACTAGTGTTCCCTGACAAGTCAAATCATATTGAGATCAAATATCACTATATCAGGGATATGGTGCAGAAAAGATCACTAAATCTCTAGTATGTTGCGATGGATGAGCAGATAGCTGATGTGTTGAGCAAGCCATTGGTGAGAGTGAATTTTGAGTACTTCAGGGAGAAGTTTGGTGTTCTCCCTATCGAGGTTCCCTCGAAGGGGAGGTGATGAGTCCAAGAGTCTTTCTGACATGATAGGATTGATTCCTTCCATGGTCAAATATAAGTGCATGAGCCATTCTGATGTGACTGAGGGATGTGTTCCCACATGATCAGATGTAAGTGTAGAGTCATTCTGATGTGACTGCGGGATGTGTTCCCACATGATCAGATGTAAGCATAGAGGCTTTCTTATATGTTTGTTGGATGTATTCATCCCATGGTAAGATGTAAGTGCTGAGCCTTTCTGACATGGTTTTTGGATGTGTTCCTCCCATGGTCAGATGTGAGTGCTGATCCTTTCTGACATGGTTGTTGGATGTGTTCCTCCCATGGTCAGATATAAGTGCCAAGCCTTTCTTACATGGTTGTTGGATTTGTTCCTCCCATGGTAAGATATAAGTGTTGAATCCTTTCTGAAATGGTTTTTGGATGTGTTCCTCCCATGGTCATGGTCAGATGTGAGTGCTGGGCCTTTCTAACATGGTTGTTGGATGTGTTCCTCCCATGGTCATATGTAAGTGTTGGGCGGGTCGTTCTGACTAAGGGTCAGATATAAGTGGTGAAGAAGACCTACATGGAGGCTAGGCATACAACCAACCTGAAAAAGGGTTGGCTGTGTAGAAGTTCCTATGACGAGAAGAATTGAGAGATAGCACCAGTGACGATGACCGAGTGATGATCCAGATCTAGTGATGATCTAGATCCAATGATGATCCATATCTAGAGATGAACATGACTTGATGATGATCCAGATAATACAGAGAAGAATACTTGTGTTGATAAATTGTGTCAAGAGAATACCTTCCTATTTAAGAGGAAGTGTTGATGTATTTGTAACTTCAGAATGTATTCACTTGTATATTTTATGTATTGTACCTCGATGTTTATTCTAGGAAGTATCTGTAATGTAATTGAGTCATGTCATGCCCCAATGTTCCTATTAAGAGATTCAATACTGTAAACAAGTAATGTAAAGTCATAGAGGGTAACCCTCCTTATTGATCAAGGGTTAAAGTGCCCATAGTTGTGGGGCCCTAGGGTTATTAGAATCTGCTAGCGAATTTGGCCCTAGTGAGTTATTGTCAAGTCATGAATTAGTATAAATAGAGAGTGAGCCTCTCTATTTATCACACATTTACTCACAATCAGTTGTAGCACATAACTGAGAGAGAAAGAAGAAGCTAGGACAAGAGAGAGAGAGACTACTGCTATCGGGAGATCGTCTTACTGTTTTTGCCTTTTACTTTTAGTCTTGATTCTATCTCTGAGGAAGTTGCATGGTTTTGTCCTTTATGGTTTCCCCAACAAAAATATTTGTGTCTATTGTCTCTTATGTTTGATTGGTGTGCTTGTTTTTCTCTCAATTAAATATCCTAAGATAATACTATCTAAATGATAAAAATATAACAAAATCCCCTTCCATCAGAGATCTCGTCAAATGAAAATACATGTCAAGAGTGGTGGAGGTTGATTTCATTGATGGGTCAATAGTGTTGGTGGTGGAACCATACTAGTTTATTTGAGTCTATAGGTTGACATCAGATGATAACACCATGAGGTGGTGGACACCAACCTCACTAGGTTGGGCTGCAGGAGTAGTTTTTGGAGATCGTAGGCCCAAGGGATGGGTTTCAACTATTCCTTGGTGTGGTAGGGGGTTTTGGAACACCATAGTTGGAGGACCTGGTGTGTGGATCTTGGTAGGGCTACAGCAGATGCATTGGGATCACGTTTGTTACGGAGAGAAATTCCTATGGCTTGGGGTACCACAACAGACAACTTAACTTCATAAATCAATCCTTTCCTATATGCAAGAGAAACCAAACAAATAACACTAAAGGATATCGACTTGTACCTTATTCGATATGGTTGATGTAGATCCCCATTGAGCTTTCCAACTTTAGCTTGAATTGATTAATTACTTCCTCAACATTCAATAAACAAGACAAGCATACTATATATAATTGTGTTAGCTCTACTCTAGCATATAGAATCAATAACATATAAGCATTTGAAATCATCCATGGATAAAATATTCATTCAAACACACATTATTGGACAGTAAAATATATTTTTATTAATATAAAATCAAAGATTACAATGAATACAACCTCTATCGTCACGTCTGTGAATCGGAGAAACCGAGTCCCCCACTTGGGCCTCCACTACTTCAATCCTCCATCTCTCGATAGTAAGCTCGTAAACAAAAAGTAAGATTAAGAAGAACACAAAAGTGCTCCAAGGGACAAAGGGGATGTAGACTCAAGCACAAGTTCTGACAACAATGGACTATAGTTCTCTTGCTCTCAATTCCTCATGCCTTCAATGTATCCAAAGGGTTCCTTATATAGCTCTTAAATGGGGTAATGAAGGGTCGAATTCGAGCAATCTCAAGGCATATGGAAGGCTAGGAGACAAGTGAGTTGGATCCATATCAAGGAAAACTTGAAAAGAATTTGGCCTTTTGCACACATCCCGATGTACATGGTTTTAGGGGTCAAACCTGCGTATATACATGAGAAAGGGATTAAAAGTTACGTATGGCAATTTTTGCATGTTTTTTGGGATGATCTTGGAAACAACAAAGGAACAAAAATGCTCCATGGAATCTAAGGAGTTTGCAGAGGGACAGGGAAGGCCATAAAAGTGTGATTCACCATGTGTGGTAAAATCAGCTATAACAGATGCTCCCTAATGTGTGAGGTATGAGGGGTCATACAATGGCTGAAATACATTATAATTCCATCCCATAAATGAAGTGATGAAGAACCCAATGGAAGAACCAGCCATCCAGTCAGCATTATACAATAATACAACTCTACACATAACTGCAAATACATATAGCAGTCTCGGATACATAAGAGTACAATGGCCATGAATAGGCATGATACAATATGACATATGTGGTCATCTCCACGTACAATATACATAGATCAAAATCTCAATGATGAAGATATACAAAGGATCATGATCTCCATGAAATCTGAAGATATATAATAGATCAAGATCTCGATAATGGCTGGAAATCTAACATATATTGGAATCAAGTCACAAGAGCTGAAATCTCATGAACACTGGCATGATCAAGGAGGTAGCATATATGAGATGCCACCAATCTAGAAGGTTTTCTACACAAACCGCTATGAGTACATGTCCTACTATGTGAATAGAGGTGTCGAGGTTGAACATAGTAGTCCATCGTCTGATTACCGGTCATTGATGTATACTGTTAACAGATGCGAGATCACCCATCGATAATGAAAATGGGAATCAAGGTACTAGAGTGCAAACCAAAAAGTGTGAATAAATGTGTTGAGGTCGAACACTTGAGAGAATCCATTGATCATGGGACATTGATGTATTTCCAAAAACTGTTGATGGTGAGAGAACCTACCACTAATGATTGCAAGTCTCAAGGCACTCAAAGATGACTCTAGATTCCCCCAAAATAAATGATCTAAAGTTGATGGGATGAAATCCGCTGGAAGGAGGGAATTAAGGAATCCCCCATCATCCAACACGAGGTACTCAACAAAGAGATATAATGTGGAAGGACTCGATCATAAGGTGCATGAACCAGTAACTGTACCAGGAATGGCCGACATGCAAAGTCAAGATAACTAAGGAATGGCCAATTCAGGTTTCAACTTCCTTCGAACAAGAGCATAAAGGTGAATGGTGACTGAATGTAGGTAGCAGAGACTCGATATGCAAAACTAGGACATCTCTGCGACATAGGAGGCATCGACAAAGGCTCCATAGGGACTGGAAGCTTAACCAGTTAGTGGAGATAAACTCGAATAAATGAGTACAGCTCCTAAAGTCAAGCTATTAACCCAATCAACAGATGTGATATACAGTGCTCTGTTCAAAGGAAACATGACTCCACTACTGCCAAAGATAACATATTTCCTTGTTTGGATTTTTGGTTTTTTAAAATTTTTTTTGGACTTTTTCAAATATTTGAAAAGCTTGAAAAATAATAAAATTGCTTTGAAGTTATAGACTAGGAGGAGATGAGTGTCAAATGGGCAAACAAACTAGTTCCAAGTAGTGGAACATACCTATGCTCAATGTAAGGACACATGTGTAGGATAGTGACACTCAGGGTAAAATCCCCTCCCGGTAAAAATAGGGAATCAAGCTGCAAAGGATATACAAAATGGCTCTACGTGGCTAGACATGAGACAAGCTTGGGATATATTGTTGATAATCAAAGTCAGGGAAGCCGGCATAAGGCTCAGTAAGGCAGGAAAAACTCATGATAATGCAATTACAACTTGATATAAGGGAGTCCTAGGGAAATGTACAACATAAAGTTCAAGAGGAGTATGAAGCTCTTGCTCAAGGACATGGCAGGACTAAAAGGGAATCCTGGACCTAAGAGAGGACTCACAGCATGGGTACCAAATGCAAAAGGGATATAACTAGGACACCCATGTATAGGAAAGCTCTACCACTCACATAGTACCACTTCTAACAACAACATGAAGGTTCCGTGATACCATGGAATGGGTTCGTACCTAAGGTTAATATGGAATGGTCATAAGGAAATGCATAAATGCAAGCGGATGTGATATCCTAACTGATATGCTAGTTTAGACATGATACCCATGATAGGAACGAATGGGTCAAAACCTCGGAGAGAGTGTACAAAAACTGGACCCTACATGACAACCATATTAGTCCAAAACAACCCAAAATAGTCAATAAAGAATCCAAACTATAGGATATTGGGAAAAATGATCATGACAAATGCACCCAAAGGAAACAATGTGGTGAATGATAGGACATAAAAATGAAAGTAAGGTGTAGACCCAACGTTCACGCATCCACTACCACGCCCATGAGGGTGACCACCGGTGTAAATACCGAGCAAAAGGAATAAAAATACTCCACAAATGAAGTAGAGGATGGAATATGACCATTCCCAAATCTATGAACATGGTAAGGGGCTATGATGCCCCCAAGTCCAACACTAGGGTCTGTACTAGGACCAAGGACGAGTGATAGGATACCAGGCATGCCCAAAATAAAAGTACCCAAACTCAAGAGAGCATAAATATACTCGAGTAACCATGATTCCAAAGGCCAAATAGCACACAAAGAGCACACTCCTAAGAAAATCTACAGCCAAAATAAAATCAAACCAAGGGGAGGATATGTGAGCTCCCAAATGTAGCAGGTATGTCTCACCTAGGAGAGGCTCGAAACTCCAATACACTAAAAGTGGAGGTACGTAACCAATTATAGTGGCCCTTAGCTTTAACACATAAAGAGACTATGCTGTCCAACCTATACCTGGCCGGGACACCTACAGAATAACCTCTATAAGTACCCCCTGTGATAACCTAGGTAAGGAAACCAAGGTCACCCCAATATAACCAATGCTTAGGTGGACAGTCACAAGTGGGATCGACCGTATGGGTAGGGTAGCAAAGCTCGAAACTCTTGAAAGAGCCCCCAGATATGAATATAATCCTGGAAATATATTCGGTGCTACTCAGTTATGACTAGGGGTCATCCCAATCAATAACCACTCACACTGCCTCGTGCTTAACTCCCTTGTAAGATGAGAATCCTAAGAAACACTAATTATACCAAGTAATTTCACACTCTCACCTGGATAGACACATAAATGTTTCATTTAGTGGTCTTGGACAATTTACTCACAATGAACTATTCCAAGACCCTAAACCCTAGTCTTGTTGGTGCACCCTATAAAAGAAAAGAGTGTAATTCATTTTAAATTATGCGTTGGTTTTAATTGGTTGTGATTACTCAAAGGGAAATGATCATGCAACTAATGAAGTTATGACTCAGTAGTGAAGTGACTATGCACACCATAACAAACAATTCTAAGTGCAATCTTTGTCAAATGAAAAATAGGGTATGCGACTACATGATATGCATAAATATATATTCCTTTGCAAATGCCAATGCAATCCTTCCTATATGAAATTCTAAATAAAACTCTCATCCAAGCAATCCAATGCAACTACCTCCTCAAATCCATATGCATAAAAATGGAACTACCTTGTATTTTTCAATATAAAAGAATGAAAAATGCAATAAAAGTCATATAAAACTCTTAGTCTATGCAGCAAGTATAAAACACAAGCCCAGCAAGACACCGAGACAAAAAAGAGTAATGCACTAATGGAAAAACAAAAAGGATAAATGATTAAAACTAATTTCAAATAAAAATCAATGAAACAATAGTATCTGGTCACAAAAGAAGCCTCCAACAGACAACATCAGACCCAAGGAAGACCCAACCACACTCACAATCCACCCAACAACTTCCCATAACATCAAACTCACCAAAAGGATGATGTACGCAATTGTTTAAAGAACAGCTGTGTATATACATGAAATTTGGCCAAAAAGCTGCATGTATATGCAAATTTTGGCCAAAAATATGCGTGTATACGTGATTTTTGGCCAAAAATCTGCATATGTACGCGACTTTTGGCCAGAAACCTGCGTATACAAAGAAGACCGTCGTAAAAAGTAGACCAATGGTCAAACCAATAAATGGGAGTGTCAATGGATGAACATACAATAAAATGCAACACAAAAACAAGGATAAACAAAGAGAAAGTCAAGAATATCAAGCACATTGTGCCCCCACACCCTAAAGAAAAAAAAGGAACATCACCAGCGGAGTCGCCAATTCTGTTACAGAGAGAAATTCCTATGGCTTGGGGTACCACAATAGACATCTTAACTCCAGAAATCAATCCTTTCCTATATGCAAGAGAAACCAAACAACTAACACTAAAGGATCTCGATTCTTACCTTATTCTGGACGGTTGATGTAGATCCCCATTGAGCTTTCCAACTCCAGCTTGAATTGGTAAATTTCTTCCTCAACGTTTAATAAACAAGACAAGCATGCTATATATAATTGTGTTAGCTCTACTCTAGCATATATAATCAATAACATATAAGAATTTGAAATCATCCATGGATAAAATATTCATTCAAACACACATTATTGGACAGGAAAAGATATTTCTATTAATATAAAATCAGAGATTACAATGAATACAACCTCTGTCGGCACATCTGCGAATCGGAGAAACCAAGTCCCCCACTTGGGACTCCACCACTTCAATCCTCCATCTCTCGATAGCAAGCTCGTAAATAAAAGGTAAGCTTTCGAAGAACACAAAAGTGCTCCAAGGGACAAAGGGGATGCAGACTCAAGCACAAGTTCTGGCAACAATGGACTATAGTTCTCTTGCTCTCAATTCCTCATGCCTTCAATGTATCCAAAGGGTTCCTTATATAACTCTTGAATGGGGTAATGAAGGGTTGAAACCAAGTGATCTCAAGGCACATGGAAGGCCAGGAGACAAGTGAGTCAGATCCACATCAAGGAAAACTCCAAAATAATTTGTCCTTTTGCACACATCCCAATGTATGTGGTTTTAGGGGTCAAACCCATGTATATATGCAAGAAAGGGATTAAAAGTCATGTATGGAAATTTTTTCATGTTTTTAGGGATGATCTTGGAAACATCAAAGGAACAAAAATGGTCCATGGGGTCTACAGAGTCTGCAAAGGGATAGGGAAGGCCATAAAAGTGTGATTCGGCATGTGTGGTAAAATCAACTATAACAACGTTGACTATCATTTTGAAGTAAATGTTGGACACGAGTCAAGTGGGGACATTGCTGAGTGTAATGGATGTAAGTGTTACAGATGGCACACTGATGGTTAGTCCGTAACTTTCTTCCCAGGTCCAGTGGGATCTGAGGATTATGTGTAGGGGGTTCGACAACATTATGGATTGGAGGATTAGCTTATTTTCCACCTCTGTGGTTCTAGTTGTTTCCCTGATTCCTACCTCTCTTTTTCTTTCCATATTCTTGTTAGTTATTAGGGGTGGGTTGGTTAGGGAGGTCCTGCTATGCGTAGAATTATCCTATGGGAGTAGGAGGAGTCGGGGTCAGAGCCGTAGTGGGTTTCACAGGTGGTGTATAATAGATAGGGGCTATTGGTGGTGTTGTAAATCCAACCATTTGGCTAGTAGAGTAGTGTAATGAACAAGTCGGTCCATGAACATGAGGGTTTTGCACTAGAGCTGAGTAGGAAGGGGTGGCTCTGGAATGAGGCATTAAACATAAATAATCAAGGGCATAACTTGGTTGGGAAACACTATGGGTGTTACTAGGATGGGGTGGTACCATGGGAGAGGCCCGATAATACTTAGGATGCTGGGTAATAGAGCCAATAACTCCATCGACAACATGATATTCCTCCGATGTATCACAATGTGAGGTGTCGGGTCGAGGAGCATCAGGTATAACGATAGACAAGTAAACAAACTAGGCATATATTAGATCGAACTACTGAGCCTTAAGGATGGATTCTTCTTTGTTTTGTGGTCGATCAGATGAAACACCCTTGGCTATGTGGGGGAGTAATGTTTTGAGGAACCAATCGAGGAAGATCCTATCTTCTAACTAGATCTTACACAAGCTATGACAATGATTCCATTCATGGATATGATCTGTGATATGGGTATCTGTGTTATGGAGACAAGATAGTAGGATCTCTACTCCCTCATCATAATGAACGGGTAACTGAAAATACTAAAGGAACATCAAAGCGAGTGAGGAGAAGTTAGGGTAAGTAGCATGAGGCAATTCAATATACCACTTAGTTGTAGCACTAGTGAGTGTGCATTGGAACAACCTTAATTGAATCGAATCATCCACAATGTTGTTAGATGAACACCATAGGGGGAATGACATGATGTGATTTTGAGGGTCCTCTCCCATATTTCCTTAAAAATTAGGGATTTCTGAGGTAACCTTGGTAGGCATAGGAGGCCATTGCAAGTGGCGATGAATGGGGTCATTTGTTAACTGTTCCAAACTTGGCAGGTTGAAAATAGCCATAAAAGTTAAGATAGAGCCAAGGTTGGATCGAGAAGGACCAATAATGGTGTTGGTAGCTACAGGAACCTAGTTCCCATGCATTGCTATGGGTGGATGAGGTTGACTTATGACAATAGGAAAAGTCACTGGTATGGAAGGAATAGTCGAAACTAACATGGAAGGGAAACTACCTCCAGGTATAAAAGGTGCAATGGTAGTCACAATGGTTCCTGGAATGGGACCACCACTAGTGGGTAGTGAACCAACATCAGTGTGTGTAGTGACAAGGGGACCACTAGGACCAGGACCTATAGGCCCGGCGGATGTAATCCCACTACTAACAATACCCCCTTGAAAGGGTTTAGGATGTGCACTAACCATGGGGCTAATATGGATCAATGAACAAGGTAGGTTTGGATTGATATGAATTCGAATCAGCTTCAGAGTATGGGTGTGGCTCCGAAGGTGGAAAGTGACGTCGAAGATGACTCTGACGGTGACGGTTCAAAGAACCAAACTTGGGAATGTGCCCCCTAATCCTATGTCAGTAGCGTGGTGGAGCTATGATGGCATGATGGAGTGTTTTGTAATGAATGACAACTCAATAGGATCAATCGTAGGCTCAAAAACCCAACTACAACCAAGTATGTAGTAGGATAGCGTATCATTAGAGGAAATTTGGGGTCTTAAATGGGCCTTATAAGAAAACGTGCCAACAATAAATTTTGTGAGTTGGAATTCAATAACCAATAAAATTTCAATAAAATGAGTCAACCATAATGGTTGAATTAACATATTTGTCATAAAAGAAAACTACTTTTTTTGTTCGTATTTTCGACATATCTCTCTGTGTTTTTACTCAAATTTCAAGCAAGAGAGCTCATTGGATGTGGAATTTAATTTTGCATCCAATGAGTATCCATACTGCATACTTTTTACGTATCCTGCTACCCCAAAAACAAGAAATACCTAAAAAAATGTGATGATGATGTCATCATCATGTTTTTTCAGGTATTTATTACTTTTGGAGTAACAAGGTCCATCAAAAGTATGCAGTGTGGGTACTCGTTTGATGCAGAATTAAATTCCACATCCAATTAGCTCTCCCACTCATAATTTGAGTTAAAACACAGGGAGATATGTCAAAAATACAAACACAAAAAGTAGTTTTTTTCATTCTTCCTCCAAAATTAATAACTATTATTTTATTATTTAAACTATTATTTTATTATTTTAACTATTATTCTATTATTTTACTTAGGAGGCCCATTTTATACCTCAAATTTCCTCTAATGGAAATGGTTTCTCACAGGCCAACAACAATCTCTGAAACAAAACTGCGATAACAGGTTTTGATAAGGTGATTCTACAAAGAAATGGCTAGAAATGCAACAAGAAGCAGTACCTATCAAATAAAAATGACTCACTAACCTATGGGGTATGAGTGCAAGAAATATCCTAAATACAAGTTGGAAGCCCCTCACAAATCGTATCCTCGGTAGGGTGATGAAATCCTAGTCATACAATATGAAATGGAAGAACAATATAGGCTAAGAGAATCCCACTATCAAGAAGGACCTTTGGGTAAAATATCACTAAAAGTGTGGAAAATAGGCTACCTTTTTCATGACACGTCCATTCAGTTTACTAATGCTTTATCCCTTTAGCCCTTGACACCCAGTATATGCAGGAATGCACGAGGAGGACTATCAAGGTTTATCCTTCAGTACAAGATGGAGTGCGGTATTCCACCCTGACTTTTGGAACCCCTACTAAGCAAGAGTCCTCCCAAGAAACTAGTTCTGACTGTGTCAACAAATACAAGAGGATTTTGCCCCCCTAATGGACAACAACTATTTATCAAGTAAAAGTGATAGAGGGGTGTTGTTTGGATGCCTATCCCAAAAGTCCTAACTTAGCTACAATATTGTTTTATCCTCAAGCGGGGTTACAATTTTGGTTGTATTTATCTATTATTAAGGCTTTATTGGGATCATGAACCAAGATTTTAACTTATATGGTATTAAATGTGTGCAACTGATTTGTATTCCAAACCCAGCAATCCATGGTGAAGATGTTCCAATATCACTGTCAGGATACAAATATAATGCAGTAAAGAATAGTAAAGAACAGTAAATATACTGCAAAATAAAATTTTCTTCAAGAAATAATTTGTACTTGAAACAAATGACTATTAAAAGGAACTAATAAAATGCAGGAAACATGCATGGGATCTCAAACACGAAGCTCAACTAGAATGGATCATAAACCAAGTAAGTTGGATCTCAAAACATACCAAGGGGCTACAAAAATATCAAATCTGAACAAAAATTAGGTTGGGACAGGGTTTGGGACAAACATGGGATCTGAAACAGGAATCTGAAGCACAAAAACAAACTGAAAAGCTATAGATCACACATGTTGGAGTAACAGGAAAAATCGAGGTCGCACAGAACATAGGAAAAAACATGATTTGAGTAGAAAAATAGTCAACGGACTCAGGTCGCGCAAAACAGAGGGTTTAGCTCGATGGTGTCGCTCAAAACCAAGTCACAGTAATGAATCAGGTTGCTCTAGAAGCCGAAACAAGAACGATTTGGGTTTTTAAGCCAGGTCTCTCTTATCAGGGCTAAAGTCATGATCTAGGTCATGTGTATCGAGTAGAAAGGTACGTCTGGGTCGTGACTTTTTGATTAGATAGATGTGACTCAAGTCGAACATATATATTTTTTAAAATAGAGCCGGCTAGGGATGAGGGGGAAAGCACTGATGCAATAATTGTTTATATCGGCCACGAGGGGGCCCGATTTGTGAAAAATCAGGGAAAAAGAGAGGAACAAACCAATGGAAACCTGCAAAAATAAAGATCTAAATGGATCGACCGAGTGGAGTCATAAGGTATAGTTCAATGGAATAACAAAAAATAAACAATAAGAGCAACAATGATAAAAAAATATTTTTAGGGTTTTTTCATATATAAATTAACTACTTCATAAAATAAACACAAAATACCTTTTTCCTGCAAGATGCACCACCGTATCCATTCTCGGAAGTGGTTTCACAAATCCATGAGTTGGTTCTCCAGTATTCTCCATAGGAAGTTGTCAAACGGGGGGTGAATCCAAAGTGGGTACGGAGAGATCTCAACGTACACCGTGGGAAATGGTGTGGCAATGAGAATAATGGTAGGAACGTATGTGGTATGTCTAAGAGGAAAATGGCATAGCATAACCACAAGTGAATGAAAAGGTGTTTCGGGAGAGCCCTTTTAAAATGTTATAGTATGATCTTAGGTTTTTTCAACCCGTGGTAATGACCCATGGTATTTATCTATGGTATTTTGACCCTTTCTCATTTTTTAGGGTTTTCGACCCTTTTTGGGAGAAAGTGGGGATGAACCATAATGAATTCTCACTTGTTGGATAAATTTTCCCCACTCTCGTGACCTAAGTTCAACAAACCCACAAGACAAACAAAACACCCAAAGACATCGGCCTGATAGAGCAAGCCTAGTTGGAAACACCTATGAGGCAAGTGCAGTCTCACCCAAGATATATTAATGTGTAACTTCCAAAACCATGTTTCCATAGTCGACGAGGGATTACAGTCCCCTGATGCACAACAAATCAACTTGACAAAGTCAGAAGGTTGGATTCTTTTTACTAACTTGACAGCGGCGAAAAAATTCAACACAACTAACATGCAACACAGACTTTCCATTGACAAATTAACAACTGGAACAACCATGCGATGTAGATGCTTCCTTAACAATAAAAGATAGTGGCACATCTGTATTGCAACTTAACAGTAAATGAAAAAGAGATAATACACAATGTTTCAACAATGATTTATTCATTCATTCATTCAACTTCTTTTGTCAATATTGTGACATTCATTGAAACAATACGTATAAATAATGCAACATAGCTAATAACTAATCACAACCATTCAACAAGCACACTGATTCGACACAAGATGTAAGATTGAAACCCAACTCAAAAAAACCACCAAGTTGCTCTTCATCTAGCATGAGAAATATATGGCACCTTGTAGTCTATAACTTGAGTATAGACTGTTTTGAGATATGTCTTTTTAGCTCAAACTCTTTCTTGCTCTCATGATCTCTATATTATTACGCTTTCTTCTACTCCTACTGATCCGCACACATCTTGGATCGAATATTCTAATCTACTATCTATGCACTCATATGCAAACCAACTCTTACAAAATGTTCTGCAGACACAGCTGTAGATCCATGGCTCAACAACCTACTATAACTCTATTATCAGACTTCTTCAATTATTTCCTAGCTTCAGTAACTAAACGAAGTGAACCAATCCAATCCTTATACAAAATAGGTTTCTCCTATATATAGATTCTACAAGACCTTGTAGGGTTGACTGGGTACAAATCATTTATTACAATTTTAAATATCCACAAAGACATATTTCATTACATTTATCATAGGCCATACTTAGTTGCAAATGTAATGTCCCAATTCAAAAAATTGCATAGCGTGAAAATTCCATCAATCCTACTAGTTCCCTAGGTTGGGTGGAAACATTGGGAAGTTAATAAGGGTGATAATAAATGGTGTTTATACATTAGAAGGAATAAATATTTATTTAATGGAGTTAATTAAATTAATTCAAGTGAAAAATTAAATGGCTATGGAGAATGGAGACACATGGAGACTGTGGGGCCCACTCAAGCTAGAATTCATATGTTAAATGGCATCCTCCTCTTGTAATTTTGAATCTATGGGAATCCTAATGTTTTGGGATGGATTATGAGTTTAATATACTTTTCAATATACTTCATAGTTCTAATTTTGGATGAATTGTAACTTACATGGGAGAGGAAGAGCCAAATGGGAGTTTCATGGACACTTGGCTAGATTCCCGTTACATTTATGACAGCTATGACACCAATGATGGAGATTCGATGATAGTTATGACCTAAGTTAGATATAAAGGCTGAAATAATGAAATTTCAGACCTGAATAGAGCATCTTGGAGGTCAAAATTGGGATTTGGAGAAGACCAAGAGGATCCTACTCAAATTTGGGAGAAGAGGGAAGGTGAAGAGAGAGGCCACATGGCATAGCATGAGCAGCCACACAAATTCGACTTGGATTTGGTTTATGGATGGATTTGGAAGCTTAGAATACCAATAATGTTTATAAAATATAGGTATCATCCATGAGAATAATTTTTTTCTCATTTGTGAATTGTGAGAGCTAGTGGATGACTAGTTTTCTTGCTTAAGCCAATTTCGAGGGTGAAAGATTCCCATCCTAGTTGGTGTTTGGAGAGGCCACTCAAGTATTTCATGGAGATTTAATGGAGTTTTATTTTCAATTTTAAGCTACAGGAAATCATGTGGATTCTTCTATTGCAGCACTCTCTCTCAGCTATTTCCAATTTTCACACCATATTCATGCCAATGGAGGGATTGCGCTTTGGGTGAGCTATTGATATATTTGGGGAAGATTAAAATTACCATTATATTATTTTATGATTTATATACTTTTTATGTCATGTTCATAATACTCTCAAATATAAATACCCAAAAGAATTCATGAAAAAATGTTGAACAATGAAGAAATAGTGTCATTTCCCCACTATCTTGTTGTGGACCATTGTAATGCTGATGATTTCGAATTGTGAGAGAATTTAATTTCCAATTTATGATTGGAATCAGTTAAATATTATATTTTATTAATTTTCAGAAAGTTTCAAGTCGAAATCCCCAAGATTTGTATGTCAAAATGACTTTCAATGAGCAAACAATGACCATTTCCACTCTATTTTGATATATGCCATGGTAATGCTTGTTATTTCGAATGGAGGAATGTATATATGATAAATGTATGATGTATATACTGTAATTAATGTGTATATCAATTATCATGTTCATTAATTAAGCATTGGAATCCATTTTACTCATTTTTATTGCATTGGGAGAAGATTTGGTGCATTTTCCCCAAGGGTCGAAATTGTGACTTGGGAGTTGTTTTGGAAAGAGTCATAACAGACTGTATAAATTGAAACATGATGCATATGAGAATTTGAAAAGGTTCCTTACACATAACCATCCTCTGTTAATAAATTCAAGTGACTTTGGGATCATTTGTGAATCCATTTCCGGCAATTACCCGAGGGAATTGGAGCCCCAATTTGCTAGTAAAGGATCCTACTTTGAACAGAACAATAAAAAAGTTTGTAGATGTAATTTGGAGGTAAAAAAAAATACATGAGAATTATATTTCATTTATATTATCATTCATGTACCTTCAGAGAAAATTTGGAAGCATTTGGGTCAATTTGGAGGTCTAGACATCAAAACTAGTCAAGAGCCAAAATTGAGAAAAATTTGAAAAATTGGGCATTTAAAAAAAATTCCAAAAAGGGGAAATAACATAAAAATCATCCTTCATTATATTTATCATAGGCCATAAGTATCCCCAAAAAAATCTTTCAGTCTATTTGTACAGGTCATAACTAGCCGCAAAAACTGTCCTTCACTCTTCTACCAACTCAAGCACCTACAGTATTCCTGACCTGTCGCTTCCTAGCCTTTACTATTCTACTTGCCCGCAGATTATTTTTTCCTTCATCGCACTAATCCTCATCGCTTCTTTCTTTCCTCTGCGCTTCCTTTCCTTTCTTTACCTCTTCCTTCTTGTCGTGGTTCTTCCTTGTGTTTTTTCCTGTCCCAATAGCCCCACAACACTCACACGTGGCTCATCCCAACCAACTAAGAATATCTCATGTTTATAGTGCTAACTGTGCCATGAGATCAACCTTGTCCTGAAATTTATTCAGAATTCCTTCTTGGGAAACCTCTTTCCCTACTTCTTCTACTTGCTTTGCCAATTATTGGAAACGGTCAGAATTGATATGTTCTGAAAGATCTTGTTTCGGTGACTGAGTTACAAGCTGGAGCTTCTACTGTACATGATGAAGGATCCATATAACTCATTCAAAATTTGTCTAATGTTTCATAACTTATTCATTTCTTTGATTCTCTTGGTTGGAGGGAGTTTTGACTTGCTGTTGCAGTTTCTTCAACTCGGCTACCTTTGCAATCTTCTCTTTGAGTGGTAACTTCTTTATGTATTCCTTAACTGCAGTTATATTTAATTCATATTGTCACACATATTCCTTGATTTTCTCCATGGATTTATCTTCTAGGAGAAATTCCCATGCCTCAGATACTGTGTTGATTTCTTCCATGCATAGTTTTTCTCCTTGCTTAATTCACTCAATAGCCTCAGATATTGTTTTCCTGCGCTCTTCGAGCACCTTAGGAGGTGTTCTTGGTTGTTGTTGCACTTTAATCTCTTCCACCTATTTTCTCAAATCCACTATGATCCTGGATAGCCGCGCTACCTTGGCGGCTGCATATTCTTCTTCTTTCTCTTCTTCCTTTGGGATCTCCATGACTACGCAGCATATGGATTCTTCCAGTGTAATCCTGCCTTGTTCTTGAACTTTGATCTTGTCCTCCTTCTGCCTAAGAAAGAATTTGCACTATTTCTCCTTCCTTGTTTCCTTCTTAGCTTGATGAGAAAACATATTTTCTCTGAGCCTAATATATGTTGCGCCCGCATGCTGAATAGCTTCTACTTCAACCATTTCTAGTTTATAAAAATATAGGGAAAATGTCCCCATTACCTGGATAACATCATCATATGCTGGTGTCCTTGTTTCTAGTACTTGCGCTTTTAAGTCTATCTTGAGCAGCAGAAACAACGGGAGTGTGGCTAATGTATCACTAGGATCAATGCTATATGTCTCGACCTTGATGATGCTCTTTACTTCATTGATAACCTATGTGAGCTTATTGACATGCTCAGTGAGTTTCTTGGATAATTGCAGCTACTATTTAATTATACCAGTAAGGATAGTATTTTCAACATCTGTGACAACATCTACGAGTAGAATAATGTCTTCCTCACATAAGCTGACGGTATTAGCCATTTTATTAGCTTTTTTCTTCTTGTGTGGTGGCTCATGATGTTCCTTTTTCTGCGCCTCTTCCTAGGCCTTCTTCTGAGTCTGCACATCCTCATCAGTGGGTGTGTCTTATGAATCATCCTGATTAGAGCCCTGATCATTGTCATCATCGTATTAACTCAGCGACTATTTTCCTTGTGCATCACCCCCATCATTTCCTTGTTCATCATATTTTCCATTGGCTTTGGTCATTACCTTGGCCATTCCCTTGGCCCATCTCTTCATCGAAGGGAATGCACCACTCTTCAGGCCTGTCATGTATGACTACTTCCACATCCCGGTGTTGAATCATAAAATGGGTCGGGTGGGCTTGTTATATGGGTCCTACCGTAGCTGTAGGATGATATGGTGGACACCAACCTAGAATTTTATGAATGACGCATGCTTTTGGACTGTCATAGCTTCCATTCTATGTTTTTGTCACACTACTTCTCTTAGTCCCTCTACATGCAGAAAGAAATCAATGTTATTGTTCTTCTGTCAGATCTTGTCTTCCTTTTCCTCGCACAAGTTCTAATATTTGGCACCATGACAGAACATTGGGACATCTAGTGATTGGTAATCTGGTGGGTCTAACCAAACTATAAAGGAAATCAAAATCATCAACCAGGAATAGTGGAATTTGGGATTACTTTCGTCTTGCACTTGTGTTGCATATTCTAGTAGCTCATTCAGTAAGTACTACAACCAATTGAACAACACTCCTATTGTGCAATGTTCTGTGAGTTCCACTGTCTCTGCAGTGCACTTACTGTGCCACGTCTTGTGCATAGTTTGTAGGATAATATTTTTGTGTAGAACCACACTGTGTTGTCGGTGATACATGAAATCAAGAATGCTGTATTGGTGCACATGAGATCATGTTTCTCCCTCATATTTGTTGCATCCATATTCATGCACAGATATGGTGTAGGGTCATTTTCTTGACGCGGAAGACCCGTTATGGATGAAATGAGCTAAACATTGACATAATATGGTCTCTTGAGACAAAAATAGCCTCCATGGAAGAAGACCAGGAGTTGTCGCACATATGTTCTCACCATCGTACTTCGACCACAATGTGGCATGAGTAGAAGGTTAAGTAGGCATGCGCTTTCTAAATTGTGATCCCACTCCATTGGCACTACAAGTTGGGGCATAGGAGACTCAGCTGGAAGAGTGTTCATGTACTTATTGCGCTAGAGATCCTCCTGCTTGTGGGTACCATTGTCTTCAAACTTGAGTTTCACCAGCTTCAGAAGAATGTTCATTAGGAACGACACTCCAGTATGGATATGGGGTGCAACCAAAGTGGAGTGCACTCATGTTCAAATATTCACTTTAGGTGCCTTCAGCTTCCTCGATCGAACATACGGTGGTAGTAGGTTCCACTCTTCTATAGTGGTAGGTTTTGCTTCTCTTTGTGGTGGCATAGCTTGTGTGTCCTCGGTTGCCTTCCAATTTTGGATAGGATTCTCCTTTGGACCTTTACCTAGGTCCATGACATACTTGGGATGTCTATGGGAGACTCAAATAGTCATGGTCCTACAAATAGTATATTAACGGGTGGATTCTGAACCTGGGCCAACGCAGGGGCTGAACTAGAGGCCGAACCAGGAGCAGGAACGGTCTGGGGTTATGGCCATGCCATTATTTCTAGTTCTTGTTGTAATTGTAGTGTCTTTGGTGATGTAATTTGTTCCACAATCAGGCATGGTGAGGCAATGGTAACATTAGACTGCTCACTGGTGATGGAAATGGAAATGACCATTAGCTTCGGCTCTCACAATTATAGAATTTGGTTCTCTCTCTCTCTCTTGCACGTAAAAATGAAGCATGATGACAAAGACTTATATTTATAGGTGTGCGCTTGTCCTACATGTAATCATTCGATGGAATATCAACCTCTTGTTGATCACATGGGATTCCCTTTCAACCCATTTTACAGTTAAATCAGACGCTTTATCAATGATCTATACTTGTCAAGACAGTTATGGCAAGGACTACGGATGGGAGAAAAAAGAATGATGCAAGTTTCCTTCGACTTGTCGAACTAATGACGCTTTGTTGTCATCATAGCCTAAATGTTCTTGGATATTCAATCCTTAATGGAACCCAAATGTTCTTCCCTCTATTATCTTGATTTACATACTTTTGTCATAGGTGTGCGACATAACAGTTTCATTTTTTCTTTTTCTTTTCTGTCTTTTTTTTCTATCTCTTTTATGTGTCGCACCCATCATGATCAGCCTTCAACCAGCTATCGTTTATCATTCCTATGACCAATGTCCCATCCATCTTGTGCAATTTTAGTCAGCCTGCCTCAGTGATGTGTGCGACCACATATGGCCCTAGGAAATGTGTCTTAAATTTCCTTGGATGTTTCATAAATTTTGTGTCATGTCATGCTTTTTTCCTTTGCTTCTATATATTTTGATGGAACCCTGTGATGAAGCATTCTTCCTCCATTTGAACAAGCTACGACAGTATTTGCTTGACAATATCCCCATCTATCATTTAAGTTAGCATAGCAATCCTTAAGCTCAGCACAATATATTCCATCGACACAACAACATCTTGTCCATACACCAGTCTAAATGGAGTGTGTCCTGTCAATCACTTGCAAGTTGTGTGGTATGCCCATAGCACAACTGAAACTTTCTGATCCCAATCATCTCTACATGCATTGCATACTTTAGTTAATGCATTCTCCAAAATCTTGTTGAAGGATTCAACTATTCCATTCACCTGAGGATGATAGGGCATCCTTTTCCAATGCTGAATCTCAAATTCTGCAGTAAGATCATCAATCATTTTGTTAACAAAATGTGTACCTTGATCACTTAGAAGTATTTTTGGGTAGCTGAATTTGATCACCACATTTTCAAATAAAAACTTCATTGCAGTCACAACAATACAATCTTTAACAGGTGTTGCTTCAGCCCATCTGGTTAAGTAGTTTGTTGCTATGATAATATATTGTGCACTAGTCCATTTTCCCGGTGGACTGATAGGACCAACAAAATCAACAGCCCATTTATCAAATGCTTGCAGTTTTATCTACAGTGCTAACAAAATATCATCACGCCTCGACAGTTTTCATGTTCTATGGAAAACATCACATCGTCAGAAAAATATATTAGTATCCATATGTATGGTCGACCACCATAAGATAGCTTGCAATATCTTGCGCATGATTTCCTTTCCAACATAGTGTTCTCCTGCGACACCCACATGCACTTCACTCATTATCCAGTGTCATTCATGGTTGAAAACACATTGATGCAATATTTCATCAAGGAAAATCTTGTATAACTGCTCTACAATCAATGTATAATCAACGACTTTGATGACCAACTGTTTCTTTTGGGCAGTGGTGAACCCTTCAGGCACATAACCTGTGCTCAAAAGGTGAATGATAGCCTCAAAATTTTTATCAACCGCAAATAATTGCACTTCGGGCAAGTTGTCCTCCAGGATGGTTGGTTCTTCACCACTTTCTATCCTCGACAAGTGATCAAGCCCCACATTCAGTTGACCAGGTTTAACAATGACTTTAAAGTCAAATTCTTGAAACCTAAGGAGCCATTGACATATATTCCCCCCAAACACTGGCTTGTTGACCAGGTATTTTAATGTTGAATGATCAGTGTACATTTAAAAATGTCCACCCAACAAGTAGTGTCAAAACTTCTACAGTGCATATACCATGGCTAGTCCCTCTCTCTCTGTTGTCATGTAGTTTTTCTCTGTCGTTGTCAATTTTCTGCTAGCAAAAGAAATAGGGTGGTTAAGAATTCCCTGACGCAGTTGCATTACGACTATGCTGAGCATGACAGATGACACGTTGACATGAACATGGAACTACTTATTCCAGTTGGGAAATACTAGTATTGGCGTAGTGGCCATCTTTTTCTTTAACTTGTCTAAAATTGTCTGACAAGCTTATGTCCACTGGAACTTTGCATCTTTTTTCAAAAGTTTCTCCATAGGTGTAGTTATCTCTACATATAATCTGATAAATTTATGGTAATAGCCTATGTTTCCTAGCACTGATTTGAGTTGCGTGACTAATGCAGGCGATGGTAAGTCAAGGATAATCATAAATTTTGATGGTCCAACCAAAATTCCATCATGACACGTGACATGTCATAATAATACACCAAATGGTGCAAAAACAATACATTTATTTGAATTTAACATGATCTGATACTAGTGACAGCGTTCTAGCATCATGTGTAGACTCTCATTATGGTCTCTTACTAGACCAAAGAAAGTATAATCATCAAAGTAGACTTCAAGAATTTTATTTATAAAATATTTGAAAGAAGATAATACTATTCTAAAAAAAATAGCAGGAGAATTCTTGAGTCCAAAGGGAATTACCATATACTGATAGCATCCCCATTCTCTGATGAAGTTCATTTTGTGTCGATCCTCCTTCGCTATTCTAACCTGATGATAGCCAGAAAATCCATCGATGAATGAATACATCTCTTTTTCTCCAACTCTTTCAAGTACTTCATATGTGAATAATGTCGAGAATGGATCGTGTAGGCATGCAACATTCAAATTCCTCAGGTCGACATAGATTATGACTTCACCGATTGTCTTCTTAACTTGAATCACTATAGGAATGATACATTCTGACTCTTCAATATGTTCAATGATTCCTGTGTCAAGCATGCAGTCCAACTCTGCTTTCAACTTCTATTCATACCTTGGATTCAACCTATAAGGTCGCTTCTTAACTGGATTTTTGTCTGGTTTTAGGGGTATTTTCATCTCCCCTATATCTCCTACTATTCCCTTCATCTTTGAGAATTTGGTAGGGAACATATATTGAAAATCATGCAACAAGTCTCTGATCTTTGCGACTGTCTCATCATCCCAATAATATCCTATGTTGGAGATCTTTGGGTTTTCCGGTGAACCAATGTTAACTTTCATGATTTTTAATGGTTTGAGGAACTGTTCGCTTGAAATACCACTTCCTTCAACCTCACACATACCCTCTAATTCTGGTATGTCAATGTTGGTAGGATCATCATCTTAGTCTCTATCCAAATTGTAACAATCCATATATTGCTAGATGGTCGTGCTACACTAGTGTGAATTTTCCACTTTGATAGGGATTTCAGCATATATCTTCTCCTTAATTTTTTGAAGAGCAGCATCAACTATCAACTCCTCATCAGCAAATGAAAAGGTGTGCACAAATTGTTTAACCACCTCGCCCCAATCCTGAGTTCCTTGTCACAAATCCATGGATGTATACCAGCTCGTGGGTGTCATTTCCATATTGTGTATGAAATGATGGACCCATTACTGTCGTGGGTATTCTGAAACTTCTGTGCAACATTGATTAAGGTGGTTGACAGGGTTCGTAAACCCTGTGTACTTATGATGCAAGACTTTTATTTCTTCATCAAATATGACTTCCAACAATCTTCTACATTGGGGCCATTATGATATGGGTTTCTTATACTTCACCCACCATCTAGCGAGCATAGCGTTCAACACATAGTCTAGTGGACAAGCGTTGCGGTTCTATTACCAGTCCTTCAAAATCACTTAGGAAGGTCACAATATTAGGTAAACCCTCATATGTGGGTAACTCCCTCAATTGATTCTCCACCCGTTGCATAGACCTGGTAATCATGGCGTATCTCGTCATAGATACCTCATGCAGTCTGTTTTGCCAATTTTCCAATGCTTCTCCTAAATATAATGTGCATGAGCTAGTACTCCTCTAGCTTAGGTTTGCATCTACTGTAGGATTGATGTAATCATCTTTTAAGGCACTAAAATTATAGACATGTTCTATATAATCACCCTGTCTTTCACTGTAGACTTTTTCAATGTACGGTTGTCCCTCCAGTAGATCAATGGGAGACACTACCTTCATCTCGTCATCCTCAAATGAGATGATTATTTTCTTATAATTTATGATGGTATGATTGTCTATTTCCCAATCTATCCCCAAAAGCAAGAGATATGTTTTTGTGTCATCGACAATGTTGATAACTTCAAAGTTTTCAAATGTGTGCAGTCCCTAAATGTTGACAGGAACTTGACTCAACCTACCAATAGGTAGGACCTTCGCGTGATTTACAACCCTCAACTACACATGTGACCAGTCCAAGCACGAATTGACAATTCTTTCCCAAGTTTTTCGTGTCAAAATATTGATGTCTGACCCCATCTATAGGATAATGTAATCCATGTCGTAGTCTCCTATCTGCGTAGTCATTCTCAACTCGCACCCAGTTTTAAATTTCTTTTTAACATGGTTAACTCTTTTCTCAGGTTGCGACGAGGTTTCTTCGATAAGCGCTTGTAGTTCTGTAACAACATATTTATCATGGATCAATGCTAAGAAACTTGACAGAAATGACCTAAGCTTACTTACCTTGTTTCGAGCCTGCTTATGGAATATCTGTTGGAAACGTTCAAGCATCTCCTTGACTTCAGCTGAGTTCAACGGTTTTTCTGGATCTACAAACTCCAATCGTACATCCAAGAATACCTTATTCTATTTTTGAATGTCGAATGGTACTTTCTTTTGCACCACGGATCACACCTGTGTTATATTCTAATTAGTTCCAATCACAACACCTCCTAATGTTACGACAACAACACTTGGTTCTCTCGGCTTAGCAACAATCATCTTAACATTTAGGTTAGGATTTGGATTTGGATTTTTCGCAGGGTTAGGAACTCCGGCAGCCCAAGCTTGCCATTTTGCAATCAACTGGGAACATTGTTCCATGTTATGGTCCTATGCTTTGCAAGATGAACACGTATTTGTAGGCTCCTCGAAATATCTAGCATAATGTTCCAGTTGGCCACAATTATAGCATACAACTTGACCTCTTCTTATGTGAAATCCTCCTCCTCCTCTACCTCGGAAATTTATACCCCCCCTTCCCTAAGGGTGTGGTTTCCATGGTAGGTACTGATACGATGGGTATTGAGGCTGATATTGATTTTGATACTAATTTTGTAGGAAATGCACAGTCTAGTAGTGTGCTTTCGCTTGTTCATTTTTAATATTCCTGTCATTTTTAATTAATTAGGTGTCGACAGTATTTTCCTTCAAGAGTTGGTATGCTCGACAATCCTTCTCATCGTGTCCTACTTACTTACATAATTTACAGAAAATTATAGCTGGGGTATTTACAATATTCTTCAAGTATAGAAAATCCTCATCTCAATGCCCTCTAGTCTAGCATATTCAGCACCAGGGTAGTCCTTGAGTACTCAATGGGTTAGGCACACCTAACGAGATATAGTTCATGTACGACATAAATTATCTTTGGTGTGTCCATCTGTTCTACATATTGTGCACCAAAATTCCTCTTGGGATTCTTTTCCCTTCTTGAGTTCTTGAATCTGTACTGTCATATTAGCCAACTACAACTGAATCTACATCATTCTTGCACCACTATCTCTAATCACCGAGGATTCCATATTTATCACTATTTCCATCGCTTATGTTTGCAACACAATATTATGTTGCATCAATGTCCCTCGTATGTGTGGTAATAGCGCAACAATAAGCCATTTTTTATGCTCCACATCTGAAATTTGGAAAATAACTTTGGCCATGAAATTTTTAAACCATTGATCGAAATCCCATATAGATTCAGTCGGTAACTTCTTTATCTCCTCGACATCAGTGATGCACTCCGGCTCAGATTTAGGTTTTTTTAACTCACAAATCATCGCGAGTCGGATCTCATCTAGGGTCTTTAGTGGGTTTTCTACTAGTATTACACAAAACTTCATAGCCCAATCCAGCACATGACCCCGCAGAGTTGTGATCATCTACTCTTTCCTTATGTCTGCATTGTGAAATTGGTGAACCATCCAAATAGATTCATACAGGAACCAATGCTTCTCTGGATTCTCTACTTCATTCCCATTGAATGTAGGTAATCTAATATATGCCCCACCCATTGAGTTGGTGTCAAGGATGTTTAATGAACAATTTAATGAAGGTGTAATTCCTTTTTCACTAGTCATAGCACTAGCACTATAAGTATTAACAATTATTTCAGGAGATGAGGCTCTAGAACTTACCTCTAGCGATGCTCCTGGTGTGGTGTAGCGACGTTCTGGTTTTGGCATCTCCCCAAATTATTTATATTCTTCCGATCCTTCATAAATTAGGCTATAATATTCCTCTTCCTCGCAAGACCCTTCATGTAGCCATGAATCAACTTCGTACTCGCTTTCTTCAAACAAAATAGGATCCTATCTTCCTCCTAATGTCTTTCTCCTCTTTCCTGACCGAAAGCTCCTTCCACTTCTTAAAAATACAACTTCTAGTTCAGGTTCTGTACTTCTTGGGAACATCTCAACTCACCATTTCCCATTTTCTCTACAGGTTATCTATGACATATCCCTTCCTATGGATATGGGACTCAACTACTCAACTGCAAAATTCCCTTCTCATAGATGAGCATTTTTATCCATGTAGTTATAGATAACAAGTACCTTCGGTGGGGTCCTTGGAAAAAAATTATTTCAGCCTCACTTAATGAGGTTATCACCTTGACTACAAAATTAGTAATATACCCTTGCAAAATATTGTCAATCCAAAAATCAATAGCTCTGGAGATGGGGTTACTTACACTGGTTAACTCGTAGATTAGCTGAGCACTCCACTTGAATGCTTCCCTTCTTTGAAATTTTTTGTGTCAAGTCGCCAAACTTGAAAACCACTCATGTAGCACAATAGGAAACTATGCAAAGAATATTTCATGAATATCTGTGTACATGTATCTGTCCAACCAATTTTTTGCACTCACCCATGATCTTGGGCTCTCCTTTGGTGAAAATGCTAATGTATTAGACTCCATCCAATCCTCGATTTCCTTCTTTGGAAGATTCCACAACATTTCCCTTGACTCAATTGATTAAGGGTCCTGACAAAGAAACCATTTGTTGGCTAACCTTTCCCCACTCTCACAACCCAGGTTCAATAAACCCACAAGACCAACAAAACACCCAAATACATTGAATGAACATAACAAGCCTAGTCAGCAACACCTACAAGGAAGGAGCAGTCTCACCCAAGATATCTTAATGTGTAACTTCGAGAACCAATTTTCCATAGTCCGCGAGGGATTACAGGCCCTTGGCACGTAGCCAAGGATATCGACAGATTCAGAAGGTTGGAGTCTTTTTACTAACTCGACAATGGTAGAATAGTGTGAGAAAACCAACATGTGACACAGACTTTCCCTCAACAACTTAACAACTTAACAACCGTGTGACGTAGATGATTCCTTAACAATAAAAGATAGTGGTGCAATTGTATTGCAACTTAACAGTAAATTAAGAGGAAATAAGACACAATGCTTTGAAGATTCTTTAGTCATTTATTCATTCAAGTTATTTTATCAATATTGCGACATTCATTTAAACAATAAGTATAAATAATGAAACATAACCAATAACTAATCACAACCATTCAACAAGAACATTCATTCGACACAATATGTAATATGGAAACCCAACCGAGAAAAACCACCAAGGTGCTCTTCATCTAGCATAAGAAATATATGTCACCTTGCAGTCTACGAATTGACTATAGACTATTTTGAGATATGTCTTTTTAGCTCAGAATCTTTCTTACTCTCATGCTCTCTATTTTATTATGATTTCTTCTACTCCTACTGATTCACACACATCCCGGATCGACTCTTCTACTCTACTATCCATGCACTCAGCTTTAGACTGGCTCTTACAAAATGGTCTGCACACACAACTGCTGATCCATGACTCAACAACCTACTATAACTCTACTATCAGACTTCTTCAATTATTTCCTAGCTTCACAAACTGAATGAATCGAAACAAACCAACCCTTATACAAAGCGGGTTTCTCCTATATATAGATTCTACAAGAGCACACAGGGTCAACTGGGTAGATCTCATTTATTACAATCATAAATAATGACAAAAATGTCTTTCATTACATTTATCATATGCCATACTTAGCCGCAAAAATGTCCTTCATTATATTTATCATAGGTGATAACTAGCTGCAGAAACGTCTTTTAGTCCGTTTATATAGGTCATAACTAGCCGCAAAAATCGTCCTTCATTCTTTCACCGATGCGAGTACCTATGGTCTTCTTGACCTGTCTCTTCTCAGTATCTACTCTTCTACCTTCCCACATATTCTCTTTTCCTTTGTCGCACTAATCCTCATCGCTTCTTTATTTCCTCTGTGCTACCTTTCCTTCCTTTACCTCTCCCTTCTTGTCACTCACTTGTTTTTCCTTCCTTGTGCTTGCGCTTCTGCTTCTTCCTTGTGTTCTTTCTTGCCCCAACATCACTATCCCTTCATTTATGTGAAGGAATAATGGTGTTTTAACCATTTTTTTTGGAAAAAAAATAGTGAAGGTCAAAAGTAAGGGAAATATGGTGGGAATATGATGTATGTATATGGTTTAGACCATGGAGAGCTAGGTGAACACTTTTTAGTGTTAACATGGATTCAATCTATATGGTTTTTTCTTGATAATATTTTCACCTAGTTTTATGGGAATATTCATTTCAACCATATCACCAACAATTCCTTTCATTTCCACAAAATTTGTCAGGATTAGGTCTTGGAATTCATGTAATAAATAAATGATTGTCCTAATAGTCTCATCATCCCAGTATTCCCCAATATTTGCAAACTTTGAATTTTTAGGAGAACCAATATTCACCTTTTTTTATTTTAAGGGGCTTCAAAAAATTGTCATATCATAAACCTGTTCCCTTCAATACTAGAATACCTACATATTCAGGGATGTGAATGCCTCATGGATCATCATGTTCAGGTTCCCCTAACACTCTATCAACATTTGAGCTTTCACATTCCATTGTGGTAGGATTGACACCAGGACATAAACTTCCTAAAAAATATTGGCTTTAATAAATTATATGGCAGCATCAATCGACAGACTTCCATTAGTAAAACTAAAAGTGTGTTTGCATATATTTGATAATTCATCCCAATCTATAGTTCCACATCGCAGTTCAACTGACATGTACTGATTTATTGGTATCATGTCCAAAGTATGTATGAACAAATGTACCCATTCTTGCTTTAGAATTGACCTCTACATCACACAATAATTATAAAGATGGTCAATGGGACTCATGAATCCAATATACTTATTACCAGCATAAGGAATATTCTCACCAAACTGGTTTTATAACAACCTTCAACATTGAATCCATTCTAAGATGGACTATTTATGGTCAACCCACCATATTATTGGTGTAGCTTTCACGACCACATCAAGAGATAGAAATAATTGTGGTTCCAATACCTTATCTTCAAATTCCATAAATAAAGTTTCCAAATTAGGAAATCCTTCATATGTAGGTAGGTCACCTACCTTGGTACCCACCCATCATAACGATTTTGTGATTCTTTCACATTTCCTCATCGACACTTCATGCAACCAATTCTGCCAATTTTCCAATGCTTCCCCTGGATTTGATGAATAGGAACTAACACTCTACCAACTTAATTTACAATCAGATGTTGGATTTATATAATCATCCAATGTAGATGAGATATTATAAATATTATAAAAATACCCTTCATGGTACTCATATATTACTAGTTCGTCATAGCACTGGCCTTTCAAAGGGTCAATTGGAGTAACTTCCCACATCTCAGAGTCTTCAAATGATAAGATCCACTTTTTAAAATCAATGATAGTTTGGTTCTCAATATCTCAATCGATCCCCAAGAGTGCTGGATAAGGATTCGTATCATCAATGATCTCTATTACCTCAAAGTTTGCATGGGTTAATATTCCTTCCTCCTTCACATGAACCTATGGTAATTGACCGATAGGAATAAACATCAACTAGTTAGCTAATATTAGCCCAATAGGTGACCAGACTAACCTTGGATTCCTCATTCTTTCTCATGTTTGTTTTGTCAAAATATTGGCATATGACCCCAATTTGAGAGTAATAAATTCCATATCATAATCACCCATTAGAGATCTCATGCATAGTTCTCTACCAATTTTCATTATTTTATGAATATGATTGACATTCTAATCTCGTCAAAGATCTCTCTTAGGTTCTTCTATTAGAGTTGATAGCTTTGCCAGAGCATCTTCATCTTTAACAAGGGCTACAATTTTTTTCAAAAAATTATTTAGAATGCTTACTTTTTCTATCTACCTCTTTGGAAACAATTGTGGAAATTGAACCCAAATGTTAGAACAATTACGCTCACAAAAATTGCCAATTACACATGCAAATTACACACAAAGGAGACTGAATATGGAGCAGAACACTAATCTGTATTGAATAAGTGTACAATAGCCAACCTTGTGAAGTCATAGGCTGCCACAATAAATAATTACATGAGAGATTCGAATGCATTGAGATTCCATTCGAATTTGGTCAAAAGCAGGCTTACTAAATCTAAGAAAATCCCCCATAAGTGCATAAAGTAGTTTCCAAATCTATCTAGGAGCTCACGAATTGGAAAATTCAACTAGGCAAGCTAATAGATGATAGAAGGACAACTCATACATCCTTTTCTTAGGAGAAAAGAGTGGAGGCTGATGAGGAAAAAAAACAAGTTAACTTCACCTAGTCAAACTTTACCAATTGCCTTAAAACTCAGCAAAAGCAGGCAATAAAGCAGAAAAAGAAGATATGCACTAGGAAGGCCAGGAATAAAGTAGATTTGATTCCAAGTGGTTTCCCAAGTGCTCCATGACTCAATTTTATCAATTTTTACCACTTTGGACATGTGGAGGACAACTTGCATAAGGTGGAATATGGAAACTAGGAAAATAAGACAAAAATGAATTAATTAATGTCTAAGGTAGCTAACTATGGGTTGATTATTCTAACACCCCCCCTTAATCCTAACTTATGAGTAAAATATCAGAAAATTATAGGGCCTAGAAACAAGGCTTAGTCACCCTTTACATACTGCATGTCCATTTAACCAAGGAAAGAGGCAAAAACCCAGTGGGAAAAATCCTCCCTTAAACATGGACAGTAAAACAAAATTTGAAAATATTGTCATCACTCATGCTTCACAGCATGATCAGCAATCCCCAGCAGTGATTTGATATTGCTGAAAGTATTCTCACAAAAAACTTTGGTGAAGATATCTACTACTTGTTCTGAAGATGAACAGAAGAGTAGGTGAATGGTGCCATCATGCACAAGCTGTCTGATGTAGTGCATATGGATATCAATGTGTTTGGTTCTCTATCTATGAACTGGACCATTTAAAATTTGAATGGTACTCTGATTATCACAATAGATAGTAGTTGAGTATTCTGATTCGAAGCCACACTCACCAAGTAACCCCTGTAACCATAAACATTGAGTTGCTGCATTTACAACTCCTCTGTACTCTACTTCTGTAGATGAGAGTGTAATGGCACTCTGTTTCTTGCTTGACCATCTGATTGGTCCTTCAGCAAGCATGAACACATATCCTAATGTTGAATTTTGATCTATGTTTTCACCTTCCCAATCACTGTCAGTAAACCCAATCAAATCAAGATCAGATTTAGCTTTGTAGAAGATCCCATGAGTCCTCGTTCCCTTAACAAAGTTAAGGATCCTTTTGGCTGCTCTCCAATGGATCTCATGAGGCTGATCCATGTATCTTGAAGCCACAATTACTGCATAAGAAATATCATGTTGAGTATGTGTAAGGTACAAAAAACACCCAATCAGTTGCCTATACAGTGTATTATTTACCATAGGTGAAGAATCTGCTTCTTCAAGCTTAACTCCTGAAAGGAATGGAGTCTTGCTTGGCTTGCAATCCTTCATGTTGAACTTTCTCAGGAAATCCAAAGCATAATTGGACTGATGTACTTTTATTCCATTTTTTGTTTGAGCAATCTCAAGCCCCAAGAATTGCCTCAATAACCCCAAATCAGTCATAGAGAATGCATGGTTCATTGCATCCTTCAAGGAGGCAATTTCATCCTTTGAGCTTCCTGTAATGAGAAGGTCATCAACATACAAGAAAATAATCATCAAATAACCATGAATCAGCTTCAAATAAACATTAGGATCTGAATTGCATCGGAAAAAATTCAATGATAGCAGAAAGCCATCAATCTTGGCATACCAAGCGCTGGGGGCTTGCTTAAGCCCATACAATGACTTATTTAGCCTGCACACAAGAGATGGATTATTAGAAAATCCTTGAGGCTTCTGCATGTAAATCTAGTCAGTAAGATCTCCATTCAGGAAATCACACTTCACATCCATGTGATGTACCTCCCATTGCTTCGAAGCTGCAATGGCTAAGGCTAGCCTGATGGAGTCCATATTTGCCACTGGTGCAAAGGTCTCACTGTAGTCTATGCCATGTACCTGTGAGTATCCCTTGGCTACCAATATTTCCTTATATTTCAAAGGTAAAACATCAGCAGCAAACTTGGTTTTGTAAACCCACTTACACTGAACTTACACTTACACTGAACTTACACTTACACTAAACTCTTCTTTCATGGCTGTTTGCCATCTTGGATCATGTGTTGCATATTCATATGTCTCTGGGTCTGATTCAACCATTAGATAGCATTTCTCTACAAACAAAGGATCTTTCATACACAGAGCACTCTCAAACTGAGATCTAGTCCTCCTAGGATCATTAGGATTTCCAGTTAGTTCTCCAGCTGCATGAATGGTCTTTGCTTCCCATTTTGGTATTGTAGGTCTGTTAGGATCTGCAATTAAATCATCATTATCAGACATATCAGAATCAGAAAACTCAACTATCTATTCACTTACATTCAATGGTTTTGGTGGTGAAGAGGATTCTCCAACTTCCACTGTTGCTAAAGGATCTTCTTGGAACTGAACACTCCTTTCAATGAAGGCTTTGTTTGTGCTCAAATTGATCAGCTTGTACCCTTTTGAATCTTCATAGTACCCAACAAATAGACACTCTTGGCTTTGGGGCTGCAAAGCCTTCCTCTTTTCTGTTGGAATTCTAGCCCAAGCCCTTGAGCCAAAAATCCTGAAATGGGTCACATCTATCTTGTGCCCAGTCCATGCTTCGAAAGGAGTCATACCATCAAGCTGTTTATGAGGCACTCTATTCTGGATATAGGCTTCACATTTTATAGCTTCGGCCCAAAAATTTGGTGGCAAAGTCTTAGCCTCCATCATGTAGGTTGCCATCTCTTTCAGTGATCTGTTCTTCCTCTCAGCAACATCATTTTGATGTGGTGTGTAAGGGATAGAATGCTACATCTGAATACCTACATCGGCAAAATATTGAATGAAATCAGACTTGACATACTCACCACCATGGTCATATCTAAGGACCTTGAGTTTCCTCCTAGACTGGTTTTCAACCAAAGCCTTAAATAATTTGAAGAGGTTCAGGAAGTAAACCCAGCAGTACCTGGAAAATTCATCTATGAATGTCAATGCATATTTGGCCTAACTCATTGACATATGAGGAAATGGGCCAGCAACATCACTGTGGATCAAATCAAGAGGTGCAGAGGTTCTCTCTTGACTAGCTTTCTCAAATTTATGCTCTAGGTGTTTTCCTAAGATGCAACCTTGACAGACTCCTTTGGAAAACTTAATATTTGGTAACCCTATGACCATTTATTTTTGACTAAGATCAGAAAGATACTTATATTTAAGGTGGACAAATATTTCATGCCAAAGCTTGCTTGCCTCATTAGCATGAATTAGAAGAGCAGAGGGATTTGAGTAGGGTAGGAAGTGTGAGAACATGTATACCTTTGAAGTGTGATTTGAAACTCCTTTTGCAATGAATTTACCACTTGAGATCTCGGTGATCTCAAATTCATCAGGGGAGAATATGACCTTCTTTGGAGATCCTGTGTGGGTCATCTGATGCACTAATAAAAGGTTAGAGGCAAGACCTGTAACATACAATACATTTTTGAACTTACCATGGTCAAGATCAATCCTCCCTTTCCCCAAAATTTCAATGAGAGAGTCATCTCCCAGTACAATTGGTGGACCTTTCGACATGTCAAGTGAGGTGAATGCCTCCTTGGTCAAAAGCATATGTCTTGAAGCTCCAGAATCAATGATGAAACTAGGTGAGCTTGATGTGCCAGCAACAAATGCATGAACTCTCTCTTTGTCTTCTGAATTTGATCCTCCTTCCCTCTTCTTTGATCTGTCGGGAAGGGAGATGCCAATATTCTCCAGGAGTTGGTTCAGCATGTCAATTTTCTTCTTCATGTAGGAGCTTTCAGGATGATTCCCCTTACTACAGTATGCGCACTTGCTCATTTCTCCTTTGTTCTTCTTCTTCTGGAAGTTCTTCTTGGAACCTTGGGGCTCCTCTGGAGACTTTTTATTTTCTCTCTTTTGCTCAGGTGGCTTCTTAGCTTTCTTCTTTTCTTTTGAATCCACCCTCAAATCACCAGCAACCAGAGCTTGGTCTTTGGAAGGTTTGATGGTGCCCATCATCACCAATTTATCTTGTTCTTGTGTGAGAGATTCCATGAAATCTGCAAGGATAGGAATTTTCTAGGATCGAGCTGTCAACTTTGTGGCACGGAAGGTCGAGATAAACACTGAATAGTCAGGGCCAAGCTTTGAGAGTATGTCCAAAACCAGTTGCTCCTCCTTTTCGATTCCACACTATTTTAGCTGCAAAACAAGGGCTTTGAACTTGGAAAAGTAGAATTGCATGGATTCGAAGCTGTTGGGACTTAGGGAGATCAATTCATTTTCAATTTGATGTCCCCTCATCTCAGCTGTCTTACCAAAAATCTCAACATGCTTCTCCAATACTTAATTTGGTGATGTTAATCCATCAATATGGAAAAGGAGGTCTTTGGATATGCTTAGACACATGAGACCATAGGCCTCATCCCTCCTATTGTGCCATTTAATTTTCTCTGTAGCTGCATTGGGCTCTGATTCTATTGCCATAGTCACTCTATAGAGGCCTTTCACTCTCAATAGTATCTCCATCTATTCTTTCCATTTAAAGAAGTTAAATGGAGTCAAGATGATCTTCTGAGATTGATCCATAGCTCAGAAATTGTCCCTTCAGTCAGCAGAATGCTCCCAGTCAATGATGTTGAACCTGCAATAAAAAACTGGAAGGAGATAAATCGATCTACAAAGGATCCAATACCATGTGGAAATTGAACCCAGGTGTTAGAACAATTACACTCACAAAAATTGCCAATTACACATGCAAATTACACACAAAGGAGACTGAATATGGAGCAGAACACTAATATGTATTGAATAAGTGTACAATATACAACCTTGTGATGTCATAGGATGCCACAATAAATAATTACATGAGAGATTTGGATGCATTGGGATGCCATTCGAATTTGGTCAAAAGCAGGCTTACTAAATCTAAGCAAATCCCCCATAGGTGCATAAAGCAGTTTCCGAATTTATCTAGGAGCTCATGAATTGGAAAAATAAATTAGGCAAGATAAAATATGATGGAAGGACAACTCATACATGCTTTTCTTAGGAGAAAAGAGTGGAGGATGATGAGGACAAAAAACAATTTAACTTCACCTAGTCAAACTTTCCCAATTGCCTTAAAACTCAGCAAAAGCAGGCAATAAAGCAAAAAAAGTAGACATGCACTAGGAAGGCCAGGAATAAAGCATATTTGATTCCAAGTGGTTTCCCAAGTGCTCCATGACTCAATTTTATCAAGTTTGACCACTTTGGACATGTGGAGGACAACTTGCATAAGGTGGAATATGGAAACTAGGCAAATAAGAAAAAAATGAATTAATTAATGTATAAGGTAGCTAACTATGGGTTGATTATTGTAACAACGATTGGTCAAAACTCGTTTCAATAAATCGACCTAAATCGAATATTGAAATAAATACACCTGTCAAGGCATGGTTTCTATCCACAAACTCATTGTGTGCATTAAAGAAGACCCCTTTTTCTTTCTGGACATTAATTGGTTCTTTCTTTTTTACTGTAGGTCGTATTCTCATATTTTTCCATGGTTGTCCTTTATCATCTTGTTGGTAGGGGTTTTGGTAAGTGAGTTGCACAACATCACGGAAGCTGTGAAACCTCATGCGGTACCACACAAGGCCAGATTAGCATGATGGGTGAAAGAATAACCACGTTGAATATTTTATATGTTATTTGACCAAGTTTTGTTGTAATGGGTCATTAGAGGTTATAAGTTAATTAGAAGTGGACCCTTAATGTAATGGCCCAAGCCTATTTATAGATCTGGTTTTGCAAGTAGATAGTACCGATCGAGACCACGAATAGGAGAATCACATCAGAAGATAATCAGGGCATAAGATCTAATGCGATCGGGGTTTGTGAAGATGTTCTTGTGTATCTGCATTTTCCTGATGTATGCAGTCTCTAGTTTTGGAGAATAATTGTGTAATGTGGTTCTTTTGTGCAAGATTAATATGATATGGCAATTGTAGCATGAAGCTTGTCTGTTATCACTATTGCGATCTAATCTGTTATGATGTTGCGACATGTTCTGTTATAATGTTGTGACCTATTTTGGTATATTGTCGTTGTGATTTAGTCTCTTTCTATTATATCAATGTGATCTATTTTTCTGCTATATCGATGTAATATTTTTTTCTACTGCTATCCATTATACTATGAGTAGATATGTTTTATGGTAATCCTACGGTATTAGTAATATTGTGATAACTCTATGATGCTATAATGATTACATAAGTTCTAAATATACTCTGCAATTTGAGCAAATAGTTTAAAGTCGACTGCAAGCTCGGGATCTAGCAATTATGGTTTCCTTTAATCGAATCCCCATATCATCCATCTCTACTACTGGAAACTTGGTTCCAATAGCTCTCCCTTGAACGCCTTGGGTGAGACCTTGTCTACTCCACAGAGGTTGCTGGGAAGGGTAAAACCTGTCCAGGCCGGTGCTAAGGGAGATTGCACTGGTTGGGTGTTGATAGAGTGGGAACCCCTATCAATGAGGCTTTGCTGGTGGGTTTCACCAACAAATGGTTCTGTTGCCAGGACCTGAAGTTGCTACTAAGAGGAGGATATTTTTTGGCATTCGAATCAACTGGAGATCGAAGGATGGTTTGATCTAAATTTGTAGGAGTTTGCTAAAGCTGAAAATCATAATCCGAAGTTGTCGATGGGACACAATATGGACAAGTATATCCACAAATATCCTCATGAATGGTTTTCTTGTGAATTTCCTATCCTCTTGCTGGAATGGTTGACAAAGTTCACTAAGAAGAAGACAAACTTCCAAGGAAGAGAGCCAATATCCTGGACCCTAGCGTTGAACCAGGATTTACAAGAAACCAATAATAGGGAATTGTGGGCAGTTGAAGCGTGGTTGGATAGTATCTTAGAAGGATACATCACCGAGTTTGTGGTCAACACCAATAAGTCATTTAGCGAAGCAGAAAGAGATTTCTTCAGTGGACCTTGAGGAAGGTTCTTGTTGTCGCTGCAGCAGTCCATTAAGTAACTAGTCTATGAAAAATGTATTCTGAAGATGGACCAAGAGTAGTGGAAATCTGGTGTGCAGAGGATGTAGACACCGCGGTGGAAGGGGGGAGATGCATGAAAAGGTAAGGGGTAGATGGGCATGAGTTCTGGTGATAATGTGAAGGTCGTCGAGGAAACAAGTGGTTGTGCAAGGGGAGGGGCAAGGTTTAGAGAGAATAGGCAGAGGACAAGAGAAGGTCCTACTATGATCAAAGTGTAATGTTGTGAAGAAAAACCACACAGGACGATGCAACCTTTTTGTGATGCCAAGGAAAACCAAGCCCAGGATACACCCAAAAGGAAAATAGGATCGAACCCCAGCAGTAACATGCCCACACCTCCACACACTACTCCACCTCAAGGAAAAAATACACTCTCTGCATCAACTTGCCCGACGTGTCAACAACAGTCTAGTAATAGAGCACCAGCAAGAGGAAGAAGGCCCAGAATGTTGGGCGACAAAATGAAGTTGCCAATATTCAATGGGAATGGCACTGACGATCTAGAGAAGTACTGGTTTTTATGTGAGGTGATCTAGATCACCCAACAAATTGTTGATGATTATGTTAAGAAAAGTTAGCTAGCCACTGCTCTAAGGGGCCGTGCATTGGAATGGTTCATGACATTCACGCGGATACCTTAAGGAGGTACCGCGAAGACATTGAATGAGATCCAAATGGGGTTATTTGAAGAATTTAAGAAGCCAAAATATGAGGCTCATTATATTACTAGATTGAAGGAGATCAAACAGTTCCCCAATGAGACGATTTGGGACTTTGATCAACATTTTAAGACATTGATGGCTTGGATCAGTTTTTAGATGAGCGATGTTTAGCACAAGGAATGGTTCATCGCCACGCTTTTCTAGCATATTAGATAGACACTAATGTAGAAAAAGATTGTGACACAGAACGAGGCTCTGGAGACCGCGATGAAATTCGAGGCATCACTAGTAGGAGAATTTGCAGTCGCAATGAACCAGATTCAAGCGCAGTTGGCCAATTTAACACTTCAACTACAAGATATCAAAAAGGCCAAGGACTATCATGATGATATTTGGTGCACTTGTTTCCATGCAGGTGGACATACCAAGGACACATGTCCAACGTTTCAAAACTATTTGCTATCAAGAGCCCTGAATCCATTGAGCTGTGCTACTATACCATGGTGTCACATATGTAAGGTCTATGGACATCAAGATGAGAACTATGATTACATGCAAAATATGGTTACTAAGGTAGAAAATTTGTACTATAAATTTTGTCGATCATTCAGACATGATGACAAACACTGCTGCGCTTATGATTTGCTCCAGGAAAGGGCATATGATTCATACTTTGTGAAAGGTGACGACCCCCAGACAACATAAGCATAGCCGAAATTAGTACAACAAACAACACAAGTGCCATATACAACACCACCTCTGTTGTAGTTTGTCCCCATCCAACCGCAGCAATAGTTTATAGCACAGCTGCAGTTTGCACCTTCACTGTAAATGGTGGTACAACCATAATATAACTAGGCTTTGTGACTACACTATAATCCACCACAATATGGTCAAGCCGCGCACTATTTATAGTAGAAACCAAACTCAACACAACAATAGATGGCCCAACCATATTTTAAGTAAGGAGGAGTCCGAGGAGGATTCTGTGGAGGGATTAAAGGTCGAGGAGGAGGATTTGGTCGAGGAGAAGGATGCGGTCGTGAATAAATTCAGTGCTACACCTGTGGGGTATTTGGGAATTATCAGAGGGAGTACCCTCATGCACAACATACATACTGTGTAGCCAGTGATCATAATGTTGAAAGATGACCTTATTTGATTGCAAAATGGCAGGCATGAAATATTCCTCAGTTACAGAATGTCTAGAATCAGAATTATCCTACATTCCAAGTACAGAACCAAATAGTAATGAAGAACCAGGTCCTATTGCAGAATCGGGCTTAAAACCCACCTCATACTCATAACCAACCAATGAATCAACCATTGAATTAGAACCTGCCATTTAGCTTGAATCAAGGATCGATAGTTGCCACTATTCAGGCCGAGCCATGAATGAAGGATGTCGATGTTGGGATCGTCACTCGCACTCATGTGATAAATGGAGACGATGGACCATGGCTGTAATTTCGGCTCACTAGTAAGAATAAGGTCGCATTTGATATTGTGACAGAGAAAGATACCTTCTTTAACGCAAAGAATGAAATCGAGTGAAATCTAGGTAAGTTACCAATTGGTGATATGCCATTTTCTTTTGATCCATCTGTAGAGACAGGACCATCGTGGTAGCATGGTACCTTGCGGAAGTTCTTTGAGAGTTTTCTATTGCTGGTAAGGGACTCTGATGCCCTTATCGAGCTGGAGACACTATTACACCACCTGGATAAGACAATGAAGGATTCTACTGTGAATTCCTTGCAAAAAAGGAAGACATGCAAGGAAATGAGGATGAATATCCAGATTGGAGATTATGAGGTTGACTTGGTCATTCTGTATCTTTGATTAGATGTAAACATTCTGACCAAGCAAACCTGGTAATTGATGGGAAATCCAACATTGGGATGGTCATTGGTACAGCTGCGACTAGCAAATCAAGAGAAGGTTCATCCCATTGGTCTCGTTTCAAACACATGCTAACTTTGATGTGATAGAAGTCATAGAAGATGGTGGTTCCTATCCTGTGCTACTAGGGATTGGATGGGCCAATGATAGCATGGCAATTATCAAATTCAAAAAACGAGTGATGAAATTTGAAAACCAGGATGTCAAAGTCATTGCTCCTATGGACTCTCAGGAATGATGGCGATACATTGAACCTGTAAAGTATGAAGTCAGGAGAAGTTAGGATCATGCTTATAACATCTATGAAGACTATATCCATCCTACCATCGATGGAGAACTTGGATGGCATAGCATAAGTTCCATGTCCTCTGAATCTGATGACTCTCTAGAAAATTGGCAGAATTGGATGCATGAAGTATCATTCAGGAAATGCGGGTTGATTACATAGTCTCTCCAGCATGTTGCAACTGAAACTATCGAGTTTCCCATTTATGAAGGACTACCGGGACTATAAGAGTTCTTTCAGGAATTTGAAGAGAAAGGTTTTGTATCACAAAGGATATTGGCTCTTGATGTATCACTGAAGGCAACTCTGACTCGATGGTGGGTGACACACAAATAAATGATCCATGATTGGGAACAGTGTAGCAGATTGATGATGGTCTGCTTCGGTGATTTAGCAGTTTATCATGCTAGGATATATGACAGATGAAATGATCCCACCAGTCATTTAATCGAGTGCCATATTTTATGGGTCCCATGACCCAGAGATGAATGGGTCCATGTTTTCATTCATATTGGGTAAAATATGCACTATCTAATTCAACACTTAATTTGTCAACCAGGGAAGGGAGCTTGTTAGATGCAAATAGTATATGTGCAGGATTAAAGCTTATTCTAATATAAGCTAACTAAATATTCAAATGTGCTAACATGCAACTATATGACTTTAATCTACATGCTTGACTATCATGAGTTAAATGCAAGAATTTAATCTATCTATGAAAATAGGAAATTAACTAAGAACTTGGAAAGGAACTATAAATTCAAATCTAATCTAATGTTATATTAACATATTCTATAAATGTAGGAAATTGATTAATAACTAAGATTCAAAACTAATCTAATGCTATGCTAATCTATTCTATTGAAGAGAATTACATATACTAATCTAGAAAGAAGTTGCTTGGTTCGAAAACAAAATGAGAGAAAAATTATCTTATATATATTATAAATTGGAGACTATTCCATGTATGCATGAGTAAATTCCTATCTAAGAATGAAAGTGCAACTGATTCATGGAAAGCAATGAACTATTTTAATTGCAAATTCGTAGAAAGCAAAAGAAGTAATTCCGGATTCGTAGAAAGAAAAGAAAATATTATTCTAAAGACAAAGCGTAAATAAATGCATTTCAAAACAATAAAATAATCAAAGAAAATTAACCTTGGGGTTCAAGTAGACCCAAGTAACCACATATTAAAAAGGAACAAATCCTACTTACAAGGTACTAACATATTGGCATATCTAACCCTAAAAAGGTAAAATCAATTCAAGCTAAAGACATAATCCCAAAGAAACATAATAAACCAAAACACAAAATATACTTCTAAACATGAGATGAAAAGAGGGAAGAAATAAGAATAAAACTCAATAAGTATTCTAAAGGATTTAACCAAAGGATTTTAGAAAGAAATACAACCATTATCTAACTAACTTAATCGAAACATACTCAGCAAACTAGAGAAATGGGCTGAAAATGGATAAAACAAGCTAGGAGTTGAATGGAAGAGTGGACAACAGGTTGGAATGAAGGTCTAGATGGCAGATAGAACATAATATATGAATGGTAGGTCGAACAGGTTGTCCAAACAGACAGTCCAAATGACATTCTGCACACAGAAAATACTAAAATGTTAAGAAATAATTATTCTAAATTATTCTTAAGTCCAACTGATCCATGCATGTGATATCAAGATATAAAGAGCATAATTAAATCTACTTAACAACTAGATTCAATTTGCAAAACAATTCAAATTCATCATTAGAAAAGCATTGTTACCTATTGAAATCTTAAGTAAACTAGGGAAGAAATTTACAATGACATAGGAATTGACAGAATTGAAACTACTTATAATCCAGATCCTACAACATAAAATCATTTAACATAAAATCAAGAAAACTAGAAATGCATATAATTGCAATCTAATCTATGCACAATCGATTTCTAACTTGAGAAAGGAAAACTATATAACCATCATGACATTAAAATGAAATCTATGCTACAAGAAAATAATATGAACAATTACATGAATGGAATTACATGATCAATTTATAAACAACCTATACTAATTACAAAGAAGGGAAATAACGAAAAAATACACAAACATATAAAGTTCTGGTTGTTGGGGGGCTCTCCCAGCAAATAGAGTGATAGCTCTTCAAATGGTACTAGAATACGATCATGCACAATGTAACAGAACTTCCATTGATTTAAACAAAATATTACAGATTTTCTAGAATCAGAATGATCACATCTATCCACCCCTAGCTCTTAAGAAGAGGCTGGTATATATAGCATTTACAAGATATGAGAAAGTCAACCACCTCTTGCTAAAAATAGAGGTTCTTCAATGCTGTAACAACTACCCACGAATTCAGAAAATGGCCAACCATAATTTCTGGGAAATTTGGTTTTAGAGAACCACGATGTTCTCCCAAATGGCTATGAATTTGGCAAAAAAATTTCACAATGATTGAAATGGGCCTATTCTGCACAAAACCCATGTGCCAAAATTTTAAATTTCGCTTTTGTTTGCCTGAAAATAAACTATCTGTTAAAAACACATGGTCTGCATGGGCATCTGGATGAAGGTTCTAGATGAGCATTCGGATGATTTGTAACCAAGATTTGTTCATAAATCCGTATTCTCAATAGATTTTCTACTGGTTTGTTGGTCACATTGATGGTTGAGTTCTAGATTCAGATCATGGCTGGATTTATTGTTGCATCATGCAGTTATCCATCCTTTTCATCCTCATGTTGCGTGCCCTCCTCCTTGTTAGTTTCACAGCCTGCACATAACATTTCATAAGCATTAAATCAATGAAATAAGATTTAAAACATGAAATGGCGTCATATTAATATATTTGTTTAAGTGGGAAGTCAAGGAAATGGTTATAAAACATAAAAGGAAATCCATATATGTTTTATGTGTTTTAAGTAATCGAAATGTATTATGGCTTATTAACATGTAATTGTCATATTTTAACACATTCCCACTTTAAAACTTTTTCCCCATATTTTATTTTATGTGTTTCCACATTTCTTTTATATTAATTTCTTTTTACTTTAGATTTTAAACAAAATTTATCTTAAAAAGATTAATAATAATCCTTATTTGATATTCCATTAAGTTTTCTTTGGAGTATTTCCATGGAACTTATCATTAGTCCCTGGTTTTGATTTTTCATATACAGGATCAACAAGGCCAGTGAGAAAATAGAAGAGAAGGGTAAACCAAAATAAGAACCTAATAAAAAAACATGCCATTAAACCTAGCATGGAACATAGGACTGAAAGAAGGGGCCGATTGGAGTGTAGGATGCCTATTATTTGCAAAATACTACATTTCATACATAAAAATAACATATTTTTCTTATTTTACATTTACGATATTTTAATTAATAAAATAGAGTAAAATACAACCTTATTGAACAAATATGTATTAAATTACGGTAAATAGGTTGGAAATTAATGTAAATAAAACCATTATAATAGACAATTTCGAGGCCCAACAGACCCCCAGACCAAAGGTAGGGCATGTCCTCATGCCATGAATGAATCGGAAGTGGTATTTCATTTATTCAAAAACTTTTCTTTATCATTAATAGGAAATCGTTCAGAAAAATGAAGCCATCTTTATTACTACATGAAAACTAGAACTTAGAAAAAAAAAATTATGTTATGAGATGAGAAAAAAAACTTCGTATTATTTAAAATTTCTTAATACATATGATTCTGCCAAACCATATAATATTTCTTAATACATATGATACTTATGAAGAACATATAAATTAATTAAGACTCCCTCCCCCAAACCGAAGGTATGGCATGTCCTCGTGCGATGAATGAATTAAGACTGGGTTAAAATGGAAAACATGAGGGTATAGATAGTTAGGAAAGCCTATAGGAAACTAATCATCCCTACTACTTCTCAAAGGTTTATCGTTATTCAAGTCATTATGGACATAGTTTGCATTTCAAGTTCATTAGAATCCTAAGTTTATGGGTCCCACTTCCAGGATAGTTATACCCTAGGTATAGTATGAGTTAGACAATAGGGTCTTAAGTACAACTTACAAACATTCTCAAATAGTAGATGGATGGAGTTCATTGTTGGGACACATACCCTACGGATTATTAGTTTTGGTAACTCCATGGTGGTTGAGCAAGTTTGTAAGTGGAGTCGCGGGCCAAAATAGTGTTAGGGGTGTCGGGGTAAGTCACAACTCCTTTTTGTAATAAACCCATGGTTTAAATCTAGGGTTTAGGGTTTTGGGTGCCCATGGTTTGAAGCCATGGTTTTGTAATAGCGTGATGTATAAATAGGCATTTTTGTAAATAAGAAAAGTTAGGCTTTTTTATGTAAAGAAAGAAAGGCGGAGCTAAGGCTAATTATGTAAGGAAAGGTTAAGTCCCAGCTGTGTGCATGGATGACCTCTGCAGCTGTGTGCGCAGGGGGTTTTGTTTGTAAGAAGATTAAGGAAAGATCTGCAGCTGTGTGTGCAGAGGCCTGATGCTGTGTGCGTGGCTTTTAAGGACTGAAGGGATCTGGAGCTGAGTGCGCAGATCAAACTGTGGTTTTGTAGCAAGTTGAATAAAACACAGTTTGTGGACGAGCCCCTACACTGGGGGTGAACCACGTTATATCCGGTGTTGTGGTTTCTTGTGTTGTTTCTTTTTCTATTGTCTTTTATGCATTAATAACTATATACATTTGATAACTTAGATCACTACTAATAACAAGCTTCGCTGTGAATTCCCCGTAGTGGGTTAAGCAAGTCACGGTTGTTTATCTATCTGCGAAGTTGTATATGAGTGAATGACAAAGCTGTGTAATTTTTGATTAATAAGTTTATTAAAGGCTAAGGTACAGTAATATCCCTCTCTGCTTGCAGAAACCTGATTCTGTGGCACCCCATAGCTGTTTCAGGTGAGACTACAACCTGTGCACAGGTTGTTGCCGAAAGGGCCAACACTGTGGGTCTTTTGTTGGTGTGACATAAAAGGATTAAACCTGGGTCTACCTTATTTCCCAACAAATTGGTTCCGTTGTCGGTTGAACTCAGTATCTGCTCAAGAGGGGTTTACGTCGTACCTCGAGGGCTATGTTTTGGAGGCCCTCTGTGAAGGAACTTGGGGATTGGCTTGATGAGACTTATCTGAAATTTGCTGAGAAAGAGAATACGAATCCGTGTTGTAGCGCATGTGACTTTTTACAAAGGTATGTTTTTTGTGATGCTTATGAAATTTTCTTTGGTAGTATCCACATAGAGTTGCACCAGTGGTTGTCTAGGTTAGCAGAGAGAAGGACGAACTTTCAAGCTCGTCGGGTTCCCACGTGGACCCCCACAAGGGTCAATCTTGTGCAACACGTGAACAACAAGGTATCCTACGCTGTTGATTTCTGGACGACGCGAACATTGGAAGCCTTCGTGACAGAATTTGCCATTGACACAAGTACCTCCTTCAGCGAAGCTGAACGACAGTTCTTCAAAGGCCCCCGTGGTAAGTTTTTGAATTCATTAAGTTTGAGGATTAAAATACTATTGGTTGAAAAGGGTATATTGTTGTTTGAATCAGACTGCTAGCTTAGTAGTACTAACATATGTTTACAAGTGATAATACCTTCGATGAGCAAAGTGGTTTGCTGCGAAGTGGAAAAAGGTACAAAAGAGATTTTGATTCCTATTCCTTAGGATAGGTTACCGCACCGTCCCCTATCAATTCTGAAGACTCAGACCTGGAAGACAACCCTTCCTTTGGAAACCATCCGGTCACCCCGTAGCGAAGCTCTGTTATCCCTGAAAGTCAGTTGCAGTCCGACAGTCAACCAAGTCCGAGTATTTCGGCCACAGGTCAATCTGCCCCTGTAAACACCCCTCCATCGACATCCTGTCCCCCTCCCAACCCTCCCAGAACCACCATGGCCCACCTAGCTGATGATATCAAGCTGCCCATCTTCAAAGGCACAGGATCAGAAGACCCTGAACAGTTCTGGTTTTTATGTGAAGCAGTATGGAACACGAAGAATATTACAGAACTGGATGTGAGAACCGCGCAGCTCATTACTTCTTTCAGAGACCGGGATTTGACCTGGTTTATGAAATTCTCCAGTACTCAGAGCCCTACCTTAGATGAGATTAAGGTAGCAATAACCAAAGAATTTAAGAATCCTAAATCAGAATCGTAGAGCATCACTGAACTCAAAGAGATTCAACAGCGGCGCAGCAAATCAGTGTGGGACTTTGACCAGAGATTCAAAGTTCTACTGGACCAAGTCAGTTTTACCATTAGTCCTACACAGCATAAGGAATGGTTTATCACAGCATTATTACCACATATCAGAACCCCGCTCATGCAACAGAAGGTTTCTGACCAGCAAGAAGCTCTGGAAATTGCAATGAAGCTAGAAACCGCCCCCGTCGGAGACGATTCCGGTATTGCTCAAATCCAAGCACAGCTAGCAGCAATGGCCCTGGAGCTTCACGATATGAACAAGGATAAAACTAGTGGAGAGGAGGTCTGGTGTATGCAATGTTGGACAGAAGGTCACGATAGGGACTAGTGCCCCGTGGTCAGAACTTACCTAAATACGGGTGCGCCAAACCAATTCAATCCTGGTGTTCTATATTGTGAGATTTGTCGAGCCACTGGCCAACGTCGCCCTGAAAACTGCCATATTCTTTAGAGATATGTTCAAATTCCCAAGAAACCCTACTGCAAGTTCTGTAAGTCAGTAGGGCATAATGAAGAGGAGTGTCATAGCTATGACCTCATGAGAGAGCGCATCTCTGACACCTATCGAGTGCAAAATGAAGCCCAGAATAGTGACGGCTATGGTTACCATGGTGGTGCCTCTGGAAGAGGTGCCTTTGGAGGTTGCGGCCGTGGTGGTATGCCTGGGAGAGGTAGAGGCTAGGTTGTGTGTTACCATTGTAATCAAGCTGGCCATTTGGCTCGAGACAATCGAAACCCCACCACAACCTGTTGGTATTGCCACGTAGTAGACCATGTGATTGAACAGTGCCCCCAGCTCATCGCAAAGATTCAGGAAAACAAAAGTGGCCCTACCCAGAATATTCAGTTGATTTCCATTGAGCAGAGACCTACCGCAGCCATCAATGTGGTCACCCGGAGTGGAGCCACGACGCACATTCAGAATACGCAGAAAAAACCTGTCGAGGTGGGTGCACATAAAGCCTCCGAGCACATCCCAGCACTTAACACTGCGAAAGACCAAGCACCAGTCAAGGCGGCCTAGTGCGATATTGTTGAACCTCGCACAGTAGCAGTACCTATGTGGAAACCTCTGCAGGCCTCGCAGCCGCAAGATGCTTCGACGGATAAAGTAAGTACACTCTCCTCCTTTTTACAGAGTTGTATGAAACTCTTGAGGAATCAGAATGCTTTAAAGGAGCTACAAAAAGTTCTTGCTGTCACAAACCCTTAGAGAGGAGTTGATCAAGAGAAAACTGTTAGTCGTGTCTGAAGAATGGGGAGGGAAATGAGATTGAATGTTCAGATAGGGGAATATGATATGACTGATGTCATTTTGGATCTTGGATCATAAGTTAATGTCCTACCCAAGCAGAACTGGGGACAAATGGGAAAACCTTCCCTATCTTGGTCACATATACAACTGAGATTAGCTAACCAGCAAAGGATTGTGCCCCTAGGGAGACTTCTTAGTGTTCCCATAGATATTGATGGGGTAAGCACTCTAGCCGATTTTGAAGTTATTGAGATCATTGATGACATCAACCCTTATCCAGCCCTGTTGGGAATCGAGTGGGCCATGGCCAATGCTGCAATCATCAACCTTAAGAGGAGACAGATGACCTTCGAAGGAAATGGTCTATGAGTTATCATACCCCTCGACCCATCCCAAGGAAAGATATACAGAACCGATCAGAGACGAAGGGGAGCAGGATACTCTGGACCACATCTACAACATTACAACCAAGGAAACAGATTATATCGAGCCTGATGTCGATGGCATAATAGATTGGCAATGTGATAGCTCTTGCATGTCTGATTCAGACGATGGTCTAGAGAAATGGCAGAATCGATTGTACGAGCTACATGGCCATAGGTGCACGCAAATCACTAAGTCTCTTAGATGCCTTAGTGCGCAGCCCAGAGAGTCGCCTACATATGTTGGGTTGACAGACCCTGGAGGATTTCTTGCACATTTCTCAGAACAAGCACTTCAGTCACAAATAATGCAGACTCTGGAGACAGCATTAGGAGCTCTAGTAGTAGGGTGGACTGATCACAAAATGAATACTCCCAGTTGGGGATCTTGCCAGAAATTTCTGCGCCTCAGATTCTTAAACCAATTCCAAGAGGTGCGAAGAAATTTCAATGGGAAGAATAGCCCTCAGGAACATTTGAGGCATAGCTATGCAGCATGGGATAACATACCTCACGAGGAGTGGGTGCATAAGTTCGTGCACACCTTGGAACCTATAGCACAAAATTGGTATATGGAGGCCGAGCTCTGACATGGAATTGAATACCAAACCAAGGGGTAGCACCAAGAAGCCAGTCCATCAAACCTGACAGTCCTGTCGCCGACATTCCTAGGACAAGTTGAAGGGCAATACTATGTTGAGGGTGCTTGTTGTCATGAAGCTCAAACCATGATTCTGTCGAATACCAAAAACACAGTGAGTCTTAAAATCCAACCATTGGGAAGCAGCCAAATTGGCGGCGGTAGTGATTTAATTGCCTTAAATTCCTGTACTAAGAAGATTATCGAAAATAGAGCTCCACTTGGACAAGATTTTCATCAGATTCGGTGCCTTCAATGCACTGTCCTGCTCGATTTGATTGATGGAGTTCATAAGAAGATGCCTCGGTTAGGGAAAATTGTATTCTGTATTTCTTTCAGATTTACGAGTGAACCCATGACAACAGAATGAGAGCTTACCGATTTAGTAAGGGAATTCGAGCAAGAGGGTCTAATAAGCTGCTCTAATCGGCCGCCTGCCTTTGTTCCCTGTGAAGAAGCTCACCCAGCACCACGACGGTCGATGCAGACATGGTCTACCAGGAAGAATTCCAGAACTAAAGTTCGCTCCAAGCGAAACCAAGACCGGCAGAGGCAAACAGGGAAAACACCAACAGATCATCCTATGGATCCCACCAGTTCAGCACAGGTCCCGACCGGGGGTAGGGAGAACATTGCACCACCATGGCCACTGTATCTACAACCTGTTCGACTAGGTGCCAAGCTACCCCATCGAACAAAGCAATTCATGTTAACCACACCCTCGTTGCCACAAGGAGTTCAGCTGATTGGAAGCATGATAGGGAAGATCGATCGTCTTAAGTACAGCGATCACGACACAAATGACCATGGCAAGTTTCCATAGTTTGAACCAGCAGAATACCTGCACCATGTCAAATACCTAGATGATAAGGTGACACTACTGGAAGTACAACTGTGGGCGGCGGGCCTGGACAAAGCTGACCTACTCAAGATGCTTGATATTCCACATTTCGGTCACGACATACATGTGACCATAGTGGCCAAACAATTGCTAGCGTTAGTGCATGACGGCTATTTATGGATAGGGGACCAGCAAATTCCTATTGACACCGCGCTCATCCATAAGATCACAGGTTTACCAATGGCAGGACCTGATCCGGGAACTGAATTTTCGTCAAAAAATGAGGATACAAAGCTCGTGCAAACTATGAAAGAGCGGTTTGTCCTGACAAAGGGGAAACGGGGGTATCATACTTCCATGATTCAGGAGCAGCGCATTTGCTTTGCAGCTGAACTCTTAGCCTGCAAACTCATACGGAAATGCAGGCCAACTGAAGTACCTGCTCTGATTATCCGGATTGCTATGAACTGCGCTGAGGGGTATACGTATAATTGGGCCGCATATCTTGCGAAGGAATTCCTGGAGGATGCCCGCGATGCACAGGAAAAAGGTAGACCTTTTCATTATTCCTGGCTATTAATACTTATTGCATTAGTTGGGTGGAAAGAACCCACCGAAGCTCAGTTTGTAGAAGTAAACCCAGGCATGCCGGGGGCAGTGAGGTATGCCTCCCTATGGATATCCTCAGATAAGGTATCTCAGTAGATGACGAACACCGTGTTCGTCTTTTATGCCATGAGTATCCACTATGATATTGTGCGAACACCACGGCTTACCAATGAGTTGTTCTCTAAATATGAGGGCACCGTGAACTTCAGTGCCGATATACATCATGTCTTCATTCAAGCTCTTGTCGATCCCTGACATCAATGGTTTAAATTACCATATGTAGTCACCAAACTAGATATCAGGGGTATAGTTCAGTAATGGTCGGTTGACTGGTTGAAAGATATAGGAAAGAAACCTTCTATTCCAGTTCCCCTAGCTACCAATATTGGCGTAGGTACCAGTCAGGCTCAGCAGCAAAACCCATTAGAAGATAGAGAAGACCTAAGTGATTCGCAGCTGAATGGAGATGGCCAGGGCAGAGATGGTGGATAGGACGAACAGGACGAGGAGTCGATCAAGACCATATCAGATCCCAACCCATCAACAAAGCGTAAGTCACCCGAAGTAGCAGAGGTAAACAAGCCGCAGTCCCACAAAAATTCAAAAGCGTCGAAGGACAAAAATATTGAAGAAGAAGCCACTATAACACTAGATGAGCTGAAGCAAGCTCTAGAAAAGTCTACAGGAACTCTTACTAAAAAATGGTCAGAGTTTGCGGAACTGCATCTTGTTGGGCTCACAGGTATAGAAAACAGGGTTTCGGCGCTCAAAGACTTAGCAGCAAAGTCAGCAATCAGTACTGCGAAAAGTAGCACTACAGCACCCACGCAGCAGGATATTAGGCAATGGCCACCCAGAGATAGCCAAGGCCAATTATCAAGCACAGCTCTGCGACCGACCGATGCAGATTCCCGGTCCCAGATGAGTATGACTGTAGGGATCGATTATACAAAGATGTCCATGTCAAAATTGCACCTGTGCCAGCTCGCTATTACAAAGGATATCCATGCACGAGACCAATTGTCTCAAATCCAATTGGAAGACACCTTAAAACAAAACAAAATCTTCACAGCATGACTCGAAGAAGTAGCACAATAGAAGAAGGATGCTGAAGATAAAACAACTACACTACTGCGAGCACTGGACGAGGCATGTCGGAGTCTTTCTGACTCCGACATACAAGGAGAAGAGGAACCAGAGCAGAGAATCGCTAAGCTGAGAGACTATGCCCAGCAGTCTCGCAGCGATATTGAAAGGTTGAAGATAGAACACTAGCACTAGATCGCAGAGCTTCAACTACGCATCCCTCTCGAGACTCAACCAGAGGTCCGAGAACAACGCCATAGGGACATCATGGCTTCAGCTGCAAAGATATCAGATAATGTGGCTAGCGTCGCAAAACTGATGGAAGACAGCATCAATGCATGGGAGAACCTATAGGACCATCCAGATGTAGGTAAGATCCTGGAAACCATCAAGTTGCGCCAGGACGAATTAGATGCAGTCAGAGTCGTTGTCAAGATGCTGCCACCTATGTAGAAGATGTCTAAAGTCAAGCGCAGCAAGGAACTTCAGCAGGAAATTGAGTCCTGCAGGACGAAGGTAACGCTGCTGGAGAATGCGTTACAGCCACTGGTTGATGAAGCATTGGAATTGAGTAATACTGTAGAGAGCCAGCTCAAACGTTTGAAGACCTACGACATTTTTGCGCAGGAACGGGCTAACACAGAATCATCCTCAGTGTTACAAGAGTTGGTGGAAAAGGAGAAAGCAGCTGACGACATACTACACAACCTCACCAGTCGCTTCCAGACCCTCACACAGAATATTCTCCCACCAGAGCCATCGCAGAGTGTCCCGGGACGGGCCACTAGTGAGTCTTAGGGGCCTGTTGGGACGTGTACCCTAAGGATTATTAGTTTTGGTAACTCCACGGTGGTTGAGTAAGTTTGTAAGTGGAGTTGCGGGCCAAAATAGTCTTAGGGGTGTCTGGGTAAGTCACAACTCCTTTTTGTAATAAACCCATGGTTTAAATCTAGGGTTTAGGGTTTTGGGTGCCCATGGTTTGAAGCCATGGTTTTGTAATAGTGTGATGTATAAATAGGAATTTTTGTAAATAAGAAAAGTTAGGCTTTTTGATGTAAAGAAAGAAAGACGAAGCTAAGGCTGATTATGTAAGGAAAGGTTAAGTCCCAGCTGTGTGCATGGACGACCTCTGTAGCTGTGTGCGCAGGGGGTTTTGTTTGTAAGAAGATTAAGGAGAGATCTGCAGCTGTGTGCATAGAGGCCTATTGCTGTGTGCACGGCTTTTAAGGACTGAAGGGATCTGCAGCTGAGTGCGCAGATCAAACTGTGGTTTTACAGCAAGTTGAATAAAACACGGTTTGTGGACGTAACCCCTACACTGGGGGTGAACCACGTTATATCCGGTGTTGTGGTTTCTTTTGTTGTTTCTTTTTCTGTTGTCTTTTATGCATTAATAACTGTATACATTTGATAACTTAGATCACTGATAATAACAAGCTTCGCTGTGAATTCCCCATAGTGGGTTAAGCAAGTCACGGTTGTTTATCTATCTACGAAGTTGTATATGAGTGAATGACAAAGCTGTGTAATTGTTGATTAATAAGTTTATTAAAGGCTAAGGTACAGTAATATCCCTCTCTGCTTCTAGAAACCTGATTCTACGGCACCCCATAGCTGTTTTGGGTGAGACTGCAACCTGCGTGCAGGTTGTTGCCGAAAGGGCCAACACTGTGGGTCTTTTGTTGGTGCGACATAAAAGGATTAAACCCGGTTCTGCCCTATTGCCCGACATTCATTTCCTTTAGATCAATCATGCATAGCTTCCTCTAGTAGACCTACAACAACCTTTATTATCACAAAGTCATTTTCATATTTTTTCCCCCTTTTTTTAAGACTTTTTCTCTCTCTTTTTAGCAAGCTATCCTCCCCAGGAAGATTCCCCTCTTTTAGTCGAGCTTGTTCAGTACACGTTCAGTACCCCATTGGGTTTACTTGGTCATACCACATGTTGGTACCCACTGCCGATGATCCTGTTCAATACCCCAACGGGTTAACCTCTTAAACCCATTTTCTATCAGAGGCTCTTGTCCCAATGTTTCCAGCCTCTATAGATATTTGAAAAATTATTTGGCTTATGAAGGAGTGGTGGGGGAGTAGCTCTGAAAACCATGCTATAGGGTGGGATGGTATATGGATTGGAGGACAACTAGTCTTATCTTTTTTATTATCATGGAACCAAAATAAATGCTACAAGAGGAATCTATTGAATCAAAGATACACATGATTGATGGATTTAGTGTAGAGGAGATGGAGCCATAAGATAATGAGTGAAAGGTGTCTCTAGTCCCAAAATTCATCTCTTTCATATAGAATTATAGTAGTGTTCCCCACAAACTAGGAATTTCATTCACCCTTATGCTACCCTGTAGTAAATATGCTTACATAACATGCCCTGATAATGAAGATATGATGTATGAGTGACCTCTAGGTTTTAGATAGACCTTAATTTATGATAAATCCCCATGAGGTTTAAATTTGGCCTTGAGCAACTGGTATAATTAGAAATATGCATGTATGAAAATGAATAATGATGTAAAATTCTTTTGGTTTAGTCATTAACATAATTTTTTTCTTAGTTCTTTTATTTGAAAAAGAAAACAAAAAAAAACAAAGTTGCATTATTCCCTAAACTACGAATGAAACATTTTATTTATATACATATTTCGCTACCCTAAGAAGAAAGAAAATGTATTTATTCAAGTATATGAGCTTTTCCAATGAAACCAAGTGCAAAGAAAAATAAGAATTGTACCTTTATCCACAAATGAAAAGATTGTTGCAGTGATTACTTGAATGTGGAAGTTCAACCAACTTACTTTTCTTTGCATCAACGGGTGTCAAACAAAGGAATGGTATTGCGGTCCAATTTCCTCCTGAAACCATCTTTCGATGTAGTCTTGGTACTCACCTTCCTTCACTATGTCATATAGATCCCCGTCTTTTAATTGAGCAGTTTTTTGAGCACATGATGAATCTATTATCTTGCATGTGGAGAACTCTTTAATTTCAGGTTGCTCTCCTTCATGTGCGATTCCCATTGTATCAGCTTCTTTTGCAGTCTTGCAAAGAACATATTTTTGTAGTTCTTGGGATTTTGGTTTGTTTGTCATTTCAGGAGTGACTGATAATCTCTCAACTACTATCAATAGCTTCTCTTCTTGAGAGGTAGAGATTGAGATCCCAGCTGTTGTTAGGAGTTGAGAAAGTTCTCTCATATTGATAAACACCTTTGAATCCATTTGGTTGGTTGATAGGTCCTGCTTCACAAAAGGATTAGTCTTTGGGGCTCTTACAGCACCCAAAAATCTCATGTGGTTTTTCTTTATTTTATTTAATTAAAAAAAATGTTTATCTACTACTAAAGAAAATTTACAAAATCACATCACACTAAAACACCTATCTAAAATTAACTTGCGGAAAGTAAATGTGGAAAAGGAACAACAAGGCTTCACAGCACCCCACTATAGTGGATGCACAGGTTATTACTTCTCATCTTACCATTCACCCCTCCCCCTTGTTTTGTAATGTAAAATCAATCTATCTACCTAAATTATAATTCCTTTAGCACCTTCCCGATAACGTCGCCAAAATGTTGGGTAAAATATGCACTATCTAATTCAACACTTAATTTGTCAACCTGGGAAGGGAGATTGTGAGATGCAAACACTATATGTGTAGGATTAAATCTTATTCTAATATAAGCTAACCAAATATGCAGATGTACTAACATGAAACTATATGGTTTTAATCTACATGCATGACTATCATGAGTTAGATGCAATAATTTAATCTATCTATGAAAACAAGAAATTAACTAAGAAATTGAAAAGTAACTATAAATTCAAATCTAATCTAATGTAATATAAACCTATTCTATAAAGGCAGGAAACTGATTCAAAACTAATCTAATGCTATGCTAATCTATTCTATGGAAGGGAATTACAGATACTAATCTAGAAAGCAGTCGCTTGGTCCGAAAGCGAAATGAGAGCAAAATTAACTACTTGCAGCAAATTATCTGATCTATATTATAAATTGGAGACTATTCCATGTATGCATGAGTAAATTCCTATCTAAGAATTTAAGTGCAACTGATTCATGGAAAGCAATGAACTATTTTAATTGCAAATTCATAGAAAGAAAAACAAGTAACTGTGGATTCATAGAAAGCAAGGAAAATATTATTCTAAAGACCAAGTGTAAATAAATGCGTTGCAAAGAAATAAAATAATCAAAGCAAATTAACCTTGGGGTTCAAGCAGACCCAAGTAACCACCTAATAAAAAGGAACAAATCCTCCTTACAAGGTACTGACATATTGGCATATCTAACCCTAAAAAGGTAAAATCAATTTAAGCTAAAGACATAATCACAAAGCAACACAATAAACTAAAACACAAAATATACTTCTAAACATGAGATTAAAAGAGGGAAGAAATAAGAATAAAAGTCATTAAGTATTCGAAACGATTTAACCAAATGCTTTTAGAAAGAAATGCAACCATTATCTAACTAACTTAATTGAAACATACTCATCAAACTAGAGAAACGGACTGAAAATGGATAAAACAAGCCAAGAGATTAATGGAAGACTAGATGATAGGTTGGAACAAAGGCCTAGATGATAGACTAAATAGAATATCTGAATGACATGCCGAACAGGCTGTCAGACTAGACGGTCCAAATGACAATCTGCACACAAGAAAATACTAAAATGTTAAGAAATAATTATTCTAAATGATTCTTAAGACCAGCTGATCCATGCATGTGATATCAAGATATAAAGAACAGAATTAAATCTACTAAAAAACTAGATTCAACCTGCAAAACAATTCAAGTACAATTCATCATTAGAAAAGCATTGTTACTTATTGCAATCTTAAGTAAACTGGGGAAGAAATTTACAATGACATAGAAATTGACAGAATTGAAACTACTTATAATCTAGATCCTACAACACCAAAGCATTTAACATAAAATCAAACAAATTGGAAATGCATCTAATTGCAATCTAATCTATGCGCAATCGGTTGCTAACTTGAGAAAGGAAAACTACATAACCATCATGACATTAAAATCAAATCTATGCTACAGGAAAATAATATGAACAATTACATGAATGGAATTACATGAAAAGTTTATAAACAACCTATACTAATTACAGAGAAGGGAAATAATTAAAAAATACACAAACATATAAAGCTCCAGTTGTCAGGGGGCCCTCCCAGCAAACAAAGTGATAGCTCTTCAAATGGTACTAGAACACGATCATGTACAATGCAACAAAAATTCCATTGATTTAAACAAAATATTACAGAGTTTCTGGAATCAGAGTGATCATATCTATCCACCCCCAACTCTCAAGAAGATGCTGCTATATATATCATTTACAAGAGATGAGCAAGTCAACCACCTCTTGCTAAAAATAGAGGTTCTTCAATGTTGTAACAACTACCCATGAATTCAGAAAACGACCAACGATAATTTCTAGGGAAGTTGGTTTCAGAGAGCCATGATTTTCTCCCAAATGGCCATGAATTTGGAGGAAATTCCTCACAAATGATTGAAATGGGACTATTCTGCACAAAACCCATGTGTCAGAATTTTAAATTTTGCTTCTGTTTTCATGAAAATCAAGCCCAAAAATCAACTATCTATTAAAAACACGTGGTCTACATGGGTGTCTAGATGAAGGTTCTGGATGAACGTCCAGATGGCCTGTAACCAAGATTTAACCAAGATTTGTTCATAAATCTGGATTCATAGCAGATTTTCTGCTAGTTTGTTGGTCACATTGATGGTTGGGTTCTAGATTCATATCATGGCCGAATTTTATTGTTGCATCATGCGATTCTCCATCCTCTTCATCCTCATGTTGTGTGCCCTCCTCCTCGTGAGTTTCGCGGCCTACACATAATGTTACATAAGCATTAAATCATGTAAATAAGATTTAAAACATGAAAGCACATCATATTAATATATATTTTTTAAGTGGGAAGTCAACTAAATGGTTACAAAACATAAAATGAAATCCATATATGTTTAATGTGTTTTAAGCAATTGAAATATATTATGGCTTATTAATATGTAATTGTCATATTTTAACACAGTCCAACTTTAAGCATTTTCCCCATATTTTATTTTATGTGTTTCCACATTTTTTTTATATTAATTTCTTTTTACTTTAGATTTTAGATAAATTTTATCTTAAAAAGATTAATAATAATCCTTCTTTGGTATTCCATTAAGTTTTATTTAAAGTATTTCGATGAAACTTATCTTTAGTCCGTGGTTTTGGTTTTCATATACAGGATCAACAGGGCCAGTGAGAAAATAGAAGACAAGGGTAAACCAAACCAAGAACCTAATAAAAAAACATCCCACTAAACCTAGCGTGGAACATAGGACCGAAAGAAGGGTCTGAATGGAGTGCAGAATGCCTATTATTTGCAAAATACTATATTTAATACATAAAAATAACATATTTGTCTTATTTTACATTTATGAGATTTTAATTAATAAAACAAAGTAAAATACAACCTTATTGAACATAGATTAATTAAATTACGGTAAATAGGTTAGAAATTAATGTAAATAAAACCATTATAAAAGACAATTTTGAGGCCCAACAATTCACACTCTCGAAGAAATGTCGAGATCTTGGTATGTGTGGGCAAAGTTGCACAGGACTATAACCCCTTGGGAGGAGTTGTTTGTTTTTTTTGTGCAGACATTTAATTTTCAGGACATCAACCCAGAGATATGCAATGCTTTATAAATCATCTGTGATCTCATACTCAAGGTCACCCCTGTCACCTATCCAGTTAATCCACATGTGCATTGTTCAATCCAGTCCATGATGGCCTTCTACAACTTATTGGGGGAGCCTGAAGATTATTATGAGTTGTGAAATGTTAATATTCCTCAGTCTGAAGGAAGCCATGATGTCATAGACCTCGACATACCAACGAACTCGATGAGTTAGCCGCTGAAGATTTGAAAAGTTAACATTGGGTCGACAGAGAACCCAAAATTTGCCAATGTCAGAGACTATTGGGATGGGGAGACCATGGATAGGATAATGGACCTACTACATGAATTCTAGGACCTTTTTTGGACACGATTTTTGGAGATGAAGGGAACTTTAGGAGAACCAGGGGAGATGAAAATCATGTTGAAGGCAAATTCCAAACTGGTGCGATAGAGTTCGTATCGACTGAATCCACGATACAAGGACTGTGTGAAGGCCAAGATTGACCATATGCTTGATGCTGGGATCATCAAGCCTGTAGAAGAATCTGCGTGGATAAGTCCTATGGTGGTCCAGGATAAAAAATATAGGAGAAATTTGCATTTTTGTCGACCTAAGGAAGTTGAATGATGCATGTGTACAAGATCCATTCCCAACCTCTTTTACAGATGAAGTTCTTGAAGGCGTAGGTGACTAGGAGATGCATTTTTTCACAGATCCCTTCTCGGGATACCTTCAGATCTGGATTGCGAAGGAGGATTGCTATAAGACTACATTTGTCACTGAGTGGGGCTATTTTTAATATACAGTCATGTTGTTTGGGCTGAAGAATGCACCAACTGTATTCTCTTGTGTAGTTGTTGCTGTATTTAAATATTTTATTCAAAAGTTCCTACATGTTGTCGAGCACCCTATATGCAAGTAGATTACTACCAATGTATAGAGGGTGTGATATTTATTGTCAACCTGGGAAAGTCTTGTATTTCAAAGGATAAAATGCATAGTATATGCTTAAACACAAAGTCACTGCAATTGAACACTACTATCCTCTATCAACTATGCTCATCCCACGAATCTGTGTAATCCCATTTATCTTCTAAATACTACAATCTTAATTACTTTCTGCTATGCATTAAGGAAAGATAACATAAGATTCAAATTACAATTGCAGATGAAAGGAAATCCTATTTGCATCCCTGAATGATTAATTCACCTATTCAATCTGATTACTCTAGAAAGCCACAAGCATAAATTGAATATTGATCCAGGAATTCAATTGCAAAGGATTGAGTTCAGCTACTCTAAGAATTTTAAATGCAGGAATGAAATTCAACAATCATAACAGTAAAGACAAGTTGCAAAGATTCATGGAACAACTAATAAGACTGTAGGATGAACAGAGCTGTGTACAACTACCACACAAATTGCATAAAAGATAATTATCTACTCAGTCAACTGTCACCTTATACACTATAGATATCCAAGGAATGTAACCACACTGTAAATCCACACTCAATACAACCACTTGCGAAAGAAATAGAATTAACAGGACATCACACAATAGATGAATTAAAAAGTCCTAATTTAACACAGCAATCTTTGTGGAAGGCAGGCTCAGCCTTCACACGGAGATACTAGCTGAACAAGCGTGAGACTCTTAGATCAGAAGTAACTCCTTGTATTAAAAATAATAGATTAATTACACAATTCCTCCTCCCAGCTAATATAATAGATGAATTATATGTTCCATAACCCCTTGGGTTGAGACCACCCTCTCTATTTATATCATGTGGATCGTAACATCTAATCCTATTATGGGGCAGCCATGAAGATATCTGATCTTCAGGCACCCTAAATAACACTAGCTGTTACAAACATGGCATGGTAAGGAAATAGAAAGCACAGAAAGTCTGTTTAATTGCCCCAGGAATAGCGGAATTTTCTGATTATGACTACACCCGAGTAGCAAGGTACTCTGGATCTCCAAATATGGTGCATTCTGTTAGAGCTACCTTGTCACAGCTCTGTCCTAGGATATCGCATTAGAACCACATGCTTTTGGGTGATGATAGGATGGCTGAGGATGAACTTGAGCAGCAAATATCAATCCTTTTTGAGACTTGTTCAGCCCAACCTTCCTACAGTCCACTTATCTCAAACTACCTTTAAAAACCATGATAGAGATACACAGCTTTAATTATCACAATCATAAGTATTAATAAAATAAAGCAATGACCAGTCATACCTTGGTAGTTTGAAGAGTAGAGTGGGGATAACATGTCTGATTGGTATACTGAATAGGATAGGATAGGGGAAGAAGAGGTAATTAAGGATGGTTAAAAGAGGCCATTTCTGGGCTCAACATCTCCCCCCAACTATCTTGTTGCATGTCCTCATGCAACAACCTGCATTATTCAGAATCTAAATCCTGTACTAAGCTCTGTTCGTGAAGACAGGAGAAGTTGTAGGGGAACTCAGGTACCCCTTATTTCTCTAAGAATCCTCTATGAGTAATCCAATACCTCCAGCATCACTGTTCCTCTTCCTTAGTCAGTGAGAAGTCCACTATATATGGTTTTTCTGGCCACCATATGAGAGGGAATTTAAAATTCAAACCCAACCAATTAACCCCACATTCCGTGATACATCCAACATAGCCCTTGACCCTGGAAAGTGCCTATTCAAAATTCCTGAAACAATAGGGGTCCCAGCTTCTGAGTATAGGAGAGGCAGCCTGCCGTCGGTGCTTACTCCCTTCCAATGCTGCTTCCTGGTGTATGGAAATATAGTTGGTGCAAGTAGACATCACTTCCTCCTGAAGTCCCATTATGTGCTGAGCTTGGATATGACATGAAAGCAAACTCTTATACTGAGTAAGAAGAATACCAGGATTCTGAGGCTCACTTCGAATCCACAGGTTAGAGTGAGTTTCATTGTGAGAAAAGGTTTGAAAATACCTTTTCCACTGAGCATGATTTCTCACAAAAGAAGCAAAATCCCTTAGCTGAACATCCCTTGAAAAAGGGACAAGATTTGAATGGTGGTCCAGAGGGCAAGCCATATCATGCAAGTATAGTTCACACAACAAATTTTGATCTTCAAAATTACTTACAAAAAATGTCTCCAAAAACTTTGCCGAGGTCGTTATCTTGAATGACCTCCCTTCCTTCATAGCCTTCAATTTAAACCAAACAAACTATTCAAAAAAGAATACAGGGTAAGAGGAAGAAGGCATCCTAGTGCCCAGGAGTTCTTGAGAGAGAGCATACATTTGCTCTTTTCCCTTCTGCATGAATTGGAATATTTTCAACTCTCTCAAATTGCTCTATAGCTCTTCTTCCCGAATTATGTGGGCCATACGTTCTTCTGCCCAATTCTCTTCCAATCCCATGATAATTTTTCTATGCTCACTAAGAGAAATCATCCCTCTCTGGTATTCCTCCACCTGAATCTTTTATTTGATCACCTCCATTCTCAGGATTGAGACTTTTACTGTAAGGTTCAGGATTTCCTCTTTATGATGCTCCTCTTGATCTGAGTCCAAATCAATGAAATTTCTAAGGGGTAGAGACATTGGTTCTTATGTGACAGTGTCTTCCTTTTAGGCACCCTACACATCTGAGTTTATTATGAGAGTTGTTGGTTCTTGTGTGATAGCAACTTCCTCTGGACTCTCTTCAACAGCCACATCCATTGCTCCTAGAGACACTGGTTCTTGTGTAGCAGTGTCTTCTTCTTGGGTACCCTGCACATCTGAAGTTATTATGGGAGTTGTTGGTTCTTGTGTGGCAGCAACTTCCTCTATATTTTATTCAACATCCACATCCATTAGTCCTAGAGACACTGGTTCTTGTGTAACAGTGTCTTCTTTTTGGGCACCCTGCACATCTGAAGTTATTATGAGAGTTGTTGGTTCTTGTGTGACAACAATTTCCTCTATATTTTCTTCAACAGCCACATCCATCAGTCCTAGAGACACTGGTTCTTATGTAACAGTGTCTTCTTTTTGGGCACCCTGCACATCTAAAGTTATTATGAGAGTTTTTGGTTCTTGTGTGGAAGAAATTTCCTCCATATTTTCTTCAACAGCCACATCCATCACTCCTAGAGACACTGGTTCTTGTGTAACAATGTCTTCTTTGTTTTTCTGCTATTGAGATTGAATGTCTTCTTCAGTGTGTAGCTGCTCTTCAAGGATTTCAGTCTCGCTTGAGGATTGTGTTTGGACTTGTTCATCTTCACTCTAATGCATATCAGGGATGATATCCACTTCAGGGTTATCTTCTAGTTGCATTTCAAGAGTCCCTGCTGCAAATTCCAAGGATGTTGGTTCTTTTGTGACAACATCCTGGCTGACTTCTTCATCCCCCTGTTGTTGCAGTTCTTCTCCTATGCTTTTTGTATCATGGGAACATTCTAGGGTTGTAGTGCAGCATTATTTATTAGGCTCTAGAGTGTCCTCCATCCCAAGTTCTTCTCCCATCTGGCCAGCCATTTGGATGAGCACATTCAGGGATGCTAGTTCTTATGTAACAGCACCCTATTCAACCTCATCATTGTCTTGCCTTTGTGGTTCTACTTCTATAATTTCTGTATCATGGGAGCATTTTGGATTTAAATTAAAATCTTTGTCCCCACCATCAAGAATGATTTCATCCCTTGGTTCCTCTGCCCCAGAGTTGGTGGAAACTTTAGCAAGAATATCCAATGATGTTGGTTCTTGTGTGACAACATCTTCTTTTTCTACAACTCCCTTTATTGTCAGTGTAGACTATTGTGTTGTATAGGCATGAATTACAATATTGTGGCCTGCTTCCTTAAATATTTCCCCACAGGTGGGGCAGACCACTCTCTCTTCTTCCTTGCCAAGCTCATTAGAATTTGATCCCTCCAGTTGGTCCACAACCTCCACCAATGTGTGCATTTTCCTTTCACCCTGCTTCCTGCAGGTTTCTTTCAAAGTTTCCAATTCCCTTCTAAGTGTTTGGACTTCCTCTTTTAATAGTGTATTCTCAAACAAAAGTCCTTCAATTTGGGGTTCTTTCTTGACTGGCCCTTGTGGAGCGTCAATTGGCCTGGGTTCAAAGATAGGGAACTCAATCTGTGCCTCTAAGGTTTCCCATATTTTTCTTGCTGCTTCTGCTACTGCAGTTGACCTAGTTATTTTCCTTCTTATTGGTGGGGTTATCTTAATTTCATCAATTGATCTCTTTCTTTTCTTTTGTGGTGCTGGGATATCAAGATTCATAGCTGAGGTAGAAGGAATGTCCCCAATTCTAGTATTTTCTTGTTCCTTGGGATGTTCTTACTTAATCAAAGTTCCTCCCCACTGAGGTGAGGATTCAATGGTCACCAACTCAATATTTCCTTCCATTTCCATGGCTCTGTCAACTTCAAGTTCAATTGTCGTAGCATTTAGTGTTGCTCCAATTTCACCTTCTGCTGTTAGAGCTGCCCTGTTATTTGGGTCTTCCACATGATTTTTATCTACATATTCTCTCAATTACTCTATTTGTGCCCCTAGTTGATCTTATTCTGATCCAGTTTCATCTCCCCCCCAACTATATTGGAGGATCTCCAGCCCTCTTGTTGTGGTTCATGTCCCCCTAGCTGTGGATGGGTTTGTTCTTGTTATATTGGGACACCGGGCAAAGGAGCGGGTTCTTGAGCTCGAGCTGTAAATTGCTCCCAGGTGATATTAAGTTGAGTAAGGTTCCTCAAGATAATTAATTTGATGAGGCCATGGTGGGTTAGTGATGCGAGCGAATGCTTAGCAGCTTGAACAAAGCCCTCCATATGATGCAAATCATGAAGATGATAGTATGGGATGTTCAACATAATCCTATGGCGGAGATGAGAGAGTAAAGGCAGTTTAGAATTATAAACAGTTTGGTACCTACCTTCACAAGTGATGTATTTCTTGAGGAAGACAGCAACCTAGTCCCATGGCTGTGGAAATGACTACAGTGCTATCCCTCTTATTGATATTTGAACCTACTCTCCTTCTATTGAAAACTGTCGCAATGCTGTAGTAGTGGGGACTCGACATCCAAACCAAGCCCTTCCCACCTGAGGGATGGTAGTGACCTCAAATATAATGGCCTTAGAAACTTTGATGCACAGCCCCCAAACCTCTTAGTAAGTTTCTGTGAGGTTTAGATCAAATTGTAAGGCTGCTTCACGATTGAATTTGTCTAGGCATTCAAAAAATTCCATCCAACCGATGTCTTGGAAGATGGCGAAGACTATAGCATTGCTTCTAAGCACCTATGTATTTGAAGGTTCATAACGAGCTGGAATACCCATGGTTCTATCTTCAGACAGATTACAGGTTACAAACTCCGACAATGGAGGTTACGGTATAGAGGATGCATAGGTCACTAAGAGGAGATGTTAGGCAAATTTGGAAAGTTTCAGCATACCAGATTAATTGAAATTTCATTCCGAATTGGGGAAGGTGGTGGTTATTAGTCTTTACGTCACACAGGGAAGGGGTTAATTAGGAAATAATGGGCATAAAAATAGAAGTACAACTAACATTATTAAATCATATCAATACTTAATCACGTGATTAATCAAAGCCATACCTTTGAGACTGCGCGGTGGATATCCTGCGGCGAATAATGGAACGTGTGGTTGCTGACGTTGCAGGGGTGGAACTTGAGCACAGTCATTAATATAATCATTATAACCGGAATGATACAATAATTCTTTTTTCCGATGAAGCACAAACCATCGCGTCCACGTGGTCAGAATTATGAAAAATGTCACCTTATAGACTAGATTGCCGACATGATGAGGAGGAAACCGAGCCATATCTAGAGGAATTAATGGCGTGCAAAGTGATTTTCCAATAACACACGAGTTACCACTATAGGATATAGAGAAATTGAGATAGAAATGTGGCCTTTATCACTGGAAATATCGGCCAAATATAGCAGATTTGTAGCTTCCAGGAAAAAGGATGTCACAGCCGTCGGGAAAAGGATCACAGCTGTCGGGAAATATGTCACAGCCGTCAGAAAAAGGGTCACGGCCATTGGAAAAAGATGTCATAGCCGTCGGGAAAAGGATCACGGCCACCGGGAAAGATGTCACAGCCGCCGAAAAAAGGATCATGGCCATCGGGAAAGATGTCGCAGCCATCGGGAAAAGGGTCATGGCCGCTGGAAAAAGATGTCGCAGCTATCAGGAAAAGGATCACGGCTACCGAGAAAGATGTTGCAGCCACCGGAAAAAGGATCACGGCCGCCAGGAAAGATGTTGTAGCCATCAGTAAAAGGGTCACGACCGCCGAAAAAATATGTCGCAGCCATCGGGAAAAGGATCACGACCGCTGGGAAAGATGTCGTAGCCGATGGAAAAAGGGTCATAGTCACTAGAAAAAATGTCGCAACCATTGAGAAAAATTTATTTAAGGAAAATAAAATATGGCACGGGAAGGCATAGGAAAACAACCCCCATTCCATAGGCCCAATCTGATCATACTCCTGGGCGTTCCCTGCAATTCTTGTAAAAACAACAGCAAAGAAAGAAGATCAAATGCAAAAGAAAAAAAACAATATAATGAAATAAGAAGAAAAAAAATAGGAATTATTTATGTACAGTAATTCAAGTGCGATTTATAGTGATCACTTAAGGATTGACAAAGGCAGAAATAATTTCATGCCCTGGTGTTAGCTGATAATATGGGTCAGTGGCAATTTGTGAGATAAATGCATCTTTTGAAATTGGCTTACGGTATAGTTGCAGCCTGTGACCATTGCAAATAATGGTACACGGTTTTCATCAATGGTCACCAGGCGGACAATGCCGTTATCAAATACCCTGTCCACCAGGTACGGGCCTAGCCACCTTGTTCGTAATTTTCCTTTGAAATATATTTTGAATCTAGAATCGTATAGTAATGCCTAGTCTCCCTCCTGGAAGACCTCTTTTTTAATAAGTCAGTGATGCCAATTGGATCTCTGTTGCTGGATTAACATAGTCTGGTCTACTATAGCTAACCAATTCTTGTCCAGTTCATTTAGTTGATTTAACCTTCTTTTCTGGGATTGATTTATATCCAGGTTCACTTTGCTGGCTGTCTTCAGGGTCTTGATTTCAAATTCAATTGGAAAGATGGCACTTTTTCCATACACTAAATCATCAGGAGAGAAACCTATGGTGTTACGCCAAGTGGTGCGATATGCCCACAGTGCTTCTGGAAGCCTATCAGCCCAATCTTTTCGATGACTCCTAACTGTCTTGGTAAGGATGGCTTCGATAACTTTATTAGTGCTTTCCACCTGGCCATTGGCTTGGGGATGGTAGGGTGAAGCTACCATATGCTGAACATGATACTTTCGTAGCAGGGCTTCAAATTGGTGCGACATAAACTGTAGTCCCCCATCGGTAACTACTTCCTTAGGTACCCCAAAATGGGTAAAAATTTCACTGTATATAAAATCAATAACAGCCTGGTCGTTAGCCTTAGCCAAGGCTATAGCTTCTACCCACTTGGTCATATAATCGGTACAGACCATAATGTAGGTTTTTTGTTTGAAATGAGGGCTGATAGGGCCAACAAAATCCAGAGCCCATCTATCAAATGGTTCAATCACTGCTTGAGGTTGTAGAGGCATCTAATCTGTTCTCTTGGGCTGGTCCATCCTTTGGCAACTATCACAGGACTAAACATACCTTTTAGCATCCCTGAAAAGAGTTGGCCAATAATAGCCCATCCTCAGTGCTTTGTGCCTTGTCTTTCTATCTACAAAGTGTCCCCAGCAAGGGTCATCGTGACAGGCTTTCAGTATATGGAAGATTTCATCTTCCCTTACACACCTTCTAATCTCAAGATCAGGAACTGTGTAGAAGAGATGACCATTTACCCAACAATACCTGGCACTTTGCTGGATGATTTTCCTCTTTTCTCTTTTAGACATATGTGGTGGGAGATTTCCTGTAACCAGATAATTAGCAACTGTTATAGCAGATTTCACCACTCTAGGTGAATCACACTTTGTATGGCCTTCCCCTGTCCTGCTGCAGACTCATTAGACCCCATGGACCACTTTTTTTCCTTTTATGTTTCCTTGATCATCCCCACAAATATATGAAAAATTATATACGTGGCTTTTAAACCTATAACCGCGTACACACATGGTTTTGACCCATATAACCACGTACATCGGGATGTGTGCATAATCCAAGCCCTTTTGGAGTTTTCCTTGACATGGATCTGACTCATTTGACTCCTGACCTTCCCTATGCCTTGAGATCACTTGGATTCGACCTTTCATTATCCCTTTGAAAGCTATATAAGGAACCCCTTGGTACATTGAAGGCATAAGAGAGAATTGAGAGCAAAGAAACTATAGTCCATTGTTGTTGGAACTTATGCTTGAGTCTGCATCCCTTTGTCCCTTGGAGCACTCTTGTGTTCTTCCCAAGCTTACCTTTTGCTAGTGAGCTTGCTATCGAGAGATGGAGGATTGAAGTGGTGGATGCCCAAGTGGGGGATTCGGTTTCTCTGGTTTGCAGATGTGCCGTCAGAGGTTGTATCTTGTAATCTCTGATTTATATTAATAGAAATATCTTTTCCTATCCAATGATGTGTATTTGAATGAATATTTTATCCATGGTATTATGTCAAATGCTTTTACATTATTGAGTATATATGCTATAATAGATCTAACACCATGATATATAGTATTCTTGTATTGTTTACTTGTTGTTGAGGAAGTAATATAGCAATTCAAGCTGAATATTGGAAAGCTCAACAGGGATCTACTTCAACCGTCCGGAATAAGGTACGAGGTCTGATCCTTTAGTGTTAGACATTTAATTTCTATTGCATATTGGAAAGGATTGATTTCTGGAGTCAAGCTATCTATCATGGTACCCCAAGCCATAGGAATTTCTCTCTGTAACAGAATTGGCGACTCCACTAGGGAGTTCCTAGTAGTTGTCCTTTGGGGGTTGTTTTCTCTACATTCAATGTATTTGAGTTGCTCTTTCTCTCTTGTTTCTATGTCAGGTTTGGGGGCATGTATGCCTGGTAGAGTCTGATTGGTGTGAAGTTTGTCTCAGCCTTCCTGTTTGCCTTGATTTTATGCACCTTTTCTTCCTGTACGCGGTTTTTTGATTTACAGTTGCGTATACACGTGGTTTCCTCTGTGATTTCCGCATATACACACGGGTTTACTACGAACAGTCACGTATACCCTTGATTTTGTCTTTTTGGGGAATATAATTGGTTGATGGGTGAATTCTGATATCTGCTGAGTCTCCTTTGGCACTACTTGAGTTTGTCAATACCTCTGTTTTTGACCAGGAACGTTTTTTTTTAGCCTAATTTTTTTTATTTTAGGAAAGTTCTTGTCATGGCATTTTCGATTTTTTGTTTGAGATTAGTGCATTAGAGTTCTTTTACCTTAGTTCTTTGCTTGAGTGCTGTTTGGGTGTGCTTGTAGAGTCTAGGGGTCATAGAATCATTCTTTTGCTTTTTGCATCTCTTTTATTTCCAAAAAATCCAAAAACATTTGCTTATCATCATGCATTGCATTTTGCACTTTGCATTGTACTTGCACTAGATCTAGATTTTCTTTGGAGTACTAGTTAGGACTTCATATAGAAAAATTTGCATTCATCATTTGAAGAAGAATTGTGCATTACACGTAGTAGCATACCCTGTTTTCATGGACACAATGCATTTGCATTGATTGTTAGGTGTGCATTTTACTTCTTGTGGCATGATAACACAATTAGTTGCATGACCATATCCTATTTTTGAGCAATAAAGCCAACTAAAAATAAACGCTAATTAAAATGAATTACACTCTTTTCTTTTCTAGGGTGCACCAACAAGATTAGGTTTTAGGATCTTGGAATAGTTCATTGTAAGTCAATTCTCCAAGATAACTAAACTGTTGAAATACTGAGAGGGGGGTGAATCAATATTTGTACAATTAAAAACTTTAATCAAAATCAGGTTGCTGATCACCAATCATAGCACAACATCAATATGTATAAAGACAGCAAGATGCAAAGTACACAACAGTTTTTAATGTGGAAACCCAAGTTCTAGGGGTAAAACCACGGAATCCTTTTTAATAATAGTTGTCCAGAAATAACTGGATGTAAGGAACAACTCCCTTATTATATTGACTTCAAATTTTTCCAGCTTCAACTGGAAGGAGGCTACGACCTCCTTGATTTACAGGCTATGACCTAAAGGAAGCTGCCACTCCCTTGTTTTCTGGCTTCTACCGGAAGGAGGCTACGACCTCCTTTCCTTGCCCCGTCCTGCCACCCTGATAAGAATAATATTGCCGAACCTGTGGACCTGCCAAATACCAAAACCTGTACTCTCTACTGATATCCACTGCACTCTGATCACTGCCAAATCTTTTCTGTTGTCAATACTGTCACATCATCTTTCTGCTCATGTTATCATGGTCATGCTGATCAAGCTGCTTATCAACACTGCTGGTTATTTTCAAGTCAATCTTATCACTGCCACACACTGCTAAGTCAGCCTTATCACTGACCATATCATTATATCACTCTGTAAACTCATATATACTGCCACATCATTGACTGAGCATTCATATCAACTCGTTGTAAATTCATATATAATTCCATATCATTGACTAAGCATCCATATCATCACATATCAATATACCCTCATAGTTCATTACTGCTGTACTCTACACAATCATGTACATCACTATACCAATGCATAACACTGTTCACATACTGCTATGTTTATTTGCAAATTTCATACTCGATTGTACACATATTATTGTACTCTACTTGTTTACATGCACACATCCCACTTCATATATCATTTGCACCTATAGTCCACATATTACTGCAAACGTGCATATGCTGCTGTACATATCATATCACACTAATATATTCTCATGAATTTATTACGCATATGCTGCTGTACCTAACTGTACATATACATTCATACTGTAATTTATATTTATGTGCATACTAACATACCTTGTTCATTCATGAACTATGGAGACTTCATCAGAATAAGCATTTAGAGATATTGTCCATAAGCATTTATGTGTATACTAACATACCTTGTCAATAAATTTACAACTCCAAGTCAAAGCTCCAACAAAATCTCGTCCAATGCCCATCACAAAATCATCGAATATTGAACACCGCAACTCTCAAGAAACAGATTGAACCCGAATCCTGAAGAATCAATTATTTTAACAGAGATAGGAAGCCATGAGGATCGAACACTTGATATTCATGAATACTGGAATTTTTGGCTCTGACCTCAAAGCTTGTTCACACTTCAAATCAGACTAGATATGTTTGTACAAGAATAGAGTTTCCGCTCTAGCAACTCAAGCATTCCAAAACTTCATTTTAAATCGGTCGTTCTTCGTAGAGATAACTCGGCTAGGAACATTCAATTTGCAGTGAGGTGGTGATCCCATTGAAAAAAAAACTGACACTATGAACCGATGACTATACGAATTCAAAAATGTGGAATTTGGATTGAATGGAACCTAAAGACGCCGCAGCTGTCATAGCCGGATCGCTGTGTATCTCCTATGTGTGGGAATTGTGTATATATGCATGAATCGCTTTGAATTTCCTGTTGTAACTCTTTGCACGAAAATTTCCTCAGCAAGTAAACATTTCATAGCTTAAAATGATTTTCATGCCATCACCAAATCGTGGCCACTCCTAAGCTTTCCCTTCATCATTAAAAAATGCAGTCCCTCGGTGAAATTGCAGTCAGCCTGAAAATAAATATCAGCGAATGTATATATATCCTTATATTCTATAACGTGACATATGTAGTTGTATTTATACACGTTAAGGAGGTATTTAAGAAAAAGAAAAAAAAAAGCCCGACCTCTTGAAAGATTTTTTGTTTTATTAAAATACAAAGATTACGGGGTCAATTTTTTAATTTTGTCATAAATTTTTTTTTTTTTAAATACATCTTTCCAGGTTTAAATGAGTTTGTTCAAAAGGAATGTCATCTTTCCTTATTTTAATGAATGTCTTTGTTATATTTTATTTTCAAATTAAACTTTTCCTTCTTTTAATGAGTTATTTTTAATATTAAATAAAAAGTTATTTTTAATATAAAAATTAAAAAAAAAAATTATTTATTAAAATATATAAATGTCTTATTTAATAAAACTTTTTAATATTTGATTTTAATATTAATTTTTTAAAATCTTTTGTTAATGTTTTAAGGTTTTATCATTTAAACTTGTTAATATTTTGATTAAACCAACTTAGCGGTACTCGACCACTCTTCAGGAAATTCAGGGCTTTTGCCATTGTCCCAAGGGCTCCAAGGGCTTCAGACTTGGGCTTGGACAAAGTCAAAAGGTATCCTTTGATGCTGACACTTACTTAACTCACAGAGGCTCCTCAAGGGGCACCAAGACACAATAACACACACCAGTTGGCATCAATGACAATTTAGTCAACAATATCCCCCTTTGTCATTGATGAAAACTCCAAAGCTCCCCCTTCGAATGAGCTTCCTTTGACCACACAACTCCCCCTTAGATCGTGCTTCTTTTACCTACCTTGTTCAACTTTTTCCCCCCCTTTGGCATCAATGGCAAAGGGTACTTCTACCAAGCTCTTATTGTCAGATAGATGAATTCAATTAGGAGATAGTATGACTCCCAAATTTTTTCTGAGGTACTCAAAAGTCTCTCTTGGGAGAGGCTTAGTAAAAATATCTGCAACCTGTTCTTTTGTCCTGACATATTCCAACTTGATATTCTTTTCTGTGACATGTTCCCGAAGAAAGTAAAATTTTATTGGAATGTGCTTGGTCTTGGAATGCATAACTGGATTCTTGGAGATACTAATGGCACTCGTATTGTCGCATAGAATAGGAATCGGTTCATTGCATGTCACATGTATGTCTTGTAGGGTTTTCTTCATCCAAATAATTTGAGTACAACAAGCTACTACTGCTATATATTCCACTTCTGCGGTTGATAAGGACAGTGAAGACTGCTTCTTGCTTGACCAAGATACCAGACAACCACCTAAAAAGAAAGTTGTTCCACTAGTGCTTTTTCTATTGTCAATACATCCTGCCCAATCTACGTCTTAATATGCTATCAATGTCAGATCATTCCCTTTTGGATACCAAAGTCCAAAATCCACAGTTCCTTTGAGATACCTGAAGAACCTTTTAACTGCTATAACATGATTTTCTTTTGGGGCAGCTTGAAATCTTGCAACTTGTCCAACGGCTTGCATCACATCTGGTCTAGAGGTATTTACATATAGTATACTACCAATCATTGACCTATAGATCCTTTGATCAACTTCCTTAGATTCATCATCTTTGCTTAGCTTACAACCGGTTATCATAGGGGTACTCATAGGTTTACAGTCTTCCAACTGGAATTTCTTCAACATCTCCTTAATATATTTTGTCTAGGTAATAAAAATGCCTTCTGTTCTTTGAGATATCTGGAGTCCCAAGAAGAAGGTCAATTCACCGAGTAATGACATTTCAAACTCCTTTTGCATGTCTTTAGCAAATTGCTGACTTAGTGAATCATCATCACTACCAAATATGATATCATCAACATAAACTTCAATGATGAGTATGCTGTCATTGTCTTGTTTGATGTACAAATCGCTATCTGCACTTCCCCTCTTAAATTTTTGTTGTAGTAAGTACCTGTCCAATCTAGAGTACCAAGCTCTTGGAGCTTGTTTTAGTCCTTGTTTTCTGAAAGTTGAAATCCTTCTGGTTGTTTAGTATAGACTTCTTCCTCCAATTCCCCATTTAGAAAGGCTGATTTTACGTCCATCTGATACACTTTGATGTCTTTGGAGCAAGCGTAGGCTAATATCATTCTAATAGCTTCCATTCTGGCAACTGGTGCATATGTTTCTTCAAAGTCTATTCCTTCTATTTGAGCATAACCCTTACACACCAATCGAGCCTTATTTCTGATTACCTGTCCATATTTATTCATTTTGTTTCTGAAAACCCATTTTGTGCCAATAAAATTTTTGTTATGTGGTCTCGGAACAAGTTCCCAAGTTTCATTCTTCTTGATTTGATCTAGTTCTTATTCCATAGCTTTAACCCATTGTTCATATTTATTGGCCTCTGCAAAAGTTTCAGGTTCAGTTGTAGACAAAAGAGAGAAGTGTACCTGCTCATTTCGTCCAGATTGTCTTCTTCTGGTTCCTATTCCAGCATCCTTATCACCAATAATCTGATTTGATGGATGGTTCTTCTGGTACCAATTCTTAGGTGTTGGATGATCTTTTTGTTCTTCTTGTTCGACAGTTGGTTGATTCAATTATTTATCTTCCTTGGGTTGCTCTTCATCCTCATCGGGTAGTTCTTCCATTTTAATTTTCTTGGAACCTTTCTCTTCTTCATCGTCTGATTCTTCTAAGTCTTCTCTGGATGATGTTGGTATTCCTTCAACTATTTTCACATTAATGCTTTCAATCACTTTGTCTAATATTATATTTTAGCATTTGTAAGCTTTCCTCTTGGATGAATATCCAACAAATATGCCCTCATCTACTCGAGAGTCAAATTTTCCAATCTTCTTATCATCTCTTTTGATGTAACACTTGCTCCCAAAGATTCTGAAGTGCTGTACACTTGCTACTCTTCCGGTCCATAGCTCATAAGGAGTTTTATCATTTTTGTTTCTGAGTAATCCTCTGTTTAAGATGTGTACTGCTGTATGAACTGCGTGTCCCCAAAATTTGTCATTTAACTTGGATTCATTCAACATGGTTCGAGCCATCTCCATAACTGATCTATTCTTTCTTTCAGCAACTCCATTTTGTTGAGGTGTTCTGGCTACTGAAAATTGTCTCTTTATACCATGATCTTCACAGTACTTGTTGAATTCATTAGAAGTGAATTCTCCACCATTGTCAGATCTAAGACACTTGATTCGTGACCCTGTTTCATTTTCGACCAGTTCCTTGAATGTTCTGAAACATCCAAATGCTTCTAATTTCCTGTTGAGAAGACATACCCATGTCATCCTGGTATAGTCATCAATAAGTAGCATGAAGTATTTTTCACCATTCAATCCTTTGCTTTTGGTTGGTCCACATAGGTCAGTGTGAACAAGCTCCAAAGGATTTGTAGAAGAATGCTCTTTTGTCTTAAAATGCACTCTTGTTTGTTTTCCATGTTGACATTGTTCACATACAGAGTTAGCAGGTTTTGTGACTTCTAGCATATTTCGAACTGCTTGGTTTTTGTAGATTTTGACCAAATTGTCAAAATGTATATGCCCCATTCTTCTGTGCCAAAGTCATCTTTCATCTTCTTTTCCCAAGTGACATTTTTCAGACTCAATCTCATCTAACACATATATATAGTTTGGTGTCCTAGTGGCTATGGCTACTAACTTCCTTGATCCTTGCTTTCTTATTTTACATCCTTTTGAGTTGAAGATGAGTTCATGACCTTGATCACACATCTGACTGACACTTAGCAAACTATGTTTCATGTTATCTACAAGCAAGACATTTTCAGCCAAGGAGTTTTTACTTCCGAGCTTTACTGTGCCCTTTTCCAATACTCTTGCTGAATTGTTATTTCCAAATGATACAGATCCTTTATCTTTTTCAATATTGACGAAAGCATCTTTGTCACCTGTCATATGCTTGGAGAAACCACTATCAACATACCATTTTCCAGAGCTATGATTCTGGGCTTGAAGAGCAATACCACATTCATAGTTGTTGTTATTGTGTTTAATCCACACCTTGTTGGACAAGTCCTCATTTTTTATTGTTGGTATCCTTGTTCTGCAATTTCTATCTATATGACCAAAGTTGTTACACTTGTAACATTCTATTTCTAATCTCAAGGGATCAAATCGGTTGTTGTACTGTGGTCGTCTAAGGCTTGTAAGGTTATTCCTTGTCTCAAATATTCTTCTTTGAAAATAGTTTACAGCTTTGTGTCCAAATCTTCCACATGTAAAGAAATGCCCATAAAAGAAGTATCCATACCTGGGAATATATGGAGGAGGTGCTTTTCTATGATCTGATCTTTCTGCTGGCCCTTTTTCTAACACAGGTTGTTCTGGCTGACATTCGATCTCTTCTTCATTCTTGGAGTCCTTGACAATTTCTATATACCTTCTTGGCTTCTTTTCATTATCTATCAACTTTGAGTTGGAGGCTTCATTTGTATTCTTCTTGTATCCTATACCGGTCTTGTCGAATAATGGCTTTTGATTGCTGATGATATGTTCTAGAACCTTGGAACTGTTGTCATAACCCTTCGCGATATCTTTCATCTGTAGCTTGTTCTTTAGAGATACTATCTTAGCCTCATAGTTCTCCTTTTCTCTTATATTTGTCATTAGTTGTTCAGTGAGAGAATCTTCAACTCGTTTGGCTTCTTCTAGTTTGGTCTTCAATTCAACAATGTTTTGTTCAAATCATTGTTCCTCTTCCTTAAGAAATCTATTTTCTTTTCTGACTTTCTTCAGCTCTTTCAAGGCGCTTACAAGTTCAAGCTCAAGATCTACCTCTCCTTCATCTTCGGATTCTTACTTACTATTATGATCCTTATCAGAGCTTATAGCCATAAAGAGTACCTTGTCTGGTTCATCGTTATCATCAGAATCACTATCACTATTTGAGTCACCACTGGATGAGTTATTGTCTCTTTTTGTGTAGAGACTTTTCTTCTTTGCAAACTTTCTTCTGTTCTTATTCTTATAATTATTGTACTTCTTATAGGGTTTAAAACTATCATCCTCTTCACCATCTGAGTTCTTTGCATAAGGACATTTAGAAGCAAAATGACCTATCTTTCCGCATGAAAAACATTTAAGAGGTAACTTACCTTTGTATTTTCCAGTGCCTCTCTTCAATTTCCGAACAAAGTTGGTTATTTCTTCATCATCAGATTCATCACTTGTCGGTTTATCTTTCATTGATTTGTTCTTCCTGGCTTGTTTGGAGGAGACTTTGAATTCTGCTTCCTTTCTTGATGTATCTTCATCTTCAATTCTCATTTCATAAGCTACTAACTTTCCATGCAGCTGATCCACTATCATAGTATCTAGATCTGTTCTTTCTTCTAAAGCAGAGATCTTGGGGTTGAACCTTTTGGGAAGAGTTCTTAGAATTTTCTGAACAACTATGGTCTCCTCAACCTCTTCACCTAATCCTCTGATGGTATTCACGAGCTGATCAACCCGAAGAATATAGGCTGCTATGTCTTCATCTTCATTCATTCTTAGCTATTCAAATTGTCCCCTGTAAGTTTGAAGTTTGGCTTCTTTGACTTTGTGGTGTCCTTCATATGTGGTTTGGAGTTTGTCCCACATTTTCTTTGCAGAGGGACAGTTCATCACTTTGTTGAATACTGATTCGTCTATAGCACTTAGAAGATTATTTTTGGCTTTTGAGTTGTTGTTGTATTGAGCTAGCTCACCTGCATCAGTTGGCATGGTCCTTGGTACTTTGTACCCATTCTTGATACTCTACCATATTTTGATTCCTTGTGCTTCTATGAAGGCTCTCATTCTTATACTCCAGAATGCATAGTTGCTTCCATCAAACAAGGGTGTTCCAGATTTTCTTTGTTTAGCAAATTTCCCCATGATTACCTTCCAGCGATTAGTCTATTCAGAAGGAACCTGCTCTGATACCAATTGTTGAAATACTGAGAGGGGGGTGAATCAGTATTTGTACAATTAAAAAATTTAATCAAAAGCAGCTTGCTGATCACCAGTCACAGCACAACATCAATATGTATAAAGACAGCAAGATGCCCAGCACACAACAGTTTTTAATGTGAAAACCCAAGTTCTTGGGGTAAAACCACGGAATCCTTTTTAATAATAGTTGTCCAGAAATAACTGGATGTAAGGAACAACTCCCTTATTATATTGACTTCAAATTTTTCCAGCTTCAACTTGAAGGAGGCTACGACCCCCTTGATTTACAGGCTACGACCTGAAGGAAGCTGCCACTCCCTAGTTTTCCGGCTTCTATCGGAAGGAGGCTACGACTTCCTTTCCTTGCCCTGTCCTGCCACCCTGATAAGAAGAATATTCTCGAACCTGTAGACCTGTCAAATACCAAAACCTGTACTCTCTGCTGATATCCACTACACTCTGATCATTTCCAAATCTTTTCTGTAGTCAATACTGTCACATCATCTTTCTACTCATGTTATCACGGTCATGCTGATCAAGCTACTTATCAACACTACTGGTTATTGTCAAGTCAATCTTATCACTGCCACACACTGCTAAGTCAGCCTTATCACTGACCATATCATTATATCACTCTATAAACTCATATATACTGCCACATCATTGACTGAGCATTCATATCAACTCGCTGTAAATTCATAAATACTTCCATATCATTGACTAAGCATTCATATCATCACATATCAATATACCCTCATAGTTCATTACTGCTGTACTCTACACAATCATGTACATCACTATACCAATGCATAACACTATTCACATACTGCTGTGTTTATTTGCAAATTTCATACTCGATTGTACACATATTATTGTACTCTACTTGTTTACATGCACACATCCCACTTCATATATCATTTGCACCTATAGTCCACATATTACTGCAAACATGCATATGTTGCTGTACATATTATATCACACTAATATATTCTCATGAATTTCTTACGCATATGATGCTGTACCTAACTGTACATATACATTCATACTGTAATTTATATTTATGTGCATACTAACATACCTTGTTAATTCATGAACTGTGGAGACTTCATCAGGATAAGCATTTAGAGATCTTGTCCATAAGCATTTATGTGCATACTAACATACCTTGTCCATAAATTTACAACTCCAAGTCAAATCTCCAGCATAAGCTCGTCCAATGCCCATCACAAAATCATCGAATATTGAACACTGCAACTCTCAAGAAATAGATTGAAACCTAAAGCCTGAAGAATCAATTATTTTAACAGAGACAGGAAGCCACGAGGATCGAACACTTGATCTTCACAAATACTGGAATTTTTGGCTCTGATCTCAAAGCTTGTTCACACTTCAAATTAGACCAGATATGTTTGTACAGGAATAGAGTTTCCGCTCTAGCAACTCAGACATTCCAAAACTTCATTTTAAATCGGTCATTCTTTGTGGAGATAACTCGGCTGGGAACCTTCAATTTGCAGTGAGGTGGTGATCCCGCGGAAAAAAAATCTGACACTGTGAACTGATGACTATATGAATTCAAAAATGTGGAATTTGGATTGAATGGAACCTAAAGACGCCGTAACTATCATAACCGGATCGCTGTGTATCTCCTGTTTGCGGGAATTGTGTATATATGCGTGAATCGCTTTGAATTTCCTGTTGTAACTCTTTGCATGAAAATTTCCTCAGCAAGTAAACATTTCATAGCCTAAAATTATTTCCATGCCATCACCAAATCGCGGCCACTCTTGAGCTTTCCCTTCATCATTAAAAAATGCAGTCCCTCGGCAAAATTGCAGTCAGCCCGAAAATAAATATCAGCGAATGTATGTATATCCTTATATTCTATAATGTGACATATGTAGTTGTATTTATACACGTTAAGGAGGTATTTACGAAAAAGAAAAAAAAGGCCAACCTCTTGAAAGATTTTTTGTTTTATTAAAATACAAAGATTACGGGGTCAATTTTTTAATTTTGTCATAATTTTTTTTTTTTAAATACATCTTTCCAGGTTTAAATGAGTTTGTTCAAAAGGAATGTCATCTTTCCTTATTTTAATGAATGTCTTTGTTATGTTTTATTTTCAAATTAAACTTTTCCTTCTTTTAATGAGTTATTTTTAATATTAAATAAAAAGTTATTTTTAATATAAAAATTTTAAAAAAATTTATTTATTAAAATATATAAATTTCTTATTTATTAAAAAATTTAATATTTGATTTTAATATTAATTTTTTAAATATTTTGTTAATGTTTTAAGGTTTTATCATTTAAACTTGTTAATATTTTGATTAAACCAACTTGGGGGTACTCGACCACTCTTCAGGAAATTCAGGGCTTTTGCGATTGTCCCAAGGGCTCCAAGGGCTTTAGACTTGGGCTTGGACAAAGTCAAAAGGTATCCTTTGATGCTGACACTTAATTAACTCGCAGAGGCTCCTCAAGGGGCACCAAGACACAATAACCCACACCAATTGGCATCAATGACAATTTAGTCAACATAAACAACAACATCTAGGTGTCTGTCCATGTGAGTGTGTGAAATCCTTGGTATAACCATTGTTCTCAGGATCCTCCTCTCAAACAAGAGTTAAGCACGAGGCAGTGTGAGTGGTTATTGATTGGGATGACCCCTAGTCATAACTGAGTAGCACCGAAGATATTTCCAGGATTGTATTCGTATCTAGGGGCTCTTTCGAGAGTTTCGGGCTTTGCTACCCTGCCCATACGGTCAATCCATCCTGCGACTGTCCTTTTGAGAATTGATTATATTGAGGTGACCTTAGTGGCCTTACCTAGGATATCGAGGGGGTACTTGTAGAGGTTATTCTGCGAGTGTCCCAGCCAGGTTGGGGTCGGACAGCACAGTCTATTTACTCGTTGAAGCTGAGGGCCACAATAATTGGTTACGTACCTCTGCTTGTTGTGTATGGGAGTCTCAAGCCTCTCCTAGGCGAGACATACCTGCTTCATTCAAGAGCTCACTTATCCAGCCCTTGTTTGCTTGCATTTGGATTTATATTTTATTATTGATTTCTCTGTGCATGCTAGTTGGCCTAGGGTTGACGTAAATAGAGAGTCTTTGCTATTTTTTGAGTCATTGTGGATTCAAGTGCGGTTCCTCGCCATTCTCGTCATTTAGCAGGACTTTCACCTTATACCTCTCCTCCTCCTTTAGGAGAGATACCTAGACAGTCCAGGTGGACTATATCACACATTGATTCACACACCATGGGAGATCATTCAAAAGATATTCCTGAACCACCTCCTCCCATTCGTGTAGACAATGGGGAATTTACTCCTACTTATGATCCTTCACCCGAATTAGCTAATTTTGGTCCTGTGATTTCTGAGATAGGAACCTTTCATGACAGACCTACTCACTCTGGGGTCGATTCCCAATTGACGCATTACCGGTATGGAATTCCGAAGGATGCCAAGACTCATTTTGAACCTTCCAGCACTAGCTATGGTAGTTATGCTACGTCTGTTTTTCCTATGCATGATTTGACATTTCATGTCGATTCCGACTTTGAGCCTAACACTATGCCTGGGGACACTCTCATTCCTTACCATGTAGAGAGGTTTGGGAGCACTAGTCACATTGTACCTTTCGTCCCAGTGGTGGAAGATATATCATATATCCCTCCTAGGTCTAGGGTTAGCAATATGATTAGGATACCAGACCCAAGATGAGTGATGATAGGTGGTAGTACTCATATTCCTTCATCCTTGGTTCCTAATTCTTCAAACGTACATCCTCCACCTTATCCATGTGGTCCTTTGAGTTGATACATGGCTACGAGTCAGGTCTGTACTACAGTTACTAGACCGATTGTGTCTCAAGTTCACATACCACCCGTTGCTTCGGGAGGTTATGTTCATGCTTCTAGAAGTCACCTTACTACTTCCATGGCATATATCCCTACTTCTGGTATGTATATTCCTACTTCCGGAGCATATCTTCCTACCTATAGAGTATCTCATGGGCCATCGCAAGCGATGACCTATGGACCCTATTATGGGACGCAGTATGGACAGGGTTCTTCACCTTACGGAGGTGGGTATCAATAACCTGCTTACTCTCCTAATTATGGATTTGTAGCCCCTACTAGTCAAGGTCCACCGTACTATGGTACTTCCACGCCACCCTATATGGGTCAGACAGGAGGAGGACACTATGGCCAAGGCCATGGTGATAATCAACCCTATATAAATCAGGGAGCGGTCCATCAACCTCATCATCCTAGGCTCCCTTTTCTCGCGATGCTTAATATTCCTAACTTATCAAGACTCATGAACGATCCTATGGCTCATGACCCGGCTTGGCTGGCTGTCCCTACCAAGCTTCCTTCAAACATACATAAGTTCGAAGTAAAACCGGGAGAGGATCCGAGCGAACACGTTACTACGTTTCACCTATTGTGCTCTTCAAATTCATTACATCAGGACTTAGTCCGTTTGAGAATATTTCAACGCACCCTCACAGGGCCTACTGTGAAATGGTATATAGAGTTACCTAGGGGTGCTTTCACGGTGTTCAACGACCTTGCGATGACTTTTCTTAATCACTTCCAGCTACCAGTGCGCTATGACGTTGGTACTGAACTCTTGTCGACATTTCGGAAAGATAAAGCCACCCATATTTCTGATCATATTCAAGAGTGGCGTATATGGAAGAGATTAATTAAAGCCTTTATACCGCCAGAGTTCCTCCTTGAGTGGTTCCTCAAGTCGATATTGCCGTATATAGCAAAGGATGTTTCCACATCCGGAGTGCAGAATGAGGAACAAGCGATTTTTAGGGCACAAGAACTGGACTTGATCTATGCTCAGTCTGGTTTGTTGTATGAGATTATTCCCAATGCTCCTCATTCCAGTTTCGATCCCAAAGTAAAACTTGGACCACATGCCGATGGCATTGTGGGTTGTGCAAGTGCAAAACCTGCAGATTCGGTTGCAAAACAAGTTGGTCAGTTGTCAATCAACCAATCTACTTCGGGACAAGCTACAGCTTCATCTCAACCCGCCTAGATGGTGAATGTACTTTCTGTGCAATTGTCGGACCAAAAGGGTAACCAGTAGCCTGAACAGAATAGGAAAAAGGGTAAAAATAATAATCGAAAGGGTGGGACTAAGAATGAGAATGCTAACAATAATGACAAGAATGGTAGAAATGATGGGGGGGACAAGGAAGCTAAATGTAAGGTTAAGTTCCCTTGCAAGCTATGTAAGGACGATCACCTCACTTACTTGTGCCCTTCTATTGATGAAGCTTCGAGATTCTTAGCACAAGGCCCAATTGTGCTAACTAACCCTTTACCGCATAACCAAAATATGAACTCGAAGTCCCATGACTAGTCTAGTGAGAATGATCCACAAGAAACTAGTGCTCATGGGTGAATTAACATGGTCCGTGCTACCAAGGTTGTGACTCATGCAAAAGATTATAGTTCGTCACAACCCAGCCCAGGCAAAGAGCCTGATCCACCAGGGTCTCCTTTGCGCATTGAGAAACCTGTGGATAAACCTGAGGCTACACCTCACATTCCTAAGGGAATCCTTAAGCATTCAAGGCATAATCCAAATGCCTGAGCCACCCAAAATTATTCATTTTTTGAGGATCTAGGCCACACTCCTTGTGCAATCTCTGCATTGGAAGTGCTTCAAAGTTGTCCTTCGCAAAGGAAGGAGTTGCTTTCTGCCCTTGGTGTGAGTGGAGATGATTCTTCCTCGGTGATCAAATTTGAAACTGCAGGACTGCAACCTCGCTTGCCCTAATATGTGTCTCTTTTGGTGCACATAGAATGTCTTAATATGATCCTCAAGCGTACTGTGATTGACGAGGGAGCTGCGGCTTCTGTGATGTCTTTGTCCTATTGGAAGGGTCTGGGTTCTCCTGAGCTATCTAAATCAAAGACTATGTTAATTGCATTTGATGGGAGATCTTTTAGGCTGCACTGTATCCTTCCTTCCCTTAAAGTCCATTTAGGGGGGAAGACCATTGCAATAGAGGTTGAGGTGGTTGATGTGCCCCTTGACTACAATCTCTTGCTGGGTAGGAACTAGATGTATAGTATGCAAGCTGTTGCTTCTTCCTTGTTCTACGTTGTATGCTTTCCACATAATGGGAAGATTGTAACGATTGATCAAATGGCATTCAAGATTTCATCTGTTACTGCATCTTCGGGAGCTACGATCCTGATCGTTGAGCACTCTCAGCCGAAAACTGGGAGTGTGGGTGTAGGCATGTATCCATCCATCATGGGAAGCTTTAGTTGTCCTGCACCAATCCTCATGGTAGGATCATGTTTCGATGAGGCTTCGACATCTACGACCTCGGTATCTTTTCACATGACCCATATGGAAGATCCTTGGATTCTTCCTACACCGAGTACTTCGAGTGAGCCCGTCGAGACGAGCATGCCATTTCCTACAGCTATGATAGCTTATCAAGCTAAAGTAAAGAGTGTTGCAGAGCCTTGTTCTTCCTCTTTGCAGACAAAGGAGGAAGACCCCTATGTGCTACCGGCATGGGCAGTACAGTGTTCTCATTCCCATGACTACCTTGATATGGTTTTCCCTTCAGATGAAGTGATTATCGAGGCTATGTCAGGAGTTGAGCCACCATGGGAGGAACTTCATCATAGATCGTACTTCCTTCCAGAGCTTGACCGTTTGGAGCGTGAGGATTATAGGGAGATTCTTAGTTAGAAAGTTGGTAGTATTGTGATTCCATTAAGCTCTCCTGGTATGATGGCTAATGGAAACATGGAAAACATTACGGCAACGATTCCTATCAACATTTCTCCCAATATTGGCATGATAGAGAATTTCTATATTGGGGTGGAATGTTCCCATGCTGAGATTCTGGAATATACTGAGCTATTCAAGGAATTCCATGATATTTTTGCTTGGTCTTATGACGAGATGCCAGGTATTGACCCTCAAATTATCGAACATGAGATTAAGACTTACCCCAATGCTAATCTTGTTCGACAACGTTTACGCATTGTGAATCCTAGGAAAGTACCCGCCATTAAGGCATAGATAGAGAAGTTGTTGAAAGCCGGTTTCATCTATCCTATTCCCTTGATGGAGTGGGTTTCAATCCCCATTTCAGTGGATAAAAAGCATGGAGTGATCCGCATATGCACTGATTTCCGTGATTTGAATCATGCCTATCCTAAGGATAACTTCCCCACACCATTTATTGATCAGATTTTGGATGAGTGTGCGGGTAGCGAGGTGTTCTCCTTCATGGATAGCTTTTCTGGGTATAATCAGATCCAGATTAAACCCGAGGACCAACACAAGACTGCATTTATTTGTCCTTGGGGAACGTTTGCATATTGGAAAATGCCTTTCAGCCTTAAAAACGTCGGAGCTACGTTTCAGCGGGCGATGACCTTGATCTTCCACGATCTCAAGTCTATCATTGAAGTATTTTTGGATGACCTCGCTGCTCATTCTCATATGAGAATGTGTCATCCATGTCACTTGAGATTGGTATTCAAAAGATTCCAGCACTATTTAGTTAGATAAAATCCTCATAAGTGCATATTTTGTGTGAATTCAGGTCATTTTTTAGGATTCATCATTTCGAAAGAGGGTATAAGAGTCGACCCTTTGAAGGTTGAGGCAATACTTCAGTTGTCTCCCCCGAAGAATATTCATCATCTTCAGTGTTTGCAAGGCATGGAAAACTTCTTACGAAGGTTTGTTGTCAAATTTGCCAATTTGACTGGAGGATTCATGCGTCTCTTGAAGAAGGATACTCCGTTTGAATGGGATGAGCGAGCCCAAGAGTCCTTCGATGCACTCAAGCAAACCCTAGCATCGGCCCCAATGATTAGTCCCCTAGAATATAGCCGTGATTTATTATTATATGTGGCTGCATCTTTAGAGACGATTGGTATGGTTTTGGTTCAAGAGGATGAGGAGCTCCAAGAGCATGTCATATATTATCTGATCTGAAACCTTATTGATGCAGAGATTCGTTATTCTCATGTCGAGAAGCTTGCTTTAGCTACCATACATGTGGTTTAGTGTTTGAGACATTATATTCTCCTTCGCCAGACCTTGGTTGTGGCCCATGTCAATCCGTTTCAATTCGTCCTCACTTGTAGGATGATTGGGGGAAAATATAATAAATGGATTGTCATTCTGCAAGAGTTTGATCTCGAGTTTGTTTCGGCAAGATCGAAGAAATATTTAATCTTTGCAGAGATTATATCGGATTTCTCGAGTGAGGTCGAGGAGTTCGTTTGTGAAAATACATTTATCGATGAACACATCTTCTTAATCTCAACGTTAGACCCATGGTATGGGGATATCATAGTATATCTACAAACACAAAGGACCCCTACTCACCTCTCGTGAGATGAAAGACGACGATTACGTCATGTCTCTAAGAACTACCTTATAGTGGACAATACTTTGTACTGTCGTGGGGTAGATTCCATTTTACGACGTTGTTTAACTCATGAAGAGGATGAGGTAGTGCTGAATGATTGCCATGGAGGGGCATGTGGTGGTCATTTATCTACCCTTCCTATAGCTCAAATGATTTTGAGAGCGGGTTATTTTCTTGCCATCAATCTTTAAGGATTGTGTTGATACGGTCAAGAGGTGCCACCCTTGCCAGGTGTTTGCACGTAATATGTGCTTGAAACCTACCCCGTTACATCCCATTATCACCGCTAGTCCCTTCACTAAGTGGGGGCTCGATTTTATGGATTGCAACCCAGCTTCGGCTGGGGGGTACCATCACATTATAGTGGCTATTGATTACTTCACGAAATGGGCTGGGGCTATGCCTACGGTAAAATATGAAAGTGAGACAGTCACTCACTTTGTATTCAACCAAATTATTACTTGGTTCAGGATTCTAAAAGAGCTTGTCACTGACCATGGCTCACACTTTCAGAACCGTATGATGGAAGAGTTGGCATCCAAGTTAGGGTATAAGCAAGAGCACTCCTCTTATTACTACCCTCAGGTGAATGGATAGGTAGAGGTAGTGAATAAATCACTCAAATCCATTCTCCAACGAACCATCACATAAAGCAAGATGAATTGGCACATTATGTTATACCCTGCTTTGTGGGCATATCGAACCGCGGTTAAGACTGCCACTGGTTTTTCTCCATATCAGCTTGTACATGGAGTGGAGTTGATATTATCAGTTGAATGCGAGATTCCTTCATTGAAGCTAGCTATGGAACTCTTACCAGACACTTCACCTTTGTAGGAGCATTTGGTTCACCTTGAGCAACTTGATGAGCAGTGTTGGGATGCCTTGGTGACTCTAGAGGTTAATAAATGTCGCGTTAAGGTCCAGTACGATAAGTCTGTCCGTCCAAGAGTGTCTAGTGAAGGAGACTTGGTCCTTTTGTGGGATCAATCGAAATAACCCGTGGGGGTAGGGAAATTTAATCCTATGTGGCGTGGTACTTACATGGTCAAGCGTGTATTAGAGAAGGGAACCTATAAGTTAGTAGATTATGAAGGGATAGCTTTGGCGGAGCCTAGAAATGGGCTCTATCTCAAAAAATACTATGCATGATCTTTAGCCAAGGCTGCTTGTTGTATATTATTGTACAACTTTGCATAGTTAGGTCTTTTTCTTATCGTGATCAGGTTTGTGATTAGTTTCCATTTCTTTTGGTATATGTCAAGGGAATCTTCCACCTACATAGGATTCACGGATGGTGTAATCCATCACACTCAACACTCAGCCTATGCTGCTTGGGTGATTTATACTCCTATGGGTCAGGTACTGTCTTCAGGAGGTGTATGTCTACGACCATTTTCCAACAATGTTGCTGAATATAGAACCGTTATTGAGCTTCTACAGGATGCCATTTCACATGGTGTTCTATCTCTTGAGGTACATCTTGATTCAGAGTTAGTAGTGTCACAGCTCAATGGTTTGTACCATGTTAGAGATCCGACGTTATTGAGAAGGTTCTTACATGTGAGATTGTTACAACGGCAATTTGACAATATAACATATATACACATTCCAGGAAATAATAATCAAGTTGCTGACTCATATGCTAACTACGTGTTAGATTGGCATTTGTCTCATTCATAATAAATTAATCATGAACACACATTTACACATGTAAATAAATAAACCGATCATCATAAAACATTTTTATATACATCAAAAATGTGGTAATACATAGTGTCATAATACAAAATTGGGGCTTTTAAAGCCACCATCATATAATACACGGTCGTACAAAATGAATACACTCCCAGGTGTCTAATCCTGTGGAGGAGGAGGAGGGTTGTGATCATGGAACGTCACTAAGGCTCTAGCTAGCCGCCGAAATAAATGCACCCATGCGCATGCTACACCCACCACCTGCCACTGCATGGACTCAAGCAAGTCCTTGACTTGCGCCATGGGAACTCTATGAGTCAGTCTCACAAAGTTGGTATGAATGCTCTAGAGCGTTCGCTCCACATCCACACCCGTGATGTCATCTCCTCTTCCCCTTCGTCTATGACGTGGGAAGCCCTCTAGCCGTCGTGGTCCCACATCTGCACACAAATGGTAGATGTCACTATGTATTGTCGCACAAAAACATGTCTTTTTTATTCCACATAATTAAGAAAACACAAAAAAATGAAATAACTCAAAAAATTTAAAAAGAGTGAGGGTCGAGATTCGTTACCTGTATCACCATATGCCCATCCCGGTGGCAATGGCATATCCATATCCCCCTGGAAATCTATCCCTGCATAGGGGTAGTCATCAATGGCAACAATCTATCATCGCCACCATGGAAAGAAGTCAGTTGGATATGGGTTGGCCACCCTACCACCCCCATTTCTGTGCATAGCATCTGCCCAACACCGTTGGGCCGGATCTCAAACCCTGTGGAGAGGAATGTCCACTCTAGGGCTCAATCCTAGAACACGCTTGAAGAAAAACGTGCTTAGAATACTGCTGAACCTGAAGTTTCGTACCCTTCCTGCCTTAAACTCACTGAGCTAGTGTTTCATGTTTCTCAGTAGTGTAGTACTCCAGTCATAGATGGTGGGTCTCATACACTCCACTGCATAGAACATCAGAGGCCGAGAAGCCTAGTGGAGTGATGCTAAGCCTGCTATCCTTCCTAGCATTAGTAATATGGCCTTTAGGCCCAGCACCTATATAGCATTGGTAGGGACTTGACTCCCCACCTTCTTAGTATCTGGGTAGTAGTACATAGCTATGTACTCATCGATATTTAGGCCACCACCTGGCCCACCATGGGAACAAAGGTTCACCACCTCCCCTCGTCTAGAAAGATCTGTGATAAAGTATATTTCCTCCACCTCTATGGTGAGGGACATCCCATCAATACGGAAGGACTCAGAGTCTGGATCCCAATAATCTACCAGCATCTATAGCAGTCTTGGTTTGGCCCTCAAACCACCAAGACACCAAAACTTGTAGAGTCCGCATGCACGTAGAGCTTGTTGAGCCATTAATTCGGCCCTTAATGCTTCCTCTACTTCACCATGCTCATGCTCTCTCCACTCTAGCACCATCCTGCAAGAAAAATTGGAAATTTGCCCATTATTTTAGTATAAAACCATATGCACGGCCTCATATGCGACTATTTTGCAAACAACCACGTATGTACGCGGGTTCTAGCCCCTTTTACGTGTATAGCCAGCCCTATATGCGCAAAAAGCTTCGATATCCATGTGGGCCGCAGCGCTTATGTAGAGATGGCTTAAAAAATTCATTTAACCATGAAAATCTATAAAAATTATATCAAAATGCAAGAGGAGAGCATGAGTAAATACCTGGAAGAAACGGTTGTGAATTCTGTCGGCTGGATCTCCTGGAATTTGCAGTTGAAAATCAGAGCTCAAATGGGTAAAAGTTTCAAATGATTTCTATTTTTTACTATTTATAGAAATTTTTTCAAATATTTGAAAAGTTTTACCCCCTTTCCTATAGTTTCGACATTTTCTAACCATTTTGGACCGTTTTTTACATAATTTGTGATGTAGAAGACCTTTTTCAGTGTCGCTTCAGCCCTTGGATTAACCCATTCGTGCCGATCTTAGGTATCATGTCTAAACTGGCATATACGTTAGGTTTCACCACCATTTTCATTTTGCATGAACTTATGACCATTTCATCACGACCTTAGGTATGAACCCACTCTATTATGTCACAGAACCTTCTTGCTACTTTAGAAGTGGCATGATACAAGTGGTAGAGCTTCACCTTACATGGGTACCCTAGTTAGCGTCTTATTTTCATTTGGTGCCCATGGTGATGTTTTCTCCTTTAGGGTGTGGGAGTACGTTGTATAGTACCGCCATGACATTTCGCAAGAGCCTCATACTCTTCTTGATCTTATGCTAGACTATTTCCCTCAAGACTCCCTCATGTCAAGTTGTGAATGCATTATCATGAGCTTTTCTTGTCTTATTGAGATTTATGCCGGCTCCCCTAACATTGCGTTTTAGCCGTATAGCCCGAGCTTGTCTCATGTCTAGCCATGCAGAGCCATTTTTTTTATATCCTTCGCAGGTTGATTCCCTTTTTACCGAGAGGGGATTTTCCCCTGAGTGTCGATATCCTACACATGTATCCTTGCATTGAGCATAGGTATGTTCCACTGCTTGGAACTAGTTTGTTTTCCCTTATGACACTCATCTCCTTCTAGTTTGTAACTATAAAGCTAGTTTATTCTTTTTTCAATATTTTTAAATAACTGAAAAAGTCTCAAAAAAAAAAAAACCAAAAAGCCGGACAAGGAAAGATGGTATATTTGGAAGCTGTCAAGTCATGTCTCCTTTGAACAGAGCATTGTATATCACATCCATTGGTTGGGTTATAGTTTGACTTTAGGAGCTGTACTCATTTATCTGAGTTTATCTCCACCGACTGGTTAAGCTTCCAGTCCCTATGGAGCCTCTGCTGATGCCTCCTGTGTCACAGAGATGTCCCAGTTTGTATATCGAGTCTATGCTACCTTCATTCAGTCACCATACGCCATTATGCTCTTGTTCGAAGGAAGTTGAAACTTGAGTCGGCCATTCCTCAGTTATCTTGATTTTGCATGTTGGCCATTCCTGGTACAGTTACTGGTTCGTACACCTTATGATCGAGTCCTTCCACATTATACAGATTTGTTGAGTATCTCATGTTGGATGATGGGGGATGCCTTAATGCCCTCCTTCCAGCAAATTTCATCCTATCGACTTCAGATCATTTATTCTGGGATTGGAATCTAGAGTCATTTTGAGTGCCTTGAGACTTGCAGTCATCAGTGGTAGGTTCTCTCACCATCGACAATTTCTTGGGAATACATCAATGTCCCCTGATCGATGGATCCTCTCAATTGTTCAACCTAAACACATTTCTTCACACTTGTTAGTTTTCACTCTAGTACCTTGATTCCCATTTTCATCATTAGTGGGTGATCTCACATTTGTTAATGGTATACATTAATGACCGGTAATCAGGCGATGGACTACTATGTTTGACCTCAACACCTTTATTCACATAGTAGGACATGTACTCATAGCGGTTTGTGTAGAAGACTTTCCAAATTGGTGGCATCTCTTATATGCTACCTCCTTGATCGTGTCAGTGTTCATGAGATTTCAGCTCTCATGACTTGACTCCAGTATATGTCAAACATTTCCAGCCACTATGGAGATCTTGATCTATTATATATCTTCAGCCATTTTGGAGATCATGGTCCTTTGTATATCTTCATCATGGAGATTCTAATCTATGTATATTGTACGTGGCGATGACCACATATGTGATATCATGTATTATGCCTATTCATGGCCATTGTACTGTTATGTATCCGAGACTGCTATATGTACTTGCAGTTATATGCAGAGTTGTATTATTGTACTATGCTGATTGGGTGGCTGGTCTTCCATTTGGGATCCTTCATCACTCCACTTCTGGGATGGACTTATAATGTATTTCGACCATCGTATAACCCCTCTGACCTCACACATTAGGGGGCATCTGTTATAGCGGATTTCACCACTCTAGGTGAATCACACTTTGTATGGCCTTCCCTTGTCCCGCTGCAAACTCATTAGACCCCATGGACCACTTTTTGTCCTTTGATGTTTCCTTGATCATCCCCACAAATATATGAAAAATGATATACATGGTTTTTAAACCTATAACCACGTACATACGCGGGTTTGACCCATATAACTACATACATCAGGATGTGTGCATAATCCAAATCCTTTTGGAGTTTTCCTTGACATGGATACGACTCATTTGACTCCTGGCCTTCCCTATGCCTTGAGATCGCTCAGATTCAACCTTTCATTATCCCTTTGAAAGATATATAAGGAACCCCTTGGTACATTGAAGGCATAAAAGAGAATTAAGAACAAAGAAACTATAGTCCATTATTGTTGGAACTTATGCTTGAGTCTGCATCCCTTTGTCCCTTGGAGCACTTTTGTGTTCTTCCCAAGCTTGCCTTTTGCTAGTGAGCTTGCTATCGAGAGATGGAGGATTGAAGTGGTGGAGGCCCAAGTGGGGGATTCAGTTTCTCCAGTTTGCAAACGTGCTGTCAGAGGTTGTATATTGTAATCTCTGATTTATATTAATAGAAATACCTTTTCCTGTCCAATGATGTGTATTTGAATGAATATTTTATCCATGGGATTATGTCAAATGCTTTTACATTATTGAGTATATATGCTAGAATAGATCTAACACCATGATATATCGTATGCTTGTATTTTTTACTTCTTGTTGAGGAATTAATATAGCAATTCAAGATGAAGATTGGAAAGCTCAACGGGGATCTACTTCAACCGTCTAGAATAAGGTACGAGGTCTGATCCTTTAGTGTTAGACATTTAATTTCTATTGCATATTGGAAAGGATTGATTTCTGGAGTCAATCTATCTATTGTGGTACCCCAAGCCATAGGAATTTCTCTCCATAATAGCGACATCTGGATACCAAGGGGAATGAGCTGAAAGTGCAAATAGATGTTCATCTGGAAAAGAATCCTCAACAGGCAAATTATCATCACTGTTAGTGAGACGAGATAAAAAGTCAGCGACAACATTTTCTTTCCCAGGTTTATCTATGATGGTAATATCAAATTCCTGTAATAATAAGAGCCACCTAGTCACTCTGGAATTAGTGACTGGTTTGTTCATTAAATGTTTAATGGAAGAGTGGTCAATGTGCACAAACGTAGGATACCCAGTAATGTAATGTCAAAATTTATTAATGGAGTAAACGATAGCTAAGAATTCTTTTTTTGTGAAAATATAATTAAGTTCAGCAGGGGCTAAGTTCTTACTAATATAATAAATTGCATAGGGTACTTAACCATCCTGCTGTCCTAAAACTGCTCCAATAGCAATATTAGAAGCATCTGAATAAATATGAAAGGGTAGGGTCCAATTAGGTCCTCTTAGGATAGGAGCTGTGGATAGCTTCTCCTTAAGCTTAACAAACGATGTCCGGCATGCTTCACTCCAAATAAACTGCACATCCTTCATTAACAGGGAAAACAAAGGAGAAGCAAGTTTGGAAAAAATTTCTATAAATCTTCGGTAGTATCCAGCATGCCCCAAGAAACTTCGCACCTCTTTCTGAGTTGCAAGGGTAGGTATATTTTCTATCACCTTGATTTTTGAGGGATCCACTTGAATGCCATTGATAGAGATGAAATTCCCCAATACTACCCCTTCACTCATCATCATATGGCACTTTTCAATGCTTAATGAGAGCTGGGTTTGCTCACAGCGAGTTAAAACCTTCTTTAAATTTTCCAATGCTTCCTCAAAATCCTTGCCGTAAGGAGTAAAATTGTCCATAAATATTTCCATACTATCATTAACTAACTCAGAAAATATGCCAATTACATCTCTTTGAAATGTTGCTGGTGCATTACATAAACCAAAGGGGAGCACTCTATAGGCAAACGTTCCCCACGGACAAGTGAAGGTATTTTTATCCTGGTCCTCAGGAGCAATCTGAATCTGATTGTACCTGCTAAACCCATCCAGGAAGGAGAAGAACTTCTTTCCTGATAGGGTGTCGAGTACTTGGTCAATAAAGGGAAAAGGGAATTGGTCCTTTTGTGTGGCTTTGTTCAGCTCCCTGTAGTAGACACAGATTCTCCATTTACCATTTTTCTTGGGTACAATTATGAGCGGGGAAACCAGCTCGCTATCTGAAATAGAATATATAAATCCTTCTTTCAAGAGTTTTTGAATCTCTTCCTTCACTATGTCCCTAGAATTGGGGTTCATTCGTCGTTGAGGCTGACACACATGCCGGGAGTCACTTTTGATATAGATATGATGGGTGCATAGGTTAGAGGGAATACGCCTCATATCTGTATATTCCAAGGCAAACGCCCCCTTGTGTTCTTTCAAGAGAATGATCAGGCACTTATGTTCATCTAAGGAGAGATTAGGATTAATATTCAAGGTTTTTCTCGACTCTACCTCAATAGGAATACTTTTCAAGTTTTTCAATACTGGGATTATGTGTGTGTCACCGACTAGTGTTTCTTTTGTAAGACTTTCTTGTTCTTCCTTGCCCAAAGTGATGTTTAGGATTTGATAAACTTCTTTATCAACTGAAGTGGGTTCACTGATGAAATTATTAATAGCATCGTCTTCCATTTCATTCTTAAAAGTTAAGGCCTTCCCTATAGTCAATAGTGGTTGGACATCCTCCTCTTCCTCTGGTTCGATCCAAAAAGAAGTTTTAGCTTCTAGACTTGGCCGAGTTGGAGGATAAAGGGTGAGGTTCTTAGTCTTGGTGCCATCGGATATGGTCATAGATCCAGATCGACAGCTGATGCAAGCATTAGCTGTGGCCAACTAAGGCCTTTACCAGGATTAATGGGTGTCCACCTAGCTGCGACTTTGGTTGTAACACCAAAAAGTCAGCGGGATATTCCCATGAATCAACTGAGATGACGAGATCATCCAGAATTCCTTCTGGTTTAATGGTGGATCTTTCCGCCAGTTCTAAAACAGTGGGGGTTGGTCTAATATTAATGAGCCCAATTTTTCTTACAATGTCAATTGTTATGACATTAATTGTTGCTCCTAAATCTACTAGTACGTTGGGTATTTGTGTATGCCCTATTTGCATAGTGACAGTGGGATTCCCAGGGTTGTCATACTTAGTCACTGGGTTTTTTCATGTTATTAATGCAGATAACTTCCCTATGACATGAATAGTAGGAGAATCTCTGGGCTTCCTTCCTGGTTTCTTGGTGCACAGGTCCCGAACAGTTCTAGCATAAATAGGTACATCTTGAAGAGCTTGTAGGAGGGGGATTTTAACATAAAGATTCGTTAACTCTCCTAGGAGGTTAAACTGAGGTTGCCCTCCTGCCCTTGGTAGTATTAATATCTCGGGGTACAGTGGTTGCCTAATCAGCTAGGTAGGCTGTGCATTGCCATATTTATCATTTTGTGTTTCAGCCGTCCCATCTATGGGATGTTTAACATCTTCAATAATAGGAATTGTATCGGATGGATGCTATGGACTCACCCCTTCTTCATGTACAGAAGGTGAAGGATATTTTGTAATTAAAGGTTCTACTATTTTCCCTAATCGTAAATGAATATCGTTACAAGGTACAGGGGAAAGAGAGTAGGCCGGCATGTTGACAATCTCCAATTGATGGACTGTTTTATTATTTGGGTTAGGATTAGGTTGAGCAGGTAGCTGAGGTCGTATTGGTGCATTAGGGATAGAATTGTTATGTAATTGCAGCTGCGACTGCTAATGAGGGTATTGAGGATATTGAGGATATTGAGGATATTACAAAGAGCATGCGACTATTGCGATGGAGGTGGTTGAGGAAATTGGTTCCCTGGATGGAAATTCCTCCACCCAGGAGACCACGAAGTAGGTTGGTGTGGTGGCTGTGTCCAGGGATTCCATGAATTATAATTTTGTATTGCAGGTTGGGAAGGATTCCACTGAGCATAATTTGAATGGAAATGTGTATTCACATTTTGCATATTATTCCAATTTCTCATATTATTCAAAAATGGAAACGAGTCTGGGGGCATACCATGGTTTCGAGGCTGCCAAGGTTTCTTCTGTGCAATAAAATAGGTCGATTCCACCTCTGGAGCTGATACCTACAGGACAGCCTTCACTTGAGGAAGTGAGGGACATTCTTTCATGTCATGGTTCAACTCGTATAGCTGACACACCTCTGCCTTATCAAGTGGGCACTCCCTCAGAGGGTGGTTATTTCTACATCGAGGGCAGAACAAACCTAATGTGAGGTCCTCCACTACCTGTTTTTGTTTCACCTTCAGGACATCGATTTCTGAGGATATGGAGCTCATCATTTCTATTTTAAAATTTTCAAGGAGATTGCCTATATCTGCACAGGTGGCTCCTCCATTAGATGACTTCTGAGTTCTGTTGAAGACATCATGTTCAAGCTTATCCCGTTTGTCCCGCCAGTTGTTCCTGGAAGATCCCTTGGAGTACCTCTTACATAATTCCACAATCTTTCCAAAAGATTCCTTGGAGATATCTCCCTTTCCTAGCAGGTTTAACATATCTAAACAATCATCCCTGATCCCACAAAGTAGAATTATCTTGAGCACATCTAATCCCATGTTCGTTTGTCCCGCTCTTTGCACGTTGTATAGAAGTCTTTCTACAAAATCTTCCAGACTCTCATCCTCCTTCTGCACCATTTTGAACAATTATTCTCTTTTGTCCTTGGTGTTTCAATATTCCTGATATTTCTCTAGGAACACATGTTTCATTTGTTAGTTTTTCATCATATAAGCTAGCATTATGATCTTAGGATCTTTTCACTAAGAGAATAGTAAGCACAACAATAAAACATAAGCACATCACAAGAGATAAGAGACACAAAGATTTTTCCTCGGGGAAACCATAAAGGAGAAAACCCCGCAACTTCCTCAAAGATAGAATCAACACAAAATGGTAAGACCCCAAAACAGTAAGATGCACTCCCGATAGCAGTAGTCTTCTTCTTGTCTAGTCCCAGTGTATTTCCTTCCTCACTTATGTGCCACACTTGAGTGAGTGAGTGATGTGTTGCAAGTGATAAATATAGAGGCTCTCACTCTTTATTTATATTCTTCCGTTCACTTGAAGTGCACTCCAACATGTCGTCCTCACTTAACAATTACTTACTAGAGCTGACATCTCTAGGAGTGTCTAATAACCCTAGTGCCCCACCACTTGTGGGGACTTGGCCTCCTATTACCAATAGAAGGGTAACACAATGGTGGGGACTATTTCCTTGACTTACAATGACTCACCTAGGGTCGACTTCACAACTGTGGGGACTTTAACCCTTGACCAATAGGAGAGTTACCCACAATGACTTGACATGACTTTCTCATTCTAGAAAATTCCCGGAATAAACATCGGGGTATGACATGACTCAAATACATTACAATACATCCCAGAATAAACATCGGGTTACAATAGATGAGAAATACGGATGAATACATTCTGAAGTTACAATTACATCAACACTCCCTCTTAACTAGGAAGGTATTCTCTTGACACAATTTATTAGCACAAGTCTTCTTCTCTATATCATCTTGGTCATCGTCAAGTCCTCGTCATCTTCAAGTCATGTTTCATTTGGATCTGAATCATCACTCGATTTAGATCATCATTACTGGATCATACTCGATTTGGAACATCGTCACTGCATCATACTCGATCTGGAACATCACTACTAGATCTGGATCATCATCACTGGATATGGATCATCACTCAATTTGGATCATCGTCACTGGATCATACTCGATCTGGAACATTGTCACTGCTGGATCTAGATCATTACTCGATCTAGATCATCGTCACTAGATCTGGATCATCACTCGATCTGGATCATCACTGCTGGATCTAGATCATCACTCGATCTGGATCTCTCGGAGTCATCATAACTGGATCTGGATCATAGCTCGATCTAGATCTCACCTGGTCATCATCATGTCTATGATATCTCGTCATAGGAAATTATACAGAGCTAGCCTTCTTTCATGATGGGTGTATGCCTACCTCCTTTTAGGTCTTTGGTAGCCATTATATCTAACCTACTCATCAGAATGGTCAACACTCACATCCGACATGGGAGGAACCTAATCTTTTAGCCATGAACAAAATGGCTCTGCCCTTACATCTGACCTACTCATCAGAATGGCGGTAGCCCTTACATCTGTCCTACTCGACAAAATGGCCAGCACTCACATCTGACATGGAAGGAACTAAATCCTTTAGCCATGAACAGAATGGCTCTGCCCTTATATATGAACTACTCATCAGAATGGCAGTAGCCCTTACATCTGTCCTACTCAACAGAATGGCTAGCACTCACATCTGACCTCCTCGTCAGAATGGCGCTGCACTTATATCTGACCTACTCGTCAGAATGGCGGTATCCCTTACATCTGTCCTACTCGATAGAATGGCCAACACTCACATCTGACCTCCTCGTCAGAATGGCTCTGCACTTATATCTAACCTGCTCATCAGAATGGTGGTAGCCCTTACATCTATCCTACTCGACAGAATGGCCAACACTCACATCTGACATGGAAGGAACTAAATCCTTTAGCCATGAATAGAATGGCTCTGACCTTACATCTGACCTACTCATCAGAATGGTGGTAGCCCTTACATCTATCCTACTTGATAGAATGGCCAGCACTCACATCTGACCTCCTCATCAGAATGGCTCTGCACTTATATCTAACCTGCTCATCAGAATGGCGGTAGCCCTTACATCTATCCTACTCGACAGAATGGGTAGCACTCATATCTGACATGGAAGGAACTAAATCCTTTAGCCATGAACAGAATGGCTCTACCCTTACATCTGACCTGCTTGTCAGAATGGCTTTGGGACTCATCACTTTCCCTTGGAGGAGACCTCGATCTGGAAAACACCAAGCTTCTCCCTGAAGTACTCGAACTTCAGACTCACCAATGGCTTCGTCAATACATCAGCTATATGTTCCTCTGTCGCAACATATTGGAGCTTCATTGCTCCCCTCTACACCATATCCCTGATATAGTGCTACTTGATCTCAATATGCTTTGACTTTTCATGGAACATTGGATTCTCTGACAACTTCATGCAACTCTGATTGTCACAATGTATACAAGTAGCATCCAACTGGAGATCAAATATATCAGACAATAGCTTCCACAGCCATACTACCTCACAACTAGCTAAACAGGCTGCGACATACTCTGCTTCAGCTGTACTCAGTGCCACACAGGATTTCTTCCTGCTAAACCAAGAGATCACACTTGATCCCATACTGAAGCAACACCCTGAAGTGCTCTTCCTATCAATGGCACTGCCTGCCCAATCTGAATCAACATAACCTTCCAGGTTAATCTTCTAATTCACATCATACTTGAGCCCATAATCAACTGTACACCTGCATGCTTTGCAACCATCAGGTGAACCTGTCTCAATGTGTTCACAGCAAAGCAAATATATGGTCTTAGGTACATCAAGGACCCAATCATCTGACGATACATCATAGCATCAACTGTCTCTGGTGAAGCATCACTCAATAGCTTCAGGTTTGATGCCATAGGTGTGGTCATGCAGTCCATCATCCTGAACCTATTCATGATCTCTACTGCATACTTCCCTTGTCCACACCTCCATGCCTAGAAAAATAGTGCATCGACACATAACAGGAACATCACTGGTCTTCTACCTTCAACCTTGAAGCAAAGGTTGGAATCCACTTTACTCTCAGTAAAGCCTAGAGTCATCAGTAATCTTCCCATCCTGTTGTACCATGTTGAACCTCAAGATATTCTGTAGTCACTCCCTTTGAAGTGAAGCATCATATTCCCTCTGTCTTCTGTGCTCTATGCACTGAAAACATTATGTACCAGAGTGACAAGTAGCTTCCTATGCTACTAGTATTCTATGTATCCATCTAGTGTATAGAATTTCATCTTCAACCTTGTAGTAATGGTTAAGGTCTTCATCAATCTCATCATGTATGTGTTTCAACTCTTACTGGCTGTAAATGTCTCTTCGTAGTCTAGGCCTTCTTTTCATGAGAAGCCTCGTGCTACAAATATTGCTTTGTATCCCACGATGTTTCCATCTACTGCATGATGGAAATATGAAATTCTCTTCAGGTCTCGATACTACGCCCTGACATCATTCTTCTTTGCTTGTAGGAGATTATATATGCGGTCTTTCCTACAAGTCAAATGCATTTGTATGGTTAGAAACATTTCATAAGGAATATTTATATTGACAAGTTCTTATGCATAAATATATGATCATGCAACTACTTTAGCCAATACAACATTCATCCATATCTCACTAAAACTTTCTAGATGCCTTCCATCTCTACCAAGACAACATTGATATTGTGCACTAATCCAATATGTCAGCAAAGAGGTTTCATTCTAGATAAGTAGCAATGGAGAGTTTGTATAGCACCATGAGCTACTTACCCATCACATGCATATTAGTAGTATACTGTCGTTAATGCAAACATCCTATCATGCATAATACATCAACTGAATATAAAAAAATGCATAATAAAACAATATTATGAAATGACAATTGAATACTTATCTTTATTTGATTCGTGGGTATACTCCTTCTTGAGTCTTTAGCTTCATTATCTTACTCATTCATGATAGCATCATTTCTTATCCAAATTCTAAGGTGGATAATAAGTTCTTCAAGAGTTGAGATCTTCATATTCCTCATCGCTTGAGGGATCTTCTTTGGATGAGGAGAGCTTGATCTTCAATTGCTCTCATCTTCCCTTCTCTTCTTATGAATCGAGCTTCTTCTTCTTCACGGAGTCTGCTGGAAGTAATTACTTCCTTCTAACACACATTCCTTACATGAATGAATCCCATGATCCTGGGAGGCCATTCAAGGTGGCTATCACCTTCTTCTGCATTCTTCACTTCTTCTTTTACCGCTTGAAGTTGTTCTTGATTTGAGAGACTCTTATGACTGCATGGTCTCTGCATTCTGGATCTTCACATTCTTCAACTAGTTTCTTAAGGTCATATTCTGATTTTTGTTCTTCCCTTCAAATAGCTTGGTCAAGGAATCAAACCTCATTGGTGTCTTTATGGAAGACACTTGTGGTACAAGTTGATCTGTGACTGAATCAATCATGATCTTCTTGTCCTTGACCAAGTTCTTCTTGTGTAAGGCTTCTAGCCTCATCTCCCTCTGGGACTGGAACCTCTCTACTCATGTAGGTGTCCAATCCATTTTATTCAAAGAGATCAAATAATTCTATACTTGGAAGTTGTCAACTTCACCAAGCTTATCATCAAGCTGATGTGATAGGTCACTTTGAAATGAGAACCTCAAATGAAAATAGCAAAGGATTAGATCTTACCAATTTGAGGTGTCCGTCTTGGTTTTGGAGCTGGCTGATCTAAGGTTTGTCATAGAAACCCTAATTTTAAAAACTAGGAATCTTTTAGATCTGATTGGATAGACAGATATATCTCTTCAAATGGATTTTTCCAATGTACTCCTTTTCTGAAAACAGTGGAGGGAAGCTCCCAAAACAGGAAGCCCTAATTTTCCAATTTCTTCTGCAGAAATTCCTGTTACTGTTTCTATGATATATCCAAAATTTCAGCTCCTCTATCTCTACAATTTCTCAATGAGGTAACCTCGAATGTCCCTGATCCAACACCATAGGTTTCATCAGAATTGGTTTTACCATTTTGGATTTATGATCCTTTTCCCAAGGTGAACTATTACAGGACTGTTCAAAACAGCAAAGTTGTATGGCATGCCATGTATAAATGGTTCATATTCTGAGTCTGATATTCAGACCACAGAAATTAAGGTCCATTCCCTTTCTGTAAACTCTTTAGGAATTCCATTTGGACCTCTGTATCCCAATATATTTCAATTCTCCCTAGGTGTCTTGTTTAGGGATGAATTCTTGAAGAGGCTGGAGCCCTAATGTGGAGGGATCATATCTCCCAGAATATAGCGAATATGAGGTGGATTTTTGGATACAGGTTTCATCAGGATTTTAGCTTCGCCCCCTGCAATTTTCAGCTTCTGATACTTCGCCAACCTCAGAATATAGCAACTTTACCAAAACTTATCATTTTTAGTATTTAGGGTTTTTCCAGCTCGGGGTCAAACTAGGGTTTGACTTTCCCGGAGTTTCACCTAGCCAAATTTCTTGATCCAGGTCTCTAAACTTCGGTTTTGATGAGGAGAAAAATCCTTTGCTTGTATCACTCAAAAATTCCTCTTATGTAGAAAGCCCTAATTTCCGCATCGAAAACTGAAAATGCTCGGAATCAAATTCTGCTTCGACAAAAAGATGTGCCCTTCAATGGAGAGTCAGCCTAGCATGCTTTTGCTGATGGATTGTGGAGAGAGACCCAAAAAGAAGAAGCCCTAGCTTCTGTAGCTGGATAATGTCTTCTTCTTAGGTTAGCTCTGATACCATGTTAGTTTTTCATCATATAAGTTAGCATTATGATCTTAGGATCTTTTCACTAAGAGAATAACAAGCACAGCAATAAAACATAAGCACGTCACAAGAGACAAGAGACACAAAGAGTTTTCCTTGGGGAAACCATAAAGGAGAAAACCCCACAACTTCCTCAAAGATAGAATCAGCACAAAATGGTAAGACCCCAAAACAGTAAGATGCACTACCGACAACAGTAGTCTTCTTCTTGTCTAGTCCCAGTGTATTTCCTTCCTCACTTATGCGCCACACTTGAGTGAGTGAGTGATGTGTTGAAAGTGATAAATAGAGAGGCTCTCACTCTCTATTTATATTCTTCCGTTTACTTGAAGTGCACTCCAACATGTCATCCTCACTTAACAATTACTTACTAGAGCCGACATCTCTAGGAGTGTCTAATAACCCTAGTGCCCCACCACTTGTGGGGACTTTGCCTCCTCTGACCAATAGGAGGGTAACACGATGGTAGGGACTATTGCCTCAACTTACAATGACTCACCTAGGGTCGAATTCACTAGGATAGTCTAATAACCCAAGGGCCCCACAACTGTGGGGACTTTAACCCTTGACCAATAGGAGGGTTACCCACAATGACTTGACATGACTTTCTCATTCTAGAAACTTCTCGGAATAAACATCAGGGTATGACATTACTCAAATACATTACAATACATCCCAGAATAAACATCGGGTTACAATAGATAATAAATACGGATGAATACATTCCAAAGTTACAATTACATCAACATCATTTTATCCCAATTAGCGACAGTTCCTCCCCCCAGGCTCATGAAACAGAGTAGTGCGTTGTCCTTTAGGGTGGCAGGGAAGAGTTTTAGCTTTGGTGCATCAGTGACGTAGTCATAGATGTGACAGAGGATATCGAATTCAAAAAGAAATTCATCTGGATCTTCTACCGCTCTTCCATGGAAGCGAGGCAACACTGATGGTGAGATATTTTTCATAGGGGCTATTCCCTCTGGCTGCTGAATCAGGAATTGCAGTGTAGCCACCGTTCCTTTAGGAAGGGAGTGATTGTCATGATGATAGTTTTCCCCCATTGCCTCTTCCTCGTCAAATTCATGTCTGCTACTCATCTCCTCTTCTGTTCTCTCCTCTTCATTTGTTCCTACGTTCTTCTCCTCGTTATTTTCTTCGTTCTTTTCTTCGTTCCTCCACTGATCAGTAATCTTTTGGTGGAACTGTGTCTACTCTTCTTTAGTTACAACCTTTTCGTAAATGTGGTAGACCGGGCCTCTACTAGCAGGTCTAGTAGTACCAGCTTTGTCCTCTTCTACAGGGAAATTTGAGGAAGTCGTGGCTGCTCGTGTATTCTCCACTGTGGACCTTGACGCTGGCACCCCAGGATCGGTAGGGTTTCTTTTGATAGGAGTTTCTTGATGGAGAGCCCTGGTGGATGAATTAGTTCTGTCAATAATATCATCAATGAATGTCCTTCTTCCCAATTATGGACCTCGACCATGACCCGAGCCACCTGCACTGTTAGTATTTTGTGGGGTTTTGGGAGTTGAAAGATGATCATGCTTTACCCTTCTCGTATTCATACAACCCAAATCATTACAGAAAAGAAAGTAGAAAATACTGACTAGAAACAATTACAAAGTGCAACTAATGATGGTGTTTAATCTTTATCCTTCCCTGGAAACGGTGCCAAAATGTCGAGCACCCTATATGCAAGTAGATTACTACCAACATACAGAGGGTGTGATATTTATTGTCAACCTGGGAAAGTATTGTATTTCAAAGGATAAAATGCATAGTATATGCTTAAACACAAAGTCATTGCAATTGAACACTACTATCCTCTATCAACTATGCTCATCCCAAGAATCTGTGTAATCCCATTTATCTTCTAAATACTACAATCTTAATTACTTTCTGCTATGCATTAAGGAAAGATAACATAAGATTCAAATTACAATTGCAGATGAAAGTAAATCCTATTCACATCCCTGAACGATTAATTCACCTATTCAATCTTATTACTCTAGAAATCCACAAGCATAAATTGAATATTGATCTAGGAATTCAATTGCAAAGGATTGAGTTCAGCTACTCTAAGAATCTGAAATGCAGAAATAAAATTCAACAATCATAATAGTAAAGACATGTTGCAAAGATTCATGGAACAACGACTAAGACTGCAGGATGAACAGAGCTATGTACAACTACCACACAAATTGCATAAAAGATAATTATCTACTCAGTCAACTGTCACCTTATACACTACAGATCTCCAAGGAATGTAACCACACTATAAATCCACACTCACTACAGCTGCTTGCGAAAGAAATAGAATTAACAGGACATCACACAACAGATGAATTAAAAAGTCCTAATTTAACACAGCAATCTCTATGGAAGGCGGGCCCAGCCTTCACACAGAGATGTTGGCTGAACAAGTGTGAGACTCTTAGATCAGAAGTAACTCCTTGTATTAAAAGGAATAGAGTAATAACACAATTCCTCCTCCCAACTAATACAATAGGTGAATTATATGTTCCGTAACCCCCTAGGTTGAGACCACCCTCTCTATTTATATCATGTGGATCGTAACATCTGATCCTATTATGGGGCATCCATGAAGATATTTGATCTTCAGGCACCCTAAATAACACTAGCTGTTACAAACGTGGCATGGTAAAGAAATAGAAAGCACAGAAAGACTGTTTAATTGCCCCAGGAGTAGCGACATTTTCTGATTATGACTACACCTGAGCAGCAAGGTACTCTGGATCTCCGAATATGGCGCATTCTGTTAGAGCTTCCTTGTCACAGCTCTGTCCTGGGATATCGCATTAGAACCGCATGTTTTTGGGTGATGATAGGATGACTGAGGATCAACTTGAGCAGTGAATATCCATCCTTTTCGAGACTTGTTCAGCCCAACCTTCCTGTAGTCCACTTATCTCAAACTACCTTTAAAAAACATGATATGTTAGCACATTTGAGAGATACACAACTTTAATTATCACAATCATAAGTATTAATAAAATAAATAAATGACCAGTCATAGCTTGGTAGTTTGAAGAGTAGAGTGGGGATAACATGTCTGATTCGTATGCTGAATAGGATAGGATAGGGGAAGAAGAGGTAATTAAGGATGGTTAAAAGAGGCCATTTATGGGCTCAACACATGTATATATGGATCACTGGACCATCTATGGACTAATTAGGGACCATCTGGACAACCTACGGCTGATGCTAGAAAGGTGTCACCAGCATCAGACTGCCTTAAACTCTAAAAGTGTATTTTTTGTGCACCATTTGGCATGCTACTGGGGTACATTGTCTGCAAAAAAGGTTTGTTGGTCGATCTGGTGAAGATCGCTCTAATCCTTAGTTTACCACTACCTACTAATATCAAAATGCTTTGGGCCATGCTGGGGCATACCAGATACTATCGCAGGTTTATCCAAGGATACGCTGTGATTACTGCCCCCATGGAGAAACTGCTAATGAAGGATGCAACCTATGAATGTATTCAGTAATGTCAAGGAAGTTTTAACACTTTGAAAGCCAAGATGGCCTCTGCGCCCATACTGGTTTTTCATGATTGGGATAAGTAGTTCCATGTGCATGTCGATGCTTCTTCTATTTCACTGGGGGTCATTCTTGCACAACCAGGTGAAGGGGACTTGGATCACCCAATCGCATATGCCAGTAGAAAGCTATCTTTTGCTGAACAAAATTATACAATGACAAAAAGGGAAGGCTTGGAGATGGTTTATGCACTGCAAAAGTTCTGGCACTACTTTTGGGAGGACATTTCAAGATGTTCACTGACCATTCTCCTTTGCAATACTGGTCAATAATCCTATGTTGGGGGGGAATATATGTCGATGGATGCTAATATTCTAGGAGTTTGATTTTGAAATAGTTTTGAAGCCAGGGAAATTGAACGCTAGCCCTAATCATCTGTCTCGTGTCGCCAACAGTGAAGAACCGACAAATATTGATGACAAATTTCCAGATGCACAATTGTTCCATGTTGACATCACAGATGATCACTATGCACCAATTATTTAGTTTTTGGCCACTGGCGTCGCCCTAGAGGACATTTCGACTAGCGAAAAGAAGAAGCTGGTTGTAAAGGATTCTGATTTTCAATTAATTGCAGGACAGTCATATAATCTTGGACTGGATGAAATCTTACGACGATGTATTTTACTGCATGAGCAGGGTCCCATTCTCAAAGAAGCACATGTAGGAGTTGCAGGAGGTCAGTATGGAGGTCAGGCTACTACACAGAAGGTGTTGCGCATCGGACTATGGTGGCCTATGTTGCATAACAATGCTGTAGACTATGCGAGGAGTTGTGACATCTACCAGTGGGTCGGTAAACCATCAGGGTAGGATGAGATGCCACTGGTACTATAGGTGTAGCTAGGGTTTTACCCCTAGCGTGTGCGAATGAGCACCTACTAAGGAGAATGGATTCCTTAGTAGCAGTTCAATAATATGTAAAATAAAAGATGCTAAACTGAAATAAAAACTAATCTAAATATGTTCATGAAGCAAAACAACAAAAAGTAAAGAATGATTTTTTATTGATCTGACCTCCAATGTGGAAGTTGGTGAAGCCCGTTGCGCTGATCCGAGAGGTTGCTCCGAGCTCCAGCTGGTCCTTCTCTTTATCCAATGGTGGAAATGGGCCAAAAGGGGCTCTCACGGTGAAAGTAGCTCAAGGGTGAGCTAGGGTTTCAAGAGCAATTTTGGCAGAGGCAGGATACTTGTGATTGTGTATTTGAAATGAGGGGTCTCAATCACTTATTTATAGTGGTGGAGTGCCGGTTTAGGGTTAGGGTTTGTTGTTTAGGGTTTCAGCTATTTAGGGTTTTTTCCTCCTTTTCCTCATTATTTTATATTTTTTCTTTCTTTTTGGAGATTTTTGCTTTTTTGGAGGAATTTTGGATTTTTTTGGAGGAAAAGAGGGTTTTATGGCCTTTTGGAGGCATTTTAAGCTTTTTGGAGGCTTTTTAGATGGTTTTATGGGTTTTTTGATGGAAATATGGTAGGAAAATGGACAAATGAGCCATGTAATGGGGTAGATGAGGTAGTGAACCCTTTTTGGGTGTTAACAGATTTCCCCCTGATGTGCGAGGGCAGGAGCTCATCGTATGGCCGAGGGACATCATAAGTCATATTCATTTTTCCTGGGGTGTGGAGAAGAGAAGGAACCAACTGAAGCTTGGAACAACGATCTTGAACCAACTGCAAGGACTAAAAAGTACATAACCTCAATAATGGATGAGGAATCATCTGATAATCTGGACGAGGCGGGCATACCCATGCTCGTATCAAGATACATAAAAATAACTGTGAGGCCCGAAAAGAGGGACCTGTAGGATACATAGAGATCCACTGTGTATATCATAAGGGTCCAGAAGGGACACAAATCTGGAACATACTACTGGGCTGACCATGTCTGAGCTGAACAACTGATGCACTGGAATGACAGCAGTGCTACTGAATGTGGTTCCAAAGGAATTGAGGAGCTGCTGGATCAAAGTGACAACGGTCATACTTGCCATGGTACACTGATCTAGAACTGAACTGGGTACTCGAGGAAGCATGGAACTGGATGGCTTCCGAATAGAATCGCCAACGCAGCCCAGACATCCATGGGAACATATGACTGGGCATTCCGAAGTGACTCACCAATGTGCTAGAGTCGGGGGAAATCTAGGGTCTTCGACAAATAATGGAATGGATATACATCCTGTGCGATTCTCAACGATGTGATTAAGGTGCTGAAGTCGAGCATGTGAGAAGCAACTATTCGGAGAGGCAATGATGACTCCTCCCAAAATGGTCCGTAGGCACTCACCACAGATGGTGATGGGTCCAAGGCGTAGGGACCTCTAGGTCTATCCTCTGGAATAGAGGGGCTATCGTCGACAGAGGGAGACCTGCAACTATCAAGGCAATGATGTTTCCTTGACAGGAGCGCGAGGTGCGAAACCAAAATGTGATAGTACTGATGGAAGGGTTGATAAACTGGGGTAAATAACTGGGCAAGTAGAGTGGGTGGACTCAAACTTCCTTTGTTCAGAGTATGATGGCGGGGACAATCGGGCAGCATATGAAACTGATTGGTGGTAAAGGGATCATAGCTGTATGGGATCTGGGAGGATGATTGGGCTGAGGTAGACTCAAGCTATGGTAAAATGGTAGGAGACTGCAGAATACTCTGAACAAAGGCGACCTTAGTGGTGGTGCTGCCGAGAGGATCGATCATAGCGCCAAGAGGCGCGGGGGGACTTCTTTAGGGAACTAGAAGAAGTGTGGATATAAAATGGTACTGTCATGTGGATTTTACGAGCCTAGGACAGTTCATGCTCGTGGTTGCTTTCAATTTTAAGGAGTCTGAAAGCAAATAAGAAGACTCTGAAGTAATAGAATGGTACTGTCATGTGGATTTTACAAGCCCAGGACAATACATGCTCATGGTTGCTTTCAATTTTAAGGAGTCTGAAAGCAAATAAGAAGACTCTGAATTAATGGAATGGTATTGTCGTGTGGATTTTACGAGCCCAGGACAGTTCATGCTCGTGGTTTCTTTCAATTTTAAGGAGTCTGAAAGCAAATAAGAAGACTCTGAATTGATAGAATGGTAAGGCAAGGAGGAAGCGTTCAATCGGGGAACATTTATGATGACCAGGAACGAGGGTGGGGGGAAGCGCTGGTGTGCCTCCTTGCGGGGTGAATGAATGGTGGAAAAATAACAGAACATTTGCAGTATGACAGGAGTGGATGGCTCATGTAAAAAGTATGGAACAATCTGATGGCGGTCGACGTGGCGCGTACATTGAGGCAGCAAGATGTCGGGACACAATGTTGAAATTGTACCAAGTGAGAGCAAGAAATGATCTCAAGCATCATCACGAGCTCGGAAAAATGAATCCGGTGATATAAAAAGTGTTAAAAATGGAGAGCGGCCGAAGTGGCACGCAAACCGAGGCGACTAGCGGTGTCTAAAAAAAAATGGGCAAAAAATGACCTAGAAACAATAATGCGACGAGGTGACCATCGTGACGGTCTCGTCGTGATGATTCCAATGGTGGAAATGGTGTGGATAACGGACTCCGTATGGGTTCAGAAAAGCCAAAACAAGAAAAAGTCAACGGACTATTAGTAAGTGGGCCCTACATGACAAGTGTCATTTGTACTATTTGACTTTGACTCGTGATCAGAGTGGACCAGAGCTGAGGTGGCATTTATGGACGATCCAACTGGCCGACTTCAAATTCGAGAGAGACAGGTATGCCGTCAAACTTATACCTGCATTGTAATTGGGTTCGGGGGGAGGGTAGGGGGGTACATCAGGCCATGTGTCAATGTGATGCTCTATAATGGCAGGGTCAAGACTAGGAATTTCAGTATAGGACCAGGAAAAGACATCACGGAATTATTTGAAGATTGTTTTGTATTCCTCAATCTCCTGCTCAGTGCAAGATGCTCCTAAAGCGATAAGTTTGGGGGTGCCTCCGGGGGCAGCGATATCAATTTGGATGACAGGTGAGATGTTGGCCATGTTACCCTCTTCGAAGGCGTCAGGAGCAGGAATAGGGTCCTTTAACCAGTCGACCTTGGGGGGAAGGAAGTCTTTGGATTCAATTGCAAATTGAGGATTAGTGTTAGAGGGGGGTTCATCTGGGAGGAAGTAGGAACGGTGGTGCATGTCATCCTAGGGATAATTTGGGGCAGTGAGAGCCTCGAGGATCTCCTCATCAGTATGGAATGTCTATGTCATCAAATTGGTTGACGAGGGAGTAGTGATGGAAGAGATCATATAAATGGTATTAACCTCTCCGGAAGGGGAAAATACCGGGGAATGGATTTCCTCAATGGTCAGGGGTGCCATCTCAAGATCTAGATTATTCATCTCAAAGAGAGCTACTCTGTACTCAGGGAGATCGGGACAGTGATGGGATTAATGCCCGTAAACATCGCATAGGGCACAGGAGTGGTTAGTGCGCAGGGATTTGTCGCGAGGCTTAGGGATTGAATCTAGATGGACAACTGGGATAGTGGGGTCGTCGTCAAGCGTTTGCATGTATTCTTGTAATGCCGGTAACTAAGGACATAGGTGAGTCGCATGGCCCAATTCGTCGCACAGCGTGCATTTGGAAGGAGCACGAAACACAGGGGGGTTTTTTACTATCTTAGGAGGTGGGACCGCAGTGTAAGGTTGGGGGCCTCTGCCCCCAGTGGGTTTGGTAAGAGGAGGGGGGTGGTTCGTGGAGGATGACGGGGTAGCGATACCGGGAGGTGGTTGAATAGTAGTGATAATGGGTTGCATCGGTTGCAGGACGACATCTGGTGTCAGCGGAGGAACGGGAGGCGAAAGATACCAAACGGGTAATCCTAAGGTTAACCCCGGAAGGCTGAGGGTGGCCATGACCGGGGGGTTAACTACTCCTGAGGGAGGGAAGAGGAAAGGAATGGTATGTATGGGTGTAGCACCAATGTGACTAGGTACCAAAGGGGGTTGAGGAAACAAGGGCGGTTGATTAGTAGGAATTCGCGTGTTATGGGACAGGGTACATAGGCCGGACACTTCAGTAGCAGGGGATGGGGATGGAATAGATGGGAAGGTCGAGGTCATTGGTGCGTTAGAGTAAACGCCGGTCCCTAGAGAAGAAACAAATGAGGTGGTGGCACTCGAAATAGGTTGTTCAATCATGGGGAGAACATTTTCGAGTGCCGCGGGGGCATTGGGATCATGGTAAGTGAGTTGGTCAACCTTGACCATGCGTCCCTCATGGGGGAACATCATGGTACGAAAAACGGTAGAAGCAATTGCCCGCATGGCATACATGTAGCTGCGGCCAAGTAAAAGGTTATAATCAAGCTGTGCATTGATAACCTCGATGTTTATGAGGATTTTGCTAGCTAGCTGGATGGGGACGTTAGTTAATAGGCCTTGTGGTTGAGCTGAACGACCGTCGTAGGCTCGCAACACAGTAGAGGACTACTGGAGAGGGGGGGATCCCATTTTCTGCCAGATGGAGGTGGCAATGACACATGTAGAGGCACCTTCATCAATAATGCATCGATGGACGACAAAATTCCGAATGGAAACAGAAACTTGGAATGCTAAAGTGGAAGGCAGGCGGGGTTCGGATTGGTCCAAATCAAATGCCATTGACTACGAATCATTTGGATCGATAGCCCCAATGGCTAAGAGTAAAGTCTTGCGCTACAAAGGGAAGTTTTTTAAGACTTCTAACGCAGACATGGCTGCGGGGGATTGGGCTAAGTCATCGACAATGTTGTAGTTGGATGCAGCCCGCGCGTTGGGGTTATTGTTGATACGGCGAAGTGGGAAACGAGGTGCTTTGGGAGCGCCATCTAATGGAGGTGGAGGTATGAGTAACGCTTGATCAATGGGATGAGCGTTAGTGGGTTTATCAATGGGAGGGGCTTCAGGGGTGGAGCCATATTGGTTCCGCCGAGTCTGGAGGTTGACCTCATCGGAGGACATCATCAACAAGTGGTGGGTAGCTGAATCAAACATAGGTTGATCAGGAGCAGTGTAAGTGATTTGTTGGATGGGCATGTTATCTTGAGGGGGAGCCAATGGTTCAGTGTCCACTACGCCTTAGTTTGGTAAGGGGTTTTGCAGCACCAAAGGTGGCTGCTGAGGTTGTGGGGGGTTGGGTGGTGCTTGAGGAGCCGCCTGCCCTTGGCGGTGTACATCAACAGCCCAAAGTTGCCGAACTCACTCCATATGTGGACAAAAATGTGTGTAGTGGTCATAGACCCCGAAAATATAACAAGGATAGTTTGTTCGCAAATTGGGGTTTTTATCCTACTTGGGCGGGTGATCGGGGTTTTGGTTAGCAGGGGCCGCATTATTACTAGCGGGGGGAATAGGGTGTTGACCAGCTTGCTCGGTCAGTTGGTTGTTCCCACGATTTTGGCCTCTTCCGCGGTTTTGTTGGCCCTGGTTGCATTGGTTGTTCTGGTTTTGCTACGGGTTTTGTTGAGCGTAAACTTTCCCTTGGACAGCAGGTGGATTCTGAGGCTGCGGTGGATGATATGTAGGTGGAGGCTATGTAAGTGCAGCAACCTGAGGGTGTTGCTGATTGTGCTGTGGAGCGGGTTGTGGGTTTGCCGCAGGGGTTGGCTATGGCGGGTAGTAAACAGGTTGGGCTTGTGACGTCGCAGGAGCTGGTGCAGCCTGCTAGTGATAGTAAGGCTGAGGTGCGACCGGGGGGGCGTAAGAGGGAGTCATATGACTGAAACACTGAGGTGGACATGAGGGTCCATGGGAATGGTGGTGATGTGTCATGGGAGCATACGGGTTGGTTGCTCCAGACTGTGAGGTAGCCCGCGAAGGGTCAAGGCCAAGGGTAGGATGGGCTATGGAAAATGGTTGAGGCTGCGAAGAGACATGACCAATGATGCCGTTGGCAGGATGGGATGCCCCCGGCGCATCGTGCTGGGAGGAATTGTCACGAGGGGCATCAGGTATAATGGTATAGAGATAACCTGACTGGGCGTAAATGAGATTGAATTGCTGGGCCTTAAGGATGGCCTCTTCTTTAGACTGGGGTCGTTTGGATGCTACATCCTTAGAAATGATAGGAAGTAGGGATTTGAGGAACCAGTCTAGGAAGATTCGGTCGTCTAACTTGATCTTGCATAAACAACGGCATCGACGCCATTCATGAATGTGGTCCGTGATGTGGGTAGCCATGTTTTGTCTGCATGGTAGTAGGATCTCAACGCCTGCATCATAGCGGACAGGTAAATGGAAGAACTGCAGATAGGTCGAGGAAAGGGAATTAAAGGTGGCATGGGTTCCATGGGGTTGTTCGATATACCACTTGGCAGCAGAGCCAGTGAAAGTGCGCTATAATAAACGGAGGTGAATAGAGTCGTCTACTATGGAGTTGGAGGAACACCATAGATGGAAGGACATGATATGGTTTTGTGGGTCCTCACCTGCCTTGCCCTCAAACTTAGGGATGTTAGAGGGGAGCTTGGTGGGCATATGAGGCCACGCAGGGTCGTGTCAGATGGGGTCATTGGTTAATATGGCTAGTTCAGGCAGGTTGAGGCTAGCCATGAATGGAAAACTGGAAGAAGAATGTGACACGATAGTGGGTTGGATTAAGTTGAGGCTGATGCCCCCAAGTGGAGGGGTAATGTGAGGGAGGTTTCCCCCAAGTGGGGGAACCAAGGTGGTATAGGAAGGACCTGCACCACCATGGGTGGTATGAGTCACTGATGGAGTGAGCATAGGTATTCCTGCTGCGGGAATAGGTGCCGTGAGGGGAACAGTAAATGGGGGCCCCATGGAGGGCATACCCATAGCAGGTGTGGTAACTGGTGTAGTGGTGGATGTGCCACCAATGGTCTTGACCAAGATGAGAGTGGGAGTCACGCCAGCCATGGGGCTAGTAGGGGCAGTGTAAAGGGGGTTCTCAGACTTTGGCTCAGAATCAAAGGTAAAATAAGGGGCGTCAGTATCTGGTGACGGAGTCATATGCCGCTGACGAGTGGAGTCAAGTGAAAAGGCTCGAGATCTATGATAAGTGGTATCAAGTGATGATGATCTGTGTCGAGGACGGGTGGTGTCAAGTGAACCATGCTGTGGGGGCTCGCCTCTGAGGCGCCGAGAATGTCTCGGGGACTCAATGGTGACAAATGGTGTCAAATCTCTGTGGGTTGAGGTAACTACAAAACAGCTCAAAAACCCTAATGCAACCAAGTGTGCAGAAGGAGAGCTCAAAAAATAGGGCACTTAGGCCAAAAATCAACTCAAAACACCCACTATAACAACTGTGTTACAATAGTTGGAGTGTCAACAAAAATGGTCAGAATACCAACAAGCAGCAGGTTTTCTAAAAATAAAAAACGGTGGACACACTAGACCAAAAGGAGGTAAGGGAGCATGCAAACACCTAACTAGAAGTATTATGACTCAACTAGACATATCCTCTGCAAGGTGATGAAATCCAAGTCAAACAATATGAATAGGAAATCCAAGTGGCTAAGGTATCCCCCTACCGGGAGGGACACCGGGTAGTCAAATCCTAGAAGAATGGAAACTAAGATACCCCATTCATGACACGTCCAGAAAGGTAAATCTACCGCTTGGTCCTTTAACTGCAATACCCCTATACAGGGATATCCCAAGAACTGCGAAAGGTATCCCTTCAGTTACTGAATGGAGTTCGGTATTCCACTCAGGCCTCCGGAACCAATCTCACGACTTCAACCCTCCTAAGGGAGAGGCCCTCTGATAAACCGGTTGTGACCGTGTCAAAAAATACTAGGGGACTTTGGTTCCCTATTTGGACAACAACTATGTCTCAAGTGTAAGTAACCGAGGGTTGTTTTTGGAATCCTATCCCCCCGATCCTACCTAACTAAAAAAATTCTTTTGTGTTCCCCAAGTGGGGTTAGAATGTTGGTTGAGTTAAGTAGTTTTTAAGTCTCACTTTGAATTAGGTGATAGATTGTGTGCTCGTGAGGTTATGAACACAGAAGAGAAGTGCCACACACCACGGGGGCAACTTCCGAAATAACAATAATACTGAATGAAAAAATTTTACCATGCAAAATTTTCTGAATAAACAATGCTGAAATTTTTTTTTAGAAATTCTGTAAAGGGGGACAAAAATGCTGTTACAGAAAAGGCTGTAGGGTTGCAGGTAGAACATATGGCTGTGCAGGTGCAGAAAATATGGCAGCAAAGGGGCTGGGTTCAAAAGGAGGAACGAGTGCAAAATTCAAATCGTGGGTTTGGGGCAAAATCGCGCGGTCAGACCGCGGGTTTGAAGGAAACAGGCGCGCGCAGGTCACAGCTGTCTGGCCTAAAGCTGTGGTCGGAATGCAACAAACAGGAAAAAAGTCGCGGTTGAACCGCAGGAAAAAATACGACAGACGCAGTCGGGTTGCAGCTAAGAGATGGAAAGGCGCGGTCGGGACGCGAGTAAAACAGCCAACAGGCGTGTTCGGGTCGTAGGAAAGGGCCTGTAAAACGCGGTCGGGACGCGACTGCGGAGGAAAAAATTGTGGTTTACGGAAGCCGAAAACGACAGCTGAAAGGATAAAACGGGAAATAAAATAAAATAAAAACCAGCAGATTCGCCAAAACTGTAGCTAGGGTTTTACCCCTAGCGTGTGCGAATGAGCACCTACTAAGGAGAATGGATTCCTTAGTAGCAGTTCAATAATATGTAAAATAAAAGATGCTAAACTGAAATAAAAACTAATCTAAATATGTTCATGAAGCAAAACAACAAAAAGTAAAGAATGATTTTTTATTGATCTGACCTCCAATGTGGAGGTTGGTGAAGCCCGTTGCGCTGATCTGAGAGGTTCCTCCGAGCTCCAGCTGCTCCTTCTCTTTCTCCAATGGTGGAAATGGGCCAAAAGGGGCTCTCACAGTGAAAGTAGCTCAAGGGTGAGCTAGGGTTTCAAGAGCAATTTTGGCAGAGGCAGGATACTTGTGATTGTGTATTTGAAATGAGGGGTCTCCATCACTTATTTATAGTGGTGGAGTGCCGGTTTAGGGTTAGGGTTTGCTGTTTAGGGTTTTTTCCTCCTTTTCCTCATTATTTTATATTTTTTCTTTCTTTTTGGAGATTTTTTCTTTTTTGGAGGAATTTTGGATATTTTTTGGAGGAAAAGAGGGTTTTATGGCCTTTTGGAGGCTTTTTAGATGGTTTTATGGGTTTTTTGATGGAAATATGGTAGGAAAATGGACAAATGAGCCATGTAATGGGGTAGATGAGGTAGTGAACCCTTTTTGGGTGTTAACAATAGGTGGCTATGAAACCATTTGATAAATGGGCTGTGTATTTTTTGGGTCCTATTAATCCGCCGGGGAAGTGGATTGGTGCGCAATACATAATTATTGCAATTGACTATCTCACTAGGTAGGAAAAAGCTACACCATTTGTGGATTGCATTGCTGCGACGACAGCGAGGTTCATATTTGAAAACATCGTGACACTGTTTGGGTGTCCTAGGATCTTAATGAGTGACCAGGGCAGTCACTTCATCAACTGGACTATGAAAGCGCTAACTAAGGAGTTGCAGGTGCAACATAAGAGGATTACACCATACCATCCATAGCCGAATGGGACCATCGAAGCATTCAACAAAATCTTGGAAAAATCATTGACTAAGGTATGTAACGTTGACCACAATGACTGGGACCTAAAAATTCCAGGGGTGCTATGGGCATATCGCACTACTTGTAAACAACTAACCAGTCAGACACCATTTAAGTAGGTCTATGGGAAAGAGGCAATCATGTCCATGGAGTATGTTGTTCCTAGTCTACACATTTTCCCAGTGACGGGCATGGATGATCCAGAAGCATTAGAAGAATGAATTACGTAGTTGATCCAACTTGAAGAAGACTATTTGATTGCTTCCTTCGACCATCAAGTTGTGAAGTATTGACAGAAGGCATGGCATGATCACCACATTAAGAAAAAATAGTTTGCCACAGGAGATTTGGTGCTTTTATATGGAAATATGTTCATCAAGCATCTGGGTAAGTTACAAATGCACTGGTTAGGTCCCTATCTAGTTCATTCCATTACTACTGCCGGTGCAGTTCAATTACAGCAATTAGATGGTGCAGTCTTACCAACGCTTGTCAATGGGAGTCGCTTAAATCCCTATAGGTCGGGGCCGACGATGTGCACCACTTGAGGTGCTAAATAAAAAATTAAAAAATGAATATTTTAGTTCAGAACAGTAAGGTGAGCCCCACGGGAGAGGTTGCGCATGTTTAAAGTTTGTAAGTGATGACTGGTTGACCACTTGCGACAGTTGTAGGGTTGTGGGATGGTCCAATCAGGTAATAAATGCAGGTAGTTAAAATAGTTGGCTGGCGACGCTTGTTGAAGAGACCCGCATTAATGAGTGATATAATCATTAGAGGAGTAATATCGCCAGCACATTTGGCATCATTAATACCAGATTTAGAAATAATGGTAATGATAGATTTGGCAATGATGAATTTTGGATTGGAGGTGGGTATAAAACAACATGCGGGATGCGTAAGAATGGCATTGTTCAGTTGAGAGAGAAGAGTGAGAAGAAGAGAAGGGATTGTGTAGTGCAGTGTGAGCAATTGAGTGAGTTGTAGTGTTGTAGGTTCAAGCTATCGAGTGCATTCTTAGGTTTGAAGGGTGAGGGATGTTGAGCGACCGTGATGCCATAGATATTTCTAGTGAGTATGAATCCCCTATTTGGGCAATGGCTATTGAGGAATACGTTATGAGTATGCCAGTCAGTTCATCATCCATTCCCAAGTGGATGTGGCAGGTTCAGAGGCCCAGCCCGATGCCACTGCAGAAGAGGAAAAATTACACCTCGATGCGAGTGCAAGGAGAAGGAACTGCACATACAGGGTTGTTGATGTTATATTTTTATCATTTTATGCTAGCATTATATTAGGATATTTAACTTAGAGAATAACAAGCACAACAATCAAAACACAAGAGACAATGGACATAAATATTTTCCTCGGGGAAACCATAAAGGAGAAAACCTTGCAACTTCTCAAAGATAGAATCAACACCAAAAGCAAAACCCCAAAAATAGTAAGATGATCTCTCGATAGCATTAATCTCTCTCTCTCTTTTCCCAACAAGTTCTTCTCTCTCAGTTATGTGCTACAACTAAGTGTAAGTGAATGTGTGTTAAATAGAGAGGCTCACTCTCTATTTATACTAATTCTCGACTTGACAATAACTCATTATGGTCAACTTATCTAGGAGAGTCTAATAACCCTAGGGCCCCATAACTGCAGGGACTTTAACCCTTGATTAATAAATAGGGTTACACTCTATGACTTTACATGACTTGTTTACATTATTGAATCTCCCAATAGGAACATCAAGGCATGACATGACTCAATTACATTATAGATACTTCCCGGAATAAACATTGGGGTACAATACATTAAATATACAAGTGAATACATTCCAAAGTTACAAATACATCAACACTCCCTCTTAACTAGGAAGGTATATTCTCGACACAATTTATCAGTACAAGTCTTCTTCTTTGTATCATTTGGATCATCATCGAGTTCTCGTCATCTTCCTATTCAAGTCATCTTCATCTTTAAGTCGTCTTCATCTTCAAGTCATCTTCATCTGGATCTGGCTCATCACTCAATATGGATCATCACTAGATCTATATCTTGATTCTTCTTGTCATAGGAAGTTCTACAGAGCCATCCCTTTTTCATGATGGTTGTAGGCCTAGCCTCCATGTAGGTCTTTTCCAGCACTTATATCTAATATTAAGTCAGAATGGCCTGCCCATCACTTACATCTGACCATGAGAGGAACACATCCAACACCATGTCAGAAAGGAACACCCAGCACTCACATCTAACCATGGGAGGAACACATCCAAGAACCATGTCAGAAAGGCACAGCACTTACATTCACCAGCATGATAGGACACACATACTATCATCTGTGAAAAGGCCCAACACTTACAATCACCAGTATGATAAGACACACCTACTATCATCTATGAAAAGGAACACCACTTACAATCACCAGCATGGTAGGACACATCTACTACCATATGTGAAAAAGCACAACACTTACAATCACCGGCATGGTAGGACACACCTACTACCATCTATGAAAGTGCACAACACTTAAAACCACCATCATAATAGGACACACCTACTATCATCTGTGGAAATGCACAACAGTTACAACCACCAGCATGATAGGACACACCTACTATCATATGTAGAAAGGCTCTACACTTACATCTAATCAAGTGGGAGCCAATCCCACAATCACATCAGAATGGATCTGCACTTACATCTGATCATGTGGGAGCCAATCCAAAAATCAAATCAGAATGGCTCTACACTTACATATGATCATGTGGGAACCAATCCCATAGTCACATTAGAATGGATCTGCACTTACATCTGATCATGTGGGAGCCAATCCCAGAGTCACATCAGAATGGATCTCATCCCTGGGCTGAGGATTCCTGGTAACTGAACAGGTGCCTCCATTCTCCCAGAGAATGCCCTTCAGCACTTATATCTGATCATGTGGGAACTCATTCCTTAATCACATCAGAATGGCTCAGCACTTACATCTGGCCATGGAAGGAACCAATCCTCTCACCATGTCAGAATGGCTCACAGACTCATCACTTCCCTTTGGAGGGAACCTCGATCTGGAGAACACCAAGCTTCTCCCTGAAGTACTCAAACTTCACTTTGGCCAATGGATTAGTCAGCACATCAGCTATCTGTTCATCTGCCACAACATACTGGAGTCTTACTGCTCCTCTCTGGACCATATCCCTGATGTAGTGATATTTGATCTCGATATGCTTCAACTTGTCATGGAACACGGTGTTCTCCAGCAACTTCACATAGCTCTAGTTGTCGCAATATATACAAGTAGCATCCAACTAGAGATCAAATAAATCAGACAATAGCTTCCTCAACCATACTACCTCACAAATAGATGAACAAGCTATGACATACCTTGCTTCAGCTGTACTCAGTGCCACACATAACTACTTCCTGCTAAACCAAGAGATCACACCTGATACCATACTGAAGCAACACCTTAAAGTTCTCTTCATATCGATGGCACTTCCTGCCCAATATGAATCAACATAACCTTCCAGGTTAATCTTATAATTCGCCTCATACTTGAGCCCATAATCAATTGTACCCTTCAGGTACCTCAGAATATGCTTTGCAGCATTCAAGTGAACATGTCTAGGATCTGTCAGGAAGTGCCTCAATGTGTTCAAAGAAAAGAAAATATCTAGTCTTGTATTTGTCAGGTACATCAAGGACCCAATCATCTGATGACACATTGTAGCATCAACCATTTTTTATGAAGCATCACTTAATAGCTTCAGGTTTGATTCCATAGGTGTGGTCATGGCCTTGCAGTCCATCATCCTGAATCTCTTCTGGATCTCTACCGCATACTTCCCTTGTCCCATGGAAATTCCATCTGTATTCTACCACACCTCCATGCCTAGAAAATAGTGCATCATACCTAAGTCCTTCATCTCGAACTCGAAAACAAGATTCCTCTTCGTATCAGCAATCAACCCATCCATACTTGTTACAAACAGATCATCTACATACATCAGGAGTATCACTGGGTTCCCTTCTTCAACCTTGTAGTAAAGGTTGGAATCTACTTTACTCTTGGTAAATCCCAAACTAGATAGGAAGCTATCAATTCTGTCATACCATGTCTTGGGTGCCTGTTTCAAACCATACAAGGATTTCTTCAATTTACACACATGAGTCTCCCTATCATGTGTCTCAAAACCGAGTGGCTACTCACACATACATTTCCTCTTCCACTACACCATTCAAGAAAGCAGTCTTGACATCCATCTGGTGTATCTTCCATTTCATTACTGTAGCCAAAGCAAGTACTGATCTGATGGAAGTGTATCTGGATACAAGTGAAAAAGTTTCTTCATAATCTATTCCTTCTTTCTGGGAGAAGCCGCAAACCACAAATCTTGCTTTCTATTTCTCTATGATTTCATGTGCAGCATGGTTGATCTTGTATATCCATTTTAAAGTCATGATAGACTTCCCTTCTGGTCTAGGAACAACATCACAGACATCATTCTTCATGATCGATTGATACTCCTCGATCATAGCATTCTTCCATTCTTTCTTTTCTGTTGCTTCTTCATAGTTGGAAGGTTCTTTGTCAATAATATCACATAGTAGGGCTACATAAACAGAGCAAGATCTAGTTCTCTTTCTTTCTATGTGTGTTTCTTCTAGAACCCCATATCTTTCTACACCTTGGACAGCCTCTCGTACCCGTGTAGGTTTTCCCTTGTGAGGATTCTTCTCTTGGGGTGGATCTACAGGTTCCTAGGCTTCTTCTATTTCTCGATATTCTTCTTGAATTTATTCTTTCATGGTTGTGTCATGAATTCCGGGTACTTCTATTTCTTTAGTTTCTTCAGCAGGTCTCTTTCTGAACTTGTTGTAAGATGAATCTTCATCAAAAATTACGTCTCTCCTAATGTCGATCTTTTTTAATCCTAGTAAGTATATTCTGTAAGCTTTTGATCTTTCAAAGTATCCCACAAATATACCCTTCTTTCCATAAGGATCTAAATTTTTCCTCTTTTCTTTTGGAATGTGTCTCTATACAGGAAAATCAAATATTCTAAGATGGCTGAATTTAGTTTTCTTGCCGGAAAAGAGTTCTTTAGGTGTCTTGTTCTTGAGTACTCTGTGTGGAGTACGGTTATGTACATACACTCATGTTCTCGAAGCTTCTACCCATAGATTCATGGGAAGGTCTTGATCATGAAGCATGGCCCTTGCCGCTTCCATGATCATTCTATTCTTCCTTTCTACAACCCCATTCTATTGTGGATTATATGGAGTGGATAAATCCCTCTCAATCCTTGAATATTTGCATAACTCTTTGAATTCATTTGATGTGAATTATCCACCATTATCTGATTGAAAGGTCTTGATCTTCTTTTCTGTGTGGTTCTTGATCAAGGCTTTGAATTCCTTGAACTTGTTGAATACTTCATCTTTGTTCTTCATAAAGTATATCCATGTATTCCTAGAAAAAACATCAATGAAAGAAACATAGTATACATACCCGCTTAATGAACTTGATGAAATCAGACTGCATACATCAGAGTGGATGATTTCCAATATTTCTTTTTCCTTTCTCTTGCTACTAGGAAATTTCTTCTTTATGTTATTTCCTTTCGCACATCCTTTGCACATGCCGTCATGTTTTGCTTGTATTTCTGGAATACCTTCAACATCTTTGCTTGTAAGTGGTAGTGATCTGTAGTGAACATGTGCAAGCCTTCTATGCCAAAGTTCATTTGGTTCTACTAAGTCATGAACCAAAGCTTATTCTGGTTGGCCCTTCAATTTGTATAGACCTCCTTCTTGTTCCCCAATTACTACTGCATCATCAATGTCTTTCCTTTTGGCCACATAAGAACTTGGCCATATACAAATGCAACCCTCACTCCTTTTGCATCCAATGCAGATATGGAGAGGAGGTTCTTCTTTAGTCCTGGTACAAAGAATACATCCTTCATCTTCATATAATTTCCAGAGTCTAGCTTATAGGAGGATTCACCACTACCTTTTATTGGATACTGGTAGTCATCCCCAAGTTTCACCTTGTGAGGTGACTCATGTTCAGATAGTTTCACAAATGATTATTTGAGTCCCATCATATGTTTGGAAGCACCACTGTCTATAAGCCAATCACTGCTTCCATGTGTGATAGTTCCAGTGAGAGCGAAAATCAAAACATATTCTTCATCACTTGAAGAATCAGCACTTTCTTGTTTGATTCTCTTTGTGGAAGGTTTATCATCCTCTGCAACATGAGCATGATGTCTTCTCTTATTTCCCTTCTTCTTGTGAGAGCCATTTTTTTTTCTAGGATATTCTCTAGAATAGTGTCCTTTCTCGTCACATGTAAAGCATTTGATTCTAGACAAATATTTATTAGGTATTCTAATATTATTTTTCTGGTGAGAAGACTTACCTTTGTGATAGTTTGTTCTACTACTCTTGGAGTGTACTATGAGAGCTTGATCTTCACTTCCCATCTTTTTTTCTCAAGCTATTATTAGATCTTCCTCTTGTGAGAATTCTTCCCACATCCTGCTAAACTTGACTAGCTTCTTTCTTGTACAAATCCCTTAAATGGAGGAGTCCCATGCTCTAGGTAGACCATTCAAGGTGGTCATCACAATTTCTACATTCTCTACTTCATCTACTGCTTCTAGCTATTTCTTGATCTGAAAGACCCTTGTAAATTAAGACTGGATGGTTTCCACATTCTGGATCTTTACATTCTTCAATTAGTTTCTCAGAGTCATCTTCCAATTTATGTTCTTTCCTTCAAATAGTTTGGTCAGGGCATTAAACATAGCTTTAGGTGTCTTTAGGGAGGACACTTGTGGTATGAGGTGATCCTTGATTGAATCAATAATAATCCTCTTAGCCATGACCAATTTCTTTTTTTGTAAGGCCTTAGCCTCATCTCCTTCTAGAACTAGAACCTCTTCATTGATGTAAGAGTCCAACTCATTTTCTTCCAGGACTAGGGAGATCCTATATTTCCAGGCTCGAAAGTTATCAACTCCCTCAATATTTTCATCAAGCTTGGTATGATGAGACATCTTAACAAAGAACCTCAAATGGAAATGAAAAATATTTAGATCTTACCAGGTCAAGGTGTCAAAATGGATCTAGAGATGAATTTCTACAGGGCTGGTTCAATAGCAGATTAGGGTTTGACTTTCCCGGAGTTCTTTCAAACCAAAAAATTTGATCTTGATCTCTAAACTTTGATTTTGAGGAGGATATAAATCCATGCCTGGGATCACTCAAAAATTCCATTTCTATGGAAAGGCCTAATTTCTGGCAGCAGTGTCGAGTTAAAAAATGAAAAATGCTCAGACTCAGATTCTTCTTCGACAAAAAGATGCGCCCTAGAGAGGAGAGTCAACCCAACCTTCTTTTGCTAGAAATATATGGAGAGATATCCAAAAAGTAGGAAGCCCTAGTTTCTGTAGCTGCATAGTGTCTTCTTCTCAGGTTAGCTCTGATACAATGTTATATTTTTATCGTTTTAAGCTAGCATTATCTTAGGATATTTAACTGAGAGAATAGCAACCACAACAATCAAAACACAAGAGACAATGGACAGAAATATTTTCCTTGGGGAAACCATAAAGGAGAAAACCTCGCAACTTCCTCAGAGATAGAGTCAGTACCAAAAGAAAAACCCCAAAACAGTAAGATGATCTCCCCATAGTGGTAGTCCCTCTCTCTCTCTCTTGTCCCAAAAACTTCTTCTCTCTCAGTTATGTGCTACAAATGAGTCTAAGTGAATGTGTGTTAAATAGAGAGGCTCACTCTCTATTTATACTAATTCTCGACTTGACAATAACTCACTAGGACCGACTTCTCTAGGAGAGTCTAATAAACCTAGAGCCCCACAACTGTGAGGACTTTAACCCTTGATCAATAAGGAGGGTTACCCTCTATGACTTTACATGACTTGTTTACATTATTGAATCTCTTTATAGGAACATCAGGGCATGACATGACTCAATTACATTACAGATACTTTCCGAAATAAACATCAGGGTACAATACATAAAATATACAAGTGAATACATTCTAAAGTTACAAATACATCTACAGTCGAGATTAGAAGTGGTTGATTCCATGACACCTCAGGGTGTATCTCTACATGAAATTTTGGGATATTTCTCTCCTACGCGTCCGGGAGCCAAGCCGAGGAAGCCATCCAAGAATCAGAAATATCCACCAAAATTGTCGTCGCTGCCGGAGGGGATGAATTCCTTGGTCAACATCATCCCTACGTTAATAAGGTTGAAATTTGAATACCGTGACCTACTATTGCTCAAATATGTTAGGGATGAGCCCTATGAGACAATCCTAGTGCGTCCTGGTGCTCCAATTCGACGAATTACTCAATCGTGGGCGAGTGGGTTAGATCAATCGGGATTGTTGGGGCTCATCAATATGCCTCATTTTGGGTGAATGAATCAATACCATGCGTGCATGAAGCAACTGTTGGCTTGTTTCCATGGAGGGACACTTTGGTTGAATATGCCAATACTTGTTACAGTAGATTTGATCGCAAGCATCACAGGCTTGTCGAAGGATGGGGAAGATCCGACGTAGTATATCCATGGGAGAGATACTGACAAAAGGATTTCCAAGAAACTACATGATCACTTTGGTTTACAGTGTGATGGTCATGCTTATTGTATCAATATCACTAACTCACAGGAAGTGTGCATCGACGCAAGGATTCTAGCAAGAAAGGTCATGCGGGGAAACCAAACAGTCCAATTTAATTCAGGTGTTGTCGCCTGTGCCCAGAAGTGTGTCAAGGGGGTGTAAATGAATTGGTATTTTTTTTTGCTGAATCAGTTGTTATAAAATGCGCTTTCTGCTCAGACTAGGTGGTGATTATCATATAGTTGGTTGTTGATCCTTATTGCATTAGTTTCCTGGATGGAACCGGAAGACTATCAACCAATGGTGGTTGATGTGGCATACGTGTGCCGAGGTGCAAGGTATCAAAAATTATGTTGGGTTGAAGAACCCAGTTGGAAGATGGACTATGCCATTCACTTTTGGGTTTATTGGGAAGCATTGCAAGCTACGGCCATTGTCATTCCTCGAGTCTCTCCTTACACCATGACCAAGTATCAACGGATCCTTTGGTTTTCCATCAGGCATGGTGGGACCCCGATAAGTAGTGGCTACCTTTGCCTTACAAAGTCACAACGGAGTAATTGGATGCCATTGTCCAAGAGTGGTCGACAGAGTGGCGCAACCTGGTGAGTCAGGAGGAATTATCTAAAGAGAAGCCACTGGATGCCCCAAAATAACCTGCCCCAAAGGACCTGAGCACTCACAAATCTGACAATGAGTCATCAACTGACCTCGATGATGCAGAGTAGCGCATGCAAGAGGAGACTCACACCAAATGGCACCAGGAATATAAAGTGGGTAGTGGTACCAAGATGGGGATGGAGGATCAATTGCAATGGCTTACCAAATTGGTCACTGACTCATCTACGGATGTGACAAAGGTGATCCGAGATTCAAACCATGAAGGAATTTTTGTGGTAAGAGATCGATTAGATTCAATTTTTAGCATTCTTTCTAGGAAAACATCTATGTGACCCATGATGCAGGACATCCCATCGATTAGCACTGAGACCCAAGCCAAGAACATGCAAGTTCCCTCGATTGCAATCAACACGGGAAATGAGAAAGTTCAATAGTTGTTGCTATTAATCTATCATAGTAATATAGGGACTAAAACACAGCCTCATCAAATATTAATAACAATAAGGCATGAAAATGGTGTAATAGTGCTACAAAATGAGTAGTCGCTCTGTATATTCACACAAAGAATGATTAATACAATACAATGATCATGCTGTAAGCATGAATGACAAAGCAATTCGAATTCCCAAGGAGGTCATTTGAATTGAATTTGTGAGTCTATCTTAACTGAATGTAGGCCACAGTCAACACTCAAGTTAACCACTGATCAAAACCCGAATTGACTCAACTGAGCCCTAACTAAAGTCGAAGTGCAATAAATGACTGAGTCTAACTGAAAGTAGCTCAGACACATGTCACTGCAAGCTAACCAATAAGTGGTAGTGCATCAATGACTCCAATGAACCTTGATGAGGTTAACTAAAGTGTAACTGACCATCAGAAGTGGTTGGAGGCGCCCTTGTTGAATCCAGTTCATTAAATAATCAATAAATAATCAATTTAATGAAGGAAGTCAACTTCAATGCTCTGTTTAACTGATTGTAACCATCAATTAGCAATATGGGGCATTAATGACACTTAGATCACCCTCAGAGTGCTCCATTTACCTTCCCTGAATGTAAGGGAAGGCTAAGTTAGCCTCTTTGACTAAAGGTAGGCATGGTTGTGATCTAGATGATGTCATCTAGTGCTCCTCTGATGTCAATTAAGTCAATAAAACATAGGATAGTGGTTTAACTAGGCCAAATTGACCAAAATGAGTGTGTATGGTGGTAAATGTCTCCAAGACCCCCCCTTAAGCTATACTCGGGAGGAGTAGAAAACATAAAATGCATAAAAATGCTAGGGCCCCAGAAACTAAGGCCATAGGTCACCCTGTACAATACTGAAACTGAAACAATGCTAAAAAACAAAATAAGTGAGGAAAATAGGGAAAACCCAGTGGGAAACCCCCCCCCTCAAGCTGAACACTGAAAGTAGTCTGATCACCCTGATGAAGTCACCCCCAATAGTGAATGGAGGTAAGTGAACTTCTTTTCTAAAAATATCTTGGTGAATATGTCTGCAATCTACTCATCAGTCGGGAAGTATTGGAGAATGATGGTCATGTCATGCACTAGCTCCCTGATATAATGCATGTGTATCTCTACATACTTGGTCCTCTTCCTGGTAAATAGATCTGTGGATATCTTAATAGCACTTTGGTTGTCACAAAAGAGGACAGTGGACAAAGTACTACTAAGATCAAACTCTGAAAGAATGCCTTGCAACCAAACTACTTGGATGCAAGCATTCATCGCTCCTCGATACACGGCCTCTGCTGAAAATAATGATGTGGCAGCCTACTTTTTGCTAGACTAGAAAATGTTACCACCACCAAACATGAATACATATCCAGAAGTAGACTTCCAATCAATATAATCGCCCACCCAATTGGAATCTGTGTATCCAACCAGCTCTAGCTCAGAGTCTGCAGCATAGTGAATGTTGTAGGTCATGGTTCCCTGAATATAGTAGAGGATCCTCTTGGTTTCCTTCCAATGAATATCATAGGATTTATGCATGTATATTTATACATCATTCATGACATAACAGATATCAGGATGAGAATGTGTCAAGTACAACAAGCTACCAATCAACTATCAATAAATAGTGCAGTCCATGGGAGGTGTGCTTTTTCCTTCTTCAAGGCTAATCCTTGAAAGGAAAGGGAATGGTGCAGGACTACATTCAACCATGTTAAACTTGAATAATAGGTATGATATGTATTTGGACTGAGTGACTATTATCCCATCATAATTTTTCTCAATTTCAAGCCCCAAAAATTGTTTTAAGAGCCCCAAATCGCTCATTTCAAAAGCATTGTGGAGAGCAATTTTGATGGATGAAATAGAATCAACTATGCTACCTGTGATAATTAAGTCATCAACATATAAAAAATAATAATTAAATGACCATCATACTGCTGTATATACACATTTGAATCTGATCTACACCTTTGGAATACCACTCTCTTGGGGCCTGTTTTAACCCATATAGTGACTTATTTAGCTTGCAAACCAAAGATGGATTAGAGATGTAGCCCTTAGGATGATTCATGTATATCTCCTCATGGACATCTCCATGTATAAATTATGAATTAACATCCATATGATGCACTTTCCAGTGCTTAGATGCTGAAATTGCCAAAACTAGGCGGATGGAGTCCATTTTTGCAACCGGTGCAAAAGTCTCATGGTAGTCCACACCTTGGACTTGAGAGAAAAAATTTTCCACCAGCCTTGCCATATATTTGCAGGCACTTCCATCAGCATAAACCTTGGTCCAAAACACCCACTTGAATTGAACCAATTTCCTTCTTCGAGGAAGATAAACTAGCTCCCAGGTAGTGTTTTTCTGAAGAGAATTAATCTCTTCATCCATGGCAACTTGCCATCTCGGATCCTTCCAAGAATGGTAGTAGGATTTTGGGTCTGAAATAATCATCAAATAAAAAATTTTGGACATCAAATTATCAGGACAAGAGAACACAATACCCACTCTTTGGAAATCAGACCGAGTTCTCCTTGGATCATCCATATTTCCAATGTTATCTCCTGCGGAGGAGAGTGTCTATCAGGCCCATGTGGGAAGATTATTTTGTACTTCATGTTCTGATTCAACATATGATGTTTTATATACACTGATATCAAAAATTATAGGATCAAATTCAGGGTCATCACCCCCAATTTCATCATCCAAATATTCAGTAGAATAGGAAGGAACTTTCAGTCATTTTCTCCTTCACTAGTTCCACCTCTTGAAGAGGCTCATCAAACTTGACACTCCTTTCGATGATGATATATTTTGTTTTGATATCTAGAAAATTGAAATATTTTCATTCATCAGGATACCCAATAAACAGACATTCTATGCTTTGCGGTTGCAAAGCCCTTCTTTTATCAAGTGGAATTCAGGCCCATGCAGCAGACCCAAACACCCGCAGGTTCGACACATCTAGCTTGTGTAAGTATACTTTGAAAGGGGTATTCCCTTTCATGGATGCATGTGGGAATATGTTATGAATTTATTCTTCATCATGCATGGTTTCATTCCACAAATTTGCAGCCAACTTCTTTGATTCCAACATACAGGTGGTCATCTCCTTGAGAGACCGGTTCTTCCTTTCCGCTACACTGTTCTACTGGGGAGTGTAGGGAATTGAATGTTGGACCTAAGTACCACTTTGGGAGCATATGTGCAGAAAATAATTAATGAAATAAACCCCACCATTATCATATCTCAATATATTTATCTTAAGCCCAGAGGAATTCTCGATCAAGGCCTTCAGTTCAGTAAATTTTTCACATACTTCAGACTTGTTTTTGAGAAAGAAGACCCATGTGTACCTTGAAAAGTCATCAATAAAAGTAAGAAGATACCTTGATCCATTCATGGATGTGACAAGCATTGGACTTCTGATATCAGAATGCATCAGCCCCAAGATGCATGTAGCTCGGTTTTCCTTCCCCCGATGGAACTTGTGCTCAGGGTGCTTTCCAACCACACAACCCTTGCAAATTCCAGTGGTTGCCTTGATGATTAGAAGGCCTTCAACCATGGAGTTTTTCTGTAATTTCTGCAAATATTTGAAATTGAGATGGCTAAAAATATCATGCCATAGCCTACTAACTTCATTTCCATGATTTAGCAGTGCGGTGGGCTTTGCATCCTCCACCAAGTGGGAAAACTCATAGGTTTTTGCATGATGGTTTGCAAGGCCTTTGGCAACAAGTTTCCTGGATGCAAGTTCCGTTATCTCAAAATCATTCAGGATGAAAGATACTCTCTTAGGCACTCTTGTATGTGTCATCTGATAGACACTAAGGAGATTTGATGCCAGAGATGGTACATACAAAACATTTGAAAAATAGCCATTCTCAAGATCAACCATACCTTGTCCTTCTGAAATGATGGTGGAGTCATCTCCCATGTGGATGGGGATGGATTTTCTGATCTCCAAGGATGAGAAGGAGTCTCTTTCAGCCATCATGTGGTTTGAAGCTCTGGAATCAATAAAGAGTGATTTGGACTTTGAAGTGCTTGCCATGAGGGCATGACCTCTTTCATGCTGTGGTTCCCGATCTTGCTGATCTCTCCTCCGAAATCTTTCCAAAATATTGATGTGATTTTTCTTAAGGAGAGAGGTAGCTTCATCAAGCTTCTTCTTCATGTAAGCATGCTCAGGGTGAAATCCCTTCCCGCAGCATGAACACTTGACTTTTTCCTTTCCATGATGCCCTTTTCCTTTGTTCTTCTTTGAGCCGGAAGACTCATCATGCTGCTGAATTTCAAATTTAGGATTAGGAGCTTTGAATTTACTTTTTGGGTTCTTTTACTACTTTCTTTTACCCTTCAGATCGTTGGGCCCCAAGACATGGAGGGCTTGATCACGGGAGGATCTGATGATCCCCATCTAGACTAGCTTATCATGTTCTCTTGTTAGGGAATCAATGAAGGCATTGAGTGTAGCATCTTCCATCCAAGGGTTGTGGGATTCCCTGCATGGAATGTAGAGACAAAAAATGAATAATCAGCTCCAATTTTGGAGAGTATGGTGAGGATGAGTTGATCATCCTCCTTCTCCACTTTGCATTGCTTCAACAGTAAGACAATGTGCTTGAACTTTGTGAAAACATCATTCAAGGTCTCAAATTTGAAAGGCTGGAGAGACATCAATTCATTTTCGAGTTGGTAAAATCTCAAATCATCCTGCTTTCCATACAAGGTTTCCAATTTGTCCCAAATTTCCTTTGGAGTCTCAAATCCCCAAAGATGGAAAAGAAGATCCCGGGAAACAGAGAGGCATAAGAATCTGAATGCTTCATCCTTCTTAGTCAAGAATGTAGCTCTTTCTATCATAGAATTAGGCTCTTCTTCAGTTTCCATAGTGACCCTATAGAGTCCTCTGGCACGTAGCCGGATCTCCACATCTCCTTTCCATGACTGGAAATTGAACGGAGTCAAAATATTTATGGAAGAATCCATCTGAATCTGCTAGAGAGAATTCTTTCACTTGTTAAAAACATGAAAAATCACAACAAAAAGGGCAATGTAAGGTTGGATAACCTACACATTTTAGGCTTTCATCACACCCAGCATAGTCAATCAAGCAAGGTTGATCAACAATTTCCTTACTTGGGGTATTAAGTGGTAAGCCTTGGCTTCTAGTGTAGTGCTGGATTTTTGAGCTATTGCTCAATTTTCATGCAAGATATATCAAAAAAATTGTTTTTGAGATATCTGAGCTTCATCCTATCATGAGCTCTGATACCATATTAATATGTCATAGTAATCTAGGAACTAAAAAATAATCTCATCAAAGATTAATAACAAGAAGGCATGAAAATGGTGTAATAGTGCTACAAAATGAGTAGCCGCTCTGTATATTCACAGAAAGAATGATTAATACAATACAATGATCATGCTGCAAGCATGAATGACAAAGAAATTCAAATTACCAAGTAGGTCATTCTAATTGAATGAGTGAGTCTAGCTTAACTGAATGTAAGCCACAATCAACACTCAAGTTAACCACTGATCAAAACCCTAATTGACTCAACTGAGCCCTAACTGNATGACGGAGTCTAACTGAAAGTATCTTAAGCACATGTCACTTCAAGCTAACCAACAAGTGGAATCACATCAATGACTCCAATGAACCCTGGTGAGGTTAACTGAAGTGTAACTGACAATCAGAAGTGGTTCGAGGTGCCCCTGTTGACTCCAGTTCATTAAATAATCAATAAATAATCAATTTAATGAAGGAAGGCAACTTCACTGATCTGTTTAAATGATTGTAACCATCAGTTAGCAAAATGGGGCGTTAATGACACTTATATCACCCCCAAAGTGCTCTAGTTAGGCTGCCCGAATGTAGGAGAAGGCTAAGTTAGCCTCCTTAACTGAAGGTAGGCGTGGGTGTGATCTAGTTGATGTCATCTAGTGCTCCTCTAATGTCAATTAAGTCAATAAAACTTAGGATAGTGGTTTAAGTAGGCCAAATTGACCAAAATGAGTGTTTATGGTGATAAATGTCTGCAATAGTTGTGATCAATCCAGAGCGTGGCTTTGGAACTAAACAAGTTGTCCTCTATGGCATTAGTGGAGTTGTAGCATGTTATCACCCTGGAATTGGTGAAACAATAGAAATACATGATTGAGGGCTATGCTCAGTCACAGAGCATTGCAGAGAAGCTGTAGAAACAGACAGATGAGCTACATCAGGTCCGGGTGCAGCTGGCAAAAGAAAAAGCTCAAGAAATTGACACCTTAAAGGTGATGCAGGTTGAGATGCAGCAAAAGGCTATTGAAGAGATTACAAAACTAAAAAAATAACAAGACTACCTGATCATTGAATAGGAATAGATCTATGCCAGGTGTGGTGAAGTTGAGGAAGCCATTTCTGAATCCTTTCGACACGTATTTGAGAACACGGCCGAAGTCACCCCAGTCAAAAAGGACAAATGATTGGAGCAAACTATTTTTCAGGTTAAGGATACCAACCTAATGCTCAATTCCTTGGTGCAACCTACTCCAGTGGACATTTTGCTGTTAAAGAAGTCGCCACATTGTAGGAAGTACAAGAGAATCGACAAATGGTCGACAACAAGGACCGAGAAGAGCACCTAGTGAAGCAGGCTTTGACTAATTGTCAGAGTACTGTTGACAAAGTCCAGCTGCAGGTACGTGAGATTTCACAACAATTTGAAGATTTCAAGGTGTAGATGTTAGCACACCCCCTATAAAACTTATGTGGCTCGAGGACGAGCCACAAGACTATGTTGGGGGCATATTGGCAGGAGTTTTGGTAACTTAGTTGTGCAGCATCACGGCAGCTGCACAACCTCACATGGTACCATGCAAGGCCAGGCCAGATTAGCATGATGGGAAGAAGAATAACAGCTTTGAATATTTTATATGTTATTTGACTAAGTTTTGTTGTAATAGGTCATTAGTAGTTGTAAGTTAGCTAGAAGTGGACCCTCAATGTAATGGCGCAAGCCTATTTATAGATCTAGTTTTGCAAGTAGATAGTATTGACTGAGAGCACGAATAGGAGAATCACATCAGAAGATAATTAGGGAATAAGATCTAGTGCAATTGGGTTTTGTGAATATTTGCATTTTCCTGATGTATGTAGTCTCTAGTTTTGGAGAAGAATTCTGTAATGTGGTTCCTTTGTGCAAGATTAATATGGAATGGAAATTGTAGCACAAAGATTGTTTGTTATCACTGTTGCGATCTAATCTTTTATGATGTTGCAACCTGTTTTGTTATAATGGTGTGACCTGTTTTGGTATAATGTCGTTTTGAATTAGTCTCTTTCTGTTTTATCAATGCAATCTGTTTTTCTGTTGTATTGATGTAATCTGTTTTTATGCTACTGTCCATTGCACTATGAATAGATATGTTTTATGAGTAATGCTACAGTATTAGTAATATTGTGATAACTATATGATGCTATATTGATTGCATAAGTTCTAAATACACTCTACAAGTTGAGAAAACAATGTAAAGTTTACTGCAAGCTCGAGATCTAGTAGTTATGGTGTCCTTTAGTCGGATCCCCGTATCCTTTTTCCCCACTGTTGGAAACTTGGTTCTGACAGCTCTCCCTTGAACACCTCAGGTCAGACCTCGTCTGCTCCACAGACATTGTTGGGCAAGGTAAAACTTGTCTGGGCCAATGCTCAAGGATATTGCACTGGTTGGGCATCGACAGAGTGGGAACCCCTGTTGATGAGGCTTTGCTAGTGGGTTTCATAAACACATCTCCAATCGCAATACCTCCTCTTGTTAAAAAAGAAACAATTGGTAGTTTGTATCATGGATAAGTTGAAATCTTCTAAACATTTTGTTTTTCATTTTGGAGATGGTTTTGATTCCTAGTGACCTTGGATTTCCATTTAGCAGTAATTATGGAAATTCCTCGATAGTGCTCTAATGATTTACAATATAAAAACGTTGATGTAGGATTTGTATATTCTCTGGCATAGTGTCTTAGTTGTTCATAATTAAAATATATTGACCTGACATCTTCCTTGACCAATTCCTCCTCCGCTTCCTTGACCTATAAATCTACTGCCCCCAATGGGTTGAAATAACTATGCACATGATCTCTCATTTTACATTTCCTCATCATTATTCATTAAATATCTATCCATTGCATTTTCCTGTAGTAGCTAGTATGCCTTGTAGTCCTTTTCATGATGACCCATAGATCGACAAAACTTACAATAGATACTGGTGGGTGCATTTCCTATCTTCTGTAGATACAAACACTATTTTGAATGGTGTATGTTATCACCCTGTAATTTTCCAATGGTTGTGGTAGGAATTCACAAGGGTAACCATTTCAAAACAATATTTTGATGATATTCTATCCAATACAGTAAGAGAGGGCTCTCTCTTGTCACGAAAACATTCACATATACATATGGCTTTAAGCAAGCATTCAGAAGGCTATATTTCTGAGGGGAACATGATATTTGTAGATTTAAATATGGTGAAATAGAGAGACAATAAATACCATTGGGAAATGGAGTCACAACCTGAATCAATCAAGGATATTATAGTGAAAATGATTAGGGATTTTCCTTTTTATTTTGAGGAAAAGTGGGTGTCACATTTAGTCAAATATTTTTAAAGGATGGTAGGAGAAAGAGGAGAAATCCCAGTGAAGCAAGAGGAACCTATATGTGGATGAATATCCTGCACCACCTTTAGCAGTAGCAACAATAAGGCCAATAACTGATACAAATCACCTAACAGAGGGAGAATTATATGGTAGTCATCATAAACACATCACAAAATCGACATTTGATACAAGGAGCGCTTAATGAAACGAATTCCACATATACAACTATAGAGAATTAGCATAAAATCATAGAAATGAACATGGAAAACATGAAACATGAACTGAATGTAGAACACCATGATGAATATCAGAAATGAAGAAGTATGTTTCTCAATAACACCTCCAAGAAATCTTACAAAGATGCAAAATTTGAGAGATGAATGATTCTGAATTAAAGTTATCAACCTGTGTCAACTCTATCGAGGGTACATTTATAGTTTCATGGGATCCTAAGAATAACCTCGAAACACATCCAAATTTAGTTACAAAATTGGGAATCAATCATGAGTCATTATTTCGAATCCTAGCAAACTCTTGAGGTGGCGCATTATCCACAATTTACACATAAAATAGGAAATAGGGGATCATGGACACACTATATAAAAAATGGAAATGTGGCATATGAGATGCAGACTTGCTTGATTCAAAGTGATGTTTCATAAAATTTCTAATGGTTTCAGTCTTTCAGGCAAAAGTTCGATCATTAAATTTATCGATGCCCTGTCTCCATTAAGCACCTACACTGATCTCTTTCCTCTATGCATCTTTGGGCTTGAAAAATGAACCATAGCCATAGATCTCTTCTACGAGAAATATCAACCATCCTATGATCTATACTTTACCTCATTTTGCGATCCTTCCTTGTGTTAACCTTCGTACATATTTCCATCATTAATTTAACCCGGGCCATAGATCCAGATTGTGCCAATATCTCCATCGTTCGACATTGAAGGGTCTACCTGATTTCACAATGCCTTATCTCGTTGAACTTTATAGACATTCTCATCATGAAATCAACAAAGAATGCTGATCCATTCTCCACGAGATCCCTGCCATCCAAACGCATGGGGCCTACCAACATTTCACAACCCGACCTATCTTAACCTTCATGCATGTTTGGGTTGTGAAATCATCCACCACCATAGTTCTTTTTCATCTACACTCCCACAGTTCAACTTGTGTGGATCCTATGAGATTTCACATTCCCGACCTATTTTAACCTCCGTTTATGTTACTTCCATGAAATCTGTTTCAATCGAAGATATCCCACATCTTTAGATCTCGACCATTGAAATTTGAAGGGTACATCAAATTTCACAACCTTTAGCAGTTTATTTCTCTACATCTCTTTACTCCACAAAATCTTTGGCAGTTGTTGCTTCTCTTTGTGATGTATCTATGTCCTCCATTTTATCCACGGGATAACCTGCAAAAACCTTATTACTGTCCCTTAAGGTTGTATGATTGAGAATTTCCAGACCTTGTTCTTCCTTACATTTGGCCTCCTCCCTTGCTAACCGTTCATCCAAAAATAGAGCTAACCTATCTTCAAGATATCACTAAAAATTTAGCACTGGTGCTAACAGCGGCTCCAACTCGGGGATGTTATCCTCCCTACGAGTAGAAAATAACTCTGTATACCAAGTTCCTAGTCCTTTAGGCTGACCCCAGGATCTACTGCATCTCTCAATATTTGTTCTGTCTCCTGTAACCTCAAATTTACCTAAAAAAGAAATCCAAATGGAAGATTCTCTTGGGGACCTTACAGCCTTTGCCTCGGGCTTTAAGTCCATCAAAGAATTGTAGACACATGCAATGTTAAAAGGAAACGATATATACAATGACCATGGGACTGAACTTACTTTACATAAAATAATGTTTGAGGAGCTTCCCATTTACAGGAGCTCCAGATACTAGAATTCCCTCCATCTCATCCAATAAGTAGGCATTCTTCCCTCTGAAAGTTGAAACCTTATAAGGGCCCTTCCACAGGTGGTCAAACTTACCATGCTTCCCTTTTTCTTTGTGTGGTGCATCCCATAGAAAAACTATGTCTCCCAACTGGAAATCATCAGGATTAGTCCTTTTGTCAAATATTTCTTTCATCTTTTCCTAAAACTTCCGAGTTCTGTCAAATAACGACTCTCTCTATTGCTATAGTTCAATCAGCTGATACATCCTCCTCTGAGTTGGATGTGTTTCTGTTTCCTATTCCTGTAGCAATTTCATCACTGGTAAGCTGAAGAAGTTGGGAAAAATCACTTCAAAGCCATAAACTAGCTGGAAAGGCAAGGTGCCTATAGTATTCTTAACACTAATTCAATTAGCCCACAAAGCATGGATTAGCTTTGTGTGCCAATCTTTCTTGTTATCCTACAGCAGCTTCTTGATGATTCTCATGAGGCTCTTATTTCAAGATTCTGCTAGATCATTTACCTAAGGATAGCAGGATGTGGAATGCCTTTTATGGATGTGATATTTGAAGCAGAAATCCACCATCTTATTAGACTTAAATGCAGGAGAATTGTTGGTGATTATATTCTTGGGAACCCCAAATATTGACAAGATGTGTTCCTCCAGAAACTTCATGATCACTGTTTCTATATCTTGTCTTTTGGGGATGGACTCGATCCATTTAGTGAAGTAGTCAGTAGAAGTAAGGATCCACCTATGTTGTCCTAAGGAATGTGGATTTATTTCTCCAATGAAATCTAGCCCCCATTTCTCAAAAGGGGCTTCCACCTGTATGTGTTTTAAAGGAAATGGTAATAGATTCCTTCTCCCTTGAAATATATGACGTTTTTGGTAGGCATCAACTTTCTTATGAGTATATGAGAAGATGGTGGGTCAATAAAACCCTTCCCTCATGATTTTTTTTATGGTGGAATTCCAATAGTGATGGCCTCCACATTCTCCTACATGGAATTCATCAATTACCCTCTTTTCCTCCTGGTCATCCACACAGTTCAGCAACACCCCTCTTGGATCCTTCAAATTCAATTTTCCCTCCAAGATGTAGAACCTAGATGATTTTTGCTTGATAAATCTATCCCTTTTCTTTTCCATACCCTGTGGGGCCCATAGATGTTGCAACACAAAAATGATATCAGTGTACCATGGGGATGACAGAAAATGCTCATCTACTGGGGGACCTGGCCATTCTTGAATATTTTTCTCTTATGCTAACAATTCAACAATCATGTGTAGGATGAAAGTGTCGCAGTTGGATTGGGCCATAAGATTGGCTAGTCCCTGGCCATTAATAAACTTTGTGGGCTTGATCTCCAAGTCATACTCAAGAAGGACTACTATCCACCTGCCTCTTCATCCTTCAAGATCCGGTTGAGTCAGAATATCATTTACAACGCTGGTGGGAATGTGATAAATTATGTGAGAATGCAATATGTACACTTGGAAATATTTTAAGGCCTACACCAGAGTGTAAGCTTGTTTATCCAAGATATTATATTTCATGGTAAAATCTCTTAGGGTCTTGCTGTAAAAATAAATGGGTTGTTCATGTCCCTTTTGGTTCTTCTACAGTAATACCCCTCCTACTGTGTGCTTTGAGGAAAAGAAAAATATGAGGAAGTATTTATAAAAATCAGGTCTTGCGAGTATAAGTGCTTCATATATGTCCTTTTTATGTCTTCAAAGTATTTATTGGCTTCAGAAGTCCACTTGATTTCTTTATCCTTCCCCATCATATCAATTATATACTTCACTATTTTGATGAAGGCAGCAATAAATCTTCTCAGAAAATTTACCTTTCCCATAAAGGACTGAACCTCTACCTTATTTTAAGGGAGCTCAATTTTGTTGATCATCTCAACCCTCTTCAGATCTATCCTGATGCATTCTTGAGAGATTATATGTACCAGAAACTTCCCTTCTTTCATAGTGAAGAATGAATTTTTTGGATGTAGGGATATGCCAAACTTTCTACATCTTCTGAACATTCTCAATAGGTGTGTGACATGTTCCTCACCATATTTGGAAAAAATAGTTATTTCATTCGGATAAATGACCATAATTTTGTCCTTTTCATCGGCAAAGGTTATATCGATATCCTGCTAGAATTTTTCTTCTGCATTCATAAGCCCAAATGGCATTTTAGCATACATGAAAGTGCCCCTGAGAGTGGTGAAGGTTGTCTTCTCTTGATCCTTTGAGTGCACCACGATCTGGTTATAACCTGAGAAGCCATCTAGAGTGGTGATCCTCTATGAACCCACTAATCTATGCAAGATATGGTCCATTTTGGGAAGTGGGTAATGGTCCTTCAAAGAAACTTTATTCAAGTTTTTTATTTCAATGCATATTCTTATTTCCCCATTCTTATTCCTAACAGGGACCATATTTTTCACCCAGTGTGAGAATCTTAGGGCCACAATTATTTTGGCCTCAAATAACTTCTTGATCTCCTTTCCTATCAGGGGAAGGAGTTTTAGATTCATCTTTCTTAGCTTCTATTTGAAAGGAATCTTGTCCTTCTTGATTAGTATGGTATTCTAGATTATGTTTGTATCATAGGCCTTAAGGTCACTATAGCTCCAAGAAAACACATCTAAGTATTCTGCCATCAGTGAGATTTATTTCTACTTGGATTCTGATGAAATATTTCTTGATATCTTGATGACCTTGGGCTAATAATTTGTCCCAATATTTACATCCTCAACATATTCATAGCTTGGGACCAGTTTAGGTTCTTTAGCCACATCATTAGGATCAAAAAAAAATTCTAAAGGAGATAGACCCCTAGGGATGGATTTACCTTTCAGGTGTAGGATCTCCTTACCACATAGATTGTTCACATATTCCTATTGTCCATCATCCTCCTATAACTGTGGCTCCCAACCTCCCTCCATTTTACCACCATCAGCATCTTCAACAGGAGCAACCTCCTCCTCTTGGGGCATTACTTTGGGAGCAGCAATTTGGTTTTGAAAGGGGGATTGAGTGAGAGCATCCTCATCTATAAGTTCATTATCTTCATCAACAGTCAATCCATCAAACTCGATAGTGAGAATGAGGAATTTATGGATTTGAATGTCATCCTCAAAAACTTGCCATCTCTTCACGTTATCTAGGATAGAGACCCTATTCCTAACTTCAACCTCATATTTTCCACCTGAGTGCATGGGGACCTTGAAAACTACCATAGAAGTGGCCAGGGAATCAACTATGCAATTTTTTAATTTGGGAATCAAATTCAACTTACATTCTTCAAAACATTTTATAAGGTCTTGGGAAACATTCCTGTAACTCCTCCTCCTAGGATGTTTGGCCTGATACTCACCTGTCATTTTTTTAATAACTAGCTCAAAATCCCCATGTATTAATACCCTTATTAATAGAAAATCCTTCAGGATGTGGGTGGATAACACCATAGCTTCATACTATGGCTGATTTTTTGTACAATCAAAAGGAATATTGTAAGAATAATTCAAATCCCTCCCTCCTGGGGGTCTCACCCACACTCTAGCTCTTACTGTTTCTCTACACACTACACTATTAAAGCTTGCATCCCAAACCCCCTCTATCTCATCTTGAGTAGCCACGAAGGTGGCATTCTGTGAATTGGAACTATCTTCACCACCTTTTGTGAAGAAGATGGTGGATCCCTCTCCGTGTCCAACGAATATATGGGGTGATTTTGTGGCCTCTCAGCATTGGCCACTATGTATGCCAACTTTTTCTCTCTAAAGAGCCTTCTCTATATCCCAAAGACAGGGATAGTGGCATATGAAATTTTTATATCAAGGGAACCTTTGAGTTTGGCTTCCCAAGATCTCTACAATGACATTCCAAACTTCAGAGGGATTTCAACCACAACCACATCCATGACCAGGGTTTTGGTAGGGATCTGGGCTATGGAGATGACCAAATATTTGATCAAGCCCAGGCACTTGAATTTATTACAACCAAAAGAGAAGAGACCTTTGTAGGTTCTAGTCACCTCTAATCCCAGTTCATCCATAATTCTTTTGGCATCATATTGTGAGAGGCGCCTATGTCAATCACGGTGTTGTGCAGGATGGCATTGTGGATGTCCAGGATGACATAGAAAGGGGTAATTTCTTCATCAAAAGGATCATATACATGGGGTCAAAATATAATTGTGGGACTTGTTAAAACCTAAGTTGTACTTAGTGTTTTTTTATCAAGTGATCCTGGTGAACCGAACAAATATTTTTTGTTCGGACTTTAGAAGACCTTCAGAAGTACTTCTAGGAAGTGCTTGTTGTACTATATCACATGTTCATACACCATGGGGGAACTATAATAAATGTTCTAGCATGATAGTGTCTATAAAATACTTGGTCTCTTATACTTTATTTTTCAATCCGATCAGCCCAAGTTGTTTTTTCCCTTGGCTATTATTGGTTGTGGAATAAACGACTGATAATTTTTGAGTTTTTCACTCAATACCTCCAAAGTTGGTGTGGTCGTCTTGGAATTTAGGCCTATTGAGGTTATTAGAGTCTATGTGTCAATGTATAAACATGCTAGGCATAATGGTCGAGTCATATGAACATGTCTAAGTCCCCCTAGGTTTTTAATTTTTTCAATTTTTTTAGGTTTTTTAAATTTTAGTTTTTCCACAAAAACTTAGGCTATTTTTTAATAGTCTAATTGGAAAAATTGGTTTTGTAATAAAAGTGTGTCAAATAATAAGTTTCAGTCATGGGGGTGCTCATTTTCAAGCTAAGAGCCCCATGTAAACCCATAGACCCACTATTTTCAAGTTTTGAGTGATTTTCCATCACTCAGGTCAGAAAACCCCAAAAAATAAATTATTGATTATTTTAATTAATAAATTGATGAATAATGGAGCAAATACAAAATCCTAGATCAGTAGATTCTCAACCAATTTGATTGAAATTAGTCAGATCTACACCAAATTGAATGGATCTAACAAATCCTTGACTGAAGGAGGTGATCTGGACAGATCCAGAGTTGAACTTCATCCTCCTTTATGGGGAATTGCACCCTCTCTCTCTTTTCCACACGTGTGGGCTCTTCTAGAAGCCCTATGGTTGATGTGTCAGTCAAAATTTTGATGTGTCAGCTCAATCAGCCCCTTGATTAACAAGTAGGCTCATTGGAAACTCAGTTCAACTTTAGATCAGGCATTGATGGACTCTCCTTCAGCTGTAGTGGTCTGTATCCTTAGGATTTGCGCCCCCCCTGGGCTGGATCTCCTATTTTTTGTATAAGTAAACCTCATATCACCTCTTCCAAGCTAGTTAGAACTAGGATTGAGGTGTTGTTGCTATTTTACTATTGTTATTTTTTTTTTTTTTTAACAGAAACAGAATTTTTTTTTATAAATTTTAAAAAGGCTTTAGCCCAGCCAAGCTTACAAGGAGAAATTCTGAAAAAGAGGGCTGATTTCCTCAAATAAGACAGTCAGCCTTCTTAAAAGATCTTTGAGAAATGAATCCCAAATGTTCCTGTAACTATTTCGAGAAAAGTACTGCTTACAAGAGTAGACTCTCACAAATTGTGAGCAGAGAAAAATACAGAAGCATAGCATTAAACCGGCAGAGAGGAGTGTCCTTTAATGAAAGGATCCAGTTTCTTCTGAGAGCCCGCACTGATGTTTGTGGCTGCTTCCTTTTCTCTACGTTCTTTGTTCGTCTTGCGTCCTCTGGTGAGGTGAGGAGAAGGAGCGGAAAAGTCTTCAGAGTCGGAGGTTTCCTCTGAGGATGGGACCAAGGAAGCCAGCCCTACCTGGGCTGAGGTCTCGCCGCCCAAATCGATGGGATATTTCTTCGAGCCAAGGGTTTCTGGCGTAGGGTCTTCCATGGTACCAGGGGGGATACGCACTTCTGAAACCCCTTCTGCTGCTGGTGCTTCCTTTTCCTGGCCTGAACCTGGCTCCAACGTCTCTTCTGCCGCTACTGCTGCCTCTGGTTCCTGGTCATCAAGTTCTTGAAGGGCTTCAAATCTATTTTTATTAGCTGGGATAGATTCTTCTACGGAGGGCACTTCTGATTTGGAGTCCTTTTTCCAAGGAGCCCTTTGCCTATTGGCAACTGGCTGGAAGTCTGCCCCATTAGCCGGGGGAGGAGCCACCGTCACCAGGGCTTTGGGGCAGCTTTTCGTGAAATGACCGTAAACATGGCACCGGAGGCACTTGAAGGGAATATGCTCATAGTCCAGCTCTTGGATGTGACTCCATTCGCCCAGGGTGAGATTAAGGGCTTCAGGGAGCCCTTTCTCGAGATTGACCTCAACACAGATGTGCGCACAGGTGAACTGATCCCCTTTAGGTTCCGCGCTATCCAGGAAACAGCCGAGCTTGTTTCCTATATCAGCAAGGGAGATTTTCCCCCAAATATGAAGAGGAAGATGGGGGAGCCGGACCCATACCTGGGCAGCCGTGATCTCTGCTTCAGGATTGAAATCCAGAGACCAAGGAGCTAAGAACAGCCCCCTCGATCCCATAAAGTATGGTCCCGATCTGAAGATTAAATCCTGCTCTTCTTTGTTCTCAAAGATAAACACAAAATACCCTCTTCCTGCAGCACACAGAGAGATATGGGAGGGCGCCAGGGAGCTCCAACGTTCTGCTATCCATTGATCCACTGCTTTGGGGTTGGGCCACAGACCAGTGAACTTGCCAATGAGGGCTTTTTCTGAGAGCATAAGGGCCATGCGGCACGGATCAGAAGGGGAGAGCTCCACAGATGGGATCTCATCCATATTTTTAACAAACTTGGCAGGAGGGGCGGCCTTTGCCCTAGGGCCTGCAGATCTAGCAAGAACTTTGAAAGCCTCCAACGGATCCATGGCCCGACCACCGGAGGAATGCATGGAAAAATCGCAACAGATAATAATAACGGAAGAGAAATGCAGAAAACGAAGCAAAAAATCGCAGCTCCAAAGCGCAGCACTGCTGGACGCGATGGACAGCATCAGCGGGCGCTCGCAGAGAGAAGGAGCCGCAGAGACGCAGCCTGGAGGACGCAAGGCGGCTAGGGTTTAGCCCTAGCCGCGGAGGAGCCATCGCGCTTCATCTTTTTTTGTTTTTCAAGTGAATCCTACTTTACTATTGTTATTGTTTATTATTCTGGAATAAATAATATTTGGAGGCAAGATCTATGGTGTAATGCTCTTCATGTGTGGATGGTGACTGTCAAATGCTTATGAGGTATAATTTGTGTTATTTATCTTTGCTTTTGTTGGTTAATTGTTGGCCTTGAAGGAGAGAGATCCCTCCTGTTAGGGTAAAAGTTTATTCTAGTTTGATTTATGCTCTTACTATTTGCTTGTTTCAGATCTATTGGAGTTGCATGTATTTTAAGTTTAATTGCATGCTTTCCAGTTATCTTTTCCAGCAGCACCTATGTTTTAACCATCTGTTCAATGCAAGGATTTCTAAGTTGCAGGTGATCTCACTTGTTGAATAGGTTGAGATGTTTTTCATCTTCCTCATCTTCAAGATCTTCTGGAGGACATATTCCCTCGGTGTTCCACCAAAGAAGACTCCAAATCCCAACATTCCCAAGCTTCCAGCACTCTTTCTCTCTCTTTCTCCTTCAAAAAATCAATTTTCTTACCTGGTTACTATGTTCAAAAGCTTTGTTATAATTTAGATTTGTCATATTAAAGTAAAAATTACATAGATCTACTATTTCAAAGCTCATAGTCTAGATCTCATTTCTGAAAAGTATCATTAAGCATTCTAGATCTAGCCTAGGGAAATCGTTCGTTTTGCATGGCTAGTTAAAGAGAATACGTAGGCTGCATGCTCTAGATGTCATTTTATGTTTTAAAAAGATTAAATCCATCAATCAGTACATATTTCATTGTCTGCACAAATATAAATCCAAGATCCCAATGAAAGCTTGCTTTCCTTGGTTCCTTTTTCATCGGTTTAGCTAGTTTTAACTTCTTCTTTTTTGAGTTAAGGTAGGCTGACCCAAAGGTACTCTTAAAGTGATTTGGGGAATATTTAATTCTAACATGCTTTCTGTTTTTTATCAGGTTTAACAGAAAATAAGAGAATCTACTGTTTGAAAGTGGCCTCGGGAGCGTTCAAATCCCCCCAGGGGCCTCCCCCTTGACTGGAATCTTAAAATTTTAGAAAAGTTGTAAGACCTTGGTTTCATCCCATATAAAAACAAAGAGGATTATGATATTTTAGTTTGTTGATATTGTAACCAATAATAATAAAATGAAATATTTTTTGAGTAGGCTCTTTCAAGCCCGCTCCCCAACCCCCCCGGGGGAGTCCGCATCTGTTTCACTTTTTTGCATTTTTCCCTTTGTTCTGTTCTAGTTTAATATTGACATGAAGGATTGTATAATTGGATAATATTTTGCATTATTCCATATTTTCAATTCAAAAGTAATCATACTACTTACCCCACGAATTCTCGATTGACCCGCAAGGAGAAAGAGATGCGTGGTAGGACTAATTAGAAAACCGGTGTTGTGTATCTCTGATTCCATTTTTAATTTACTGTTTTGATAATCATAATAAAATCAACCCCTCCTTTATTCCACAATTTAGGTCCACTTGGACCGAAAGAGGTTTCTGGAGGGTTTTCTTTTTAATAAGAACACCTCTTCTAAAATTTACTAAAAATAACGAAGACTCCAGTGTGTATGCTTGGTACTCAACTATGGTTCGTCCGATCAGTCAAGCTACATCAAAATCACTTGAGTGACTAGATTAATTAGTCTTCATCTCCCAAATTGACAAACCATCAGGCGAAAATCCAATCCCTCAAACAAACTGTAAGCGGTGGCAAAATACCCAAAGGAGTGGGAACAACTGGAAAGTGACCTTGAGGCACCGATCTCTGTCACACCCTGATGAGTTCATTATGAACAATAGTCTCTGAGATTCCCTTCCATCCCACAAACACCTTGTGGGTAGCCGTGAAATTTCACTTTTGGACATACTCCAAGTACCCCTCGGGTATATCTGGAGTCCCCTTTTCTCCTAATTTAATTCATTCGCATTCCACATTAATTTAAAATCTACCAAGAGACATTTGGAAAACATTCATTCAAGCGCATGCAAGCACATTATTTTCTCTGTTGATTCCATTTAAGGCACTCATGATTTATTTGATCATTTCTTTCAATTATATATCTATATTGAGCGTCATTACTATGCTTATATGCTTTAAATCTTGTATCTTGTTATATTTTTCTTTTACTGGTTAACTTCAAAACTCCTAAACAACTTAATCATTATAACACCATCACACTAAGTAATTATCCTTAGTAATTTAACAGGGTCTACCCCCCTTGGTTTCGTTAGGAGTTAGCGTGAAGAGAGGAGTCAAGAACAAGGTGACAGTGTTGACTCGAGACTTGCCCCCAAGGACACACCGAGTGGCTTGAAGATTTCTGCCATGTAACCCAGGTGTGTGAAAGGAGGAAATAGATATATTGTTGATCCTAGAATTGTTATCATTTTTGGAAATTAAATTACTCATTTAAACATATGTTTTGTTATCTTTCTGTATATTTTATGTCACGCAGATCACTATTAATCTCAGGTATGTATGAATTTATGGTTTATATGAAATCTATTTATTATTATCATTTTTATGATTTCATTAATTAAAATTGACATTATTAAAGCACATTTGATGTATTAATTAATTTATATATTTGTTTGCATATTTTACAATATTTTTGGGACAAATTAATAACAAGAACGCATTCATCCTGCCTTGCGCACAGCACGTCCAGCTCGACATCCATCTTGTCATCCATCCCACTGCGTGAAACTCACTGGTAGTTTTCTAGATGTTGAAACGTGTTGTTTTAGACTGTAGTCTTGAAGCGTGCCACCAAAAAGAAACTCTGTTCTCCCTAGATCAACGACCAGCGTATCAAGCTCAAATCCCAGCTTGTTGTTCAGCCTTTCGTCCATATCACTAACAAGACTACACGTTGTTTCAAATTAATTTCAGGAAATAAAATGTGAACATCCTGCAAATGAATTGTTGTCCACGCGTCTAGGTGATGGTACTGTGTTCTAGATAATCCGCCAGCTTGCAGCCTCCTTCACTTGCCACCACATTAACAATCCACGCGTTGAATTGTTGTATTAACTCAGACTCTAGAAGATTCACTCATGCATTCTCATATGATTCACCACCAGTTCACATTTGCACTAAAGAAGGAGCCGTGCACCACATCTGAAGACTGTTGACATTGAAGAGGATCCTGTGCATTCGATGTCCAGTGAAGAAGACCAGAATCGCGCCAAAGAAGGGAAGATGCCTATGCATTGGACTGCAATCTATTATGTTCCTTTATGATTGAATAAATTTAGAGAGCAGTCAACCACTAAAGGGTCGAATTGCTCATCTCTTTAAACTATTATATAAATCAGCCTCTGTGTGAGAGCTTAGCTAGCTAGAGATAGAAAGTCAGAGAGTTATACAGAATTTATTAGTTTGTTCTTCAGTACATTTGTATTCCTATTCCATCGTCTGAATAAACAGCTGTATGTGTTGTTGTTGAAGATTTCATTTGAGTAGAAGTTAGCCAGGCACCACCCCTGATTGCTGAGAGGGCCCCTCATCAACTAGACGTTTCTTTTCTTATTTATTTCTTTCCTTATTTTCTATTTTAGCTAGTTTAATTTACAATTTGTTTTATCAGTTTATTTTTCTGTAATGCATTTTTTTTCCAGAATTAAATAACTAGAGTGCACGCATAGTTTCTTTTGAATTTTATTTCAGTCATTTTATTTCCAGTTACTGTTTAGTTTATTTCCAAGCAGATAAAATATATTGATTTTAAATTCAGTTCCGTTTATTGATGTTCTTAATTATGCAATTTGAATTCCAGTTTTTTTATTAACATGCAATGTTTTTCTTATGTTCATTAAATTTTTAAATTTTATTTCACTGTTAAATTTTCTTAATAAGTAGGTTTATTGATTGCCTTTATGCATTAGATTTACATCTGCATCATATCAACTAAAGATTAGTTCATTTAGGTTAGTTTTTATTATTTTAACTGTTCATACTGTTATTTGGACAACTTGTTCAGTATTTTACTCATCCACCCCTTTTAGTGTAATGTCCCTTTTTTTGGAATTTTATTAAAATGCCCAATTTTCCAAATTTTTTCACAATTTTGGCTCTTGACTAGTTTTGATGTCTAGACCTCCAAATTGACCCAAATGCTTCCAAATTTTCTATGAAGGTACATGAATGATAATATAACTTAAATATCATGCTCATTTATCTTTTTTTACCTCCCAATTAATTTGGAAAACTTGTTTAATGTTCTGTTCAAAGTAGGAGTCTTTACTAGCAAATTGGGGCTCCAATTCCCCCTGGGTAATTGCCGGAAATGGCTTCACAAAGGATCCCAAAGTAACTTGAATTTATGAGAAGAGGTTGGGTATGTGTAAGGGACCTTTTAAAATTCTAATATGAATCATGGTCCAGTTTATATAGGCTATTATGACTCTTTCCAAAACAACTCCCAAGTCACAATTTAGACCCTTGGGGAAAATGCACCAAATCTTCTCCCAATGCAATAAAAATAAGTAAAATGGATTCCAATGATTAATTAATGAATCTGAGACTTGAAATACACATTAATTATATTCCATGCATCACACATTTATCATATATACATTCCTCCATTCGAAATAATAAGCATTACCATGGCATATATCAAAATGGAGTGGAAATCGTCATTGTTTTCTCATTAAAAGTCATTTTGACATACAACTCTTGGGAATTTTGAATTGAAAATTTTTGAGAATGAAGAAAAAATAATATTTAATTGATTACAATCAGAAATGGACAATTAAAGTCTCTCCCATTTCGAAATCATTAGCATTACAATGGTTCACAACAAGATAGTGGGGAAATGACACTATTTCTTCATTGTTCAACATTTTTACAGGAATTCTTTTGGGTATTTCGACCTGAGAGTATTATGAACATGAAATAAAGAGCATATAAATCAGCACATAATATAATTTTCATTATAATATTCCCCAAATATATCAATAGCTCACCCAAAGTGCAATCCCTCCATTGGCATGAATATGGTGTGAAAACTGGAAATAGTTGAGAGACAGTGCTGCCATAGAAGAATCCACATGATTTCCTATATATTAAACCTAAAAATAAGACTAAATTAAATATCCATGAAATACCTGAGTGTCATTTCCAAACACCAACTAGGATGGGAATCTTTCACCCTCAAAATTGGCTTAAGCAAGAAAACTAGTCATCCACTGGCTCTCACAATTCACAAATGAGAAAAAGCCTATTCTCATGGTTGATACTTGTATTTTATAAACATTATTAGTCTTATAAGGTTTCAAATCCATCCATAAATCAAATCCAATTCAAATTTGTGTGTCTGCTCATGCTATGACATGTGGCCTCTCTCTTCACCTTCCCTCTTCTCCCAAATTTCACCTTCCCTCTTCTCCCAAATTTGAGTAGAAGCCTCTTGGCCTTCTCCAACTCCAAAATTTGACCTCTAAGATGTTATATTCAGTATTGAAATTTAATTATGTTAGTATTTCACCATTCATATCTGACTTGTGTCATAACTATCATATAATCTCCATCATTGGTGTCATAGATGTCATAAATGTAAGGGGAATCTAGCCAAGTGTCCATGAAACTTCCATTTGGCTCTTCCTCTCTCGTGAAGTTACAATTCATCCCAAATTTGACCTATGAATTATATGTACAATTATATTAACATTATAATCCATACAAAAACATTAGACTTCCCATATATTCAAATTTGCAAGAGAAAGATACCATTTAACACAGGAATTCTAGCTAGTGTGGGCCCCAAAGTCTCCATGTGTCTTCATGCTCTATTGTCACTTCCATTTTCTCTTGTATTTATTTAATAAGTTACATTATTAAATATTTATCCCCTTCTAATGTCTAAACATCATTTATTATCCCCCTTATTCCAAATCTCAAAGCTCCCACCCCCAAGCTAGGAAACAGGTGATTTTCCACCTTGGCAATTATTTGACTTTTAGCATCCCTTTGACAACTTTCATGAATATGGAAAATGTGATTTGGCCATTGTGACCCAATGTAAAATTTTTGACATTACATTTAGACCCACAGTTAAGTCTATCATTCATTGCACAGTTTTGTTTTGTTAATGTCTTAATTACATTTTGACTGAGATAGTTAGATAATAGTTTTATTTAACATTGAAGTTAAAATTAGAGTGTTTTAGGTTATGTATTTGTTACCACCTAAGTTGTACTTAGTGGTTTTTTATCAAGTGATCCTGGTGAACCAGACAAAGATGATTTTTTTGGACTTCAGAAGACCTTCAGAATTGCTTCACGGAAGTGCTTGTTGTACTATATCACATGTTCATACCCGATGGGGGAGTTGTAATAAAATGTTCTAGCATGATAGTGTATGTAAAAGACTCAGTCTCTTGGAATTTATTTGTCAATCTGATCAGCCCAGAGTGTTTTTTCCCTTGGTTATTATTGGTTGTTGAATAAACGACTGATAATTTCTGAGTTTTTCACTCAATACCTCCAAAGTTGGGGTGGTCGGCTTGGCATTTAGGCCAATTGAGGTATTAATAGTCTATGTGTCAATGTATAAACATGTTAGTAATTATGTTCAAGTCATATGAACATGTCTAAGTCCCCCCTAGGTTTTAATTTTTTTAATTTTTAAAGTTCTTTTTAAGTTTTAATTTTTCCAAAACTTAATCTATTTTTTGATAGTCTAAATGGAAAAATTGGTTTTGTAATAAAAGTGGGCTCATAAATCAGTTTCAGTCATGGGGTGCTCATTTTCTAACTCGGAGCACCTGGTAAACCCATAAACCCACTTTTCCTAAGTTTTGAGTGATTTTTCCATCACTCAGGTCAAAAATCCAAAACAATAAAATATTATTTAATAAAAATGGAGCAAATCCAAATTCGTAAATCAGTGGATTTTGCTCTGATTTGACTGAAATTAGTCTCATCGGATTTGGATTGACTAGATCTAACCATTACTTGACAAAAGGAGTTGATCTGGGCTGAAGAGGGAGTGCACCACAACATGCAATCTTGGGATTTGCACCCTCTTTCTCTCCTTCACACGTGTGGGCTCATATGGATGTGATTTGGTTGATTTTTCAGTTTACGGTTGAGGTGTCAATCTAATCAGCAATCTAATTTCTAGTTACGATCAATCAAACCTAGTTAGACTTAGATCAATCTTGTCTTAACTCCTCATGCAGCTACAGTCTCTCTCTCCTTGGGAATTGTACCCCCTCTGAGCTAGTGTTCAAGTTTTCGTTATAAATAAAGCACAGTTTCCTCTTCCAAGCTAGTTCGAGTTGGAGAGAATAGGATTTCTATTGTAATATTGTTTTACTATTTTATTGTTGGAATAAAGAAGATTTTGAGGATAAAAGTTGTAATGCTCTCATGTGTGTGGAATAAGCATTGTCTTTCGGCTATTGATGTTGCTGGTTTTTCTCTCAATTTCTGCATCTGAACCTTGTCTGGCTTAAGTGATTTGATTGAATCAATAGGAGTATAGTTGGGAAAGTAATATTACTTTTTTTTTTTGTATCTCATAGAATATATGTTTAAATATCTAGTTTATACATGTTTAATAAATTTATTTGCATGTAATTCTTGTCTTTTTTTATATGTATATCTAGATCTCATAAGGTTTTGTGAAGGATTATGTGTTTAGCTTTCAGCTGGCAAGGATTGGATGAGATGTCGATCTAGTTTGACTCCATTGTAAATCTAACACTTTTCAGAAAGAAATTTCCCCTCTATATTCCACTAAGACATTTCCATTGCAGATCTATCCAGCAACAAGCCTTTCCCCTTCTCTTCCTCCATTATTTTCAAAAAATGAATCTTCTTGGTTACTTTGTTTATGGATGAGATGCCAATTCATCATATGATAAATATCTCATTAGATCTCATACATAATCATTCAAATATATATCTTGTTCTTAAAAAGGTTTCTTAAGCTTTCTAGATCTAGCTTTGGGGAAATCGTCCTTTTTGCATGGCATTTTAAAGAGAATTTGTAGCTTGCATGCATTAGATTTCTATTTTCTATTTTAAAATATAAATCCAGAAATTAGTGCACATCATATTGGCTGGCCAAAATTCAAGCCAATATCCCAAAGAAATCTTTCTTTCCTTGCTTTTCTTGGTTCATGTTTTCACCTCCTTTTTAACTAGTGTTAACTTAGTTTTCTTTTGTTAAAAGTGTGTTGACCCAAAGATACTTTAAAAGTGATTTTGGGAATATTTAATTTCAATAATATTTATGTTTTTTAGCAGGTATACCAGAAAGAGGAGGAGCTTATGTTCGATAGTGACTTTTGGGCCATCCGAATCCCCCCAGGGGTCTCCCTTTTGGACTGAAATATTTAATTTTTGCACTTTGTAAGATCTTGGTTTAATTATATATAATAATAAAAAAAGGAATCATATCAGTTTTCTGATATTTTAAATACTGTTAATAAAAAATAATTCTGAATAGTCTCTTTCGAGCCCATTCCCCACCCCACTGGGGGGATTCACGTCCTTTATTTCTTTTTTGCATTTTTCCTATTTCTCACTCTAGATTAGTTTTATTTATGAAAAAAAAATTAACTTGATTACTTTCATCATATATTCCATATTATAAGGTCAAATTAACTTTAATACTTACCCCACGACTTCTTGATTGACCCGAAAGGGGGAAGAGATGCGTGGTAGGACTAATTAGAGAACCTGTGGTTTGTTTTATTTTTTGTTGCTTCATTATTCATTTTTGCAAGAAATATTTTAAAATCAACCGCCTCCTTGATTCCCGGATTGAGGTCCACTTGGACCGAAAGAGGTTCTTGGAGGGTTTTTTTTTCTAACAAAAAAACATCATTTAAAATTTACTAAAAATTACAAACACTTTGGTGTGTAAGCTCTGTGTTTTGGATGCATTTCATTCAATTAATAAAGCTGTTAACACCCAAAAAGTGTTCACTACCTCATCTACCCCACTACATGGCTCATTTGTCCATTTTTCTACCATATTTCCCTTAAAAACCCCTTTTTTCCTCCAAAAATATCCAAAATTCCTCTAAAATAGCAAAAAACCCACCAAAAAGCCTCCAAAAGGCCTAAAATGCCTCCAAAAGGACATAAAACCATCAAAAAATCCTAAAAAGGGAAGAAAAAATATAAAATAATGAGGAAAAGGAGGAAAAAACCCTATACAGCTGCCTTAAACCATATGGTTTCCAAAACCATGGGCCAGCACTCCACCACTGAAAAACTATAAATAGGTGATGGATACCCCTTATTTGACATCCACAATCATAAGCACCCTTACTCTGCCAAAGTAGCTCTTGAAACCCTAGCTCACCCTTGAGCTACTTTCACCTTGAGAGCCCCTTTTGGCCCATTTCCACCATTGGAGAAAGAGAAGGAGCAAGTTGGAGCTTGGAGCAACCCTCTTAGATCACTGCAAAGGGCTTCACCAACCTTCACATTGGAGGTAACATTAATACAAAATCCATTCTTTACATCTTGTCTTTCTGTTTCATGCACATGTTTAGAGTAATTTATATTTCTGTTTTAGCATTTTAATTTACACTTACTGAACTGCTACTAAAAAGTCCCTTCTCCTTAGTAGGTGCTCATTCACACAAGCTAGGGGTAAAACCCTTTCCACATTTTTGGTGACTCCGCTACTTGTTTAGTTTTCTGCAATAATTTCCTATTTTTTCCTTTCGGCTGTCCCTTTCGACCGTCGTAACCGCATCTTTTCCCTCTGCAGTCGTGTCTCGACTGCGTCTTTTAGGCCTTTACCTGCGACCCGACCATGGCTCTCAGACTGTTTCCGATGCCCTGCCTACAGATTCAAGTCTATTACCTGCGATCCGACCGCGGCTAATCAACTTGTTTGCTGCAATCTGACTGTGCCTGCCGGCCATTTTCCCGCGTCCCAATCGCGACTTTCAGCCCCTTTGCTACGACCCGACCGCGTCTGTCTGCCCTTTTCTCGCGATTCGACTGCGCTTTTTTCCCTATTTCCTGTGGTCCGACTGCCTTTGTCGGCCAGAAAACCGTGACCTTTACGTGCCTGTTTCCCTCAAAACCCGCGGTCCGACTGCCCAATTTCGCCACAGACCCGCGGTCTAATTTCTGCATGTTTTTTGTTGTTTTTGAACCCATCCCCTTTGCTCCAATTTTTTCTACATCTGCACAGCCATCTGTTCCACCTGCAGCCCTACTTCCCTACAGCCTTTTCTGCAACATCATTTCTGTTCCCTTTTATAGAATCTATTTAAAATTTCAGCATTTTAATTCAGAAAATTTTGCATGTTAAAGTTGTGAATTCAGCATTATTGTTAGTTAGAAAGTTGCCACCTTGTGTGGCACTTCTATTTTGGGTTCATCACCCCACGAGCACACACTCTGTCACATAATTCAAGTGAGCCTTAAAAAACTACTTAACTCAACCAATATTCTAACCCCACTTGGGGAACACAAAAGAATCTTTGTAGTTAGGTAGGATCGGGGGGATAGGCTTCCAATAACACCCCTCGGTTACTTACACTTGAGACATAGCTGTTGTCCAATTAGGGAACCAAAATCCCCTAGTACTTTTTGGTACGGTCACAACCAGTTTACCAGAGGGCCTCTCCCTTAGGAGGGTTGAAGTCACGAGACTGGTTCCGGGGGCCTGAGTGGAATACCGCACTCCATTCAGTAACTGAAGGGCTACCTTTCACAGTTCTCAAGATATCCCTATATAGGGGTATTGCGGTAAAAGGACCAAACGACAGATTCACCTTTCTGGAAGTGTCATGAACGGGGTATCTTAGTTGTCATTCTTCTAGGATTGACTACCCGGTGTCCCTCCCGGTAGGGGGATATCTTAGCCACTTGGATTTCCTATTCATATTGTCTGACTTGGATTTCATCACCTTGCAGAGGATATGTCTAGTTGAGTCAGAATACTTTTAGTTAGGTGTTTGCATGCTCCCTTACCTCCTTTTGGTCTAGTGAGTCCACCATTTTTTTTATTTTTATTTTTTATTTTATTTTTAGGAAACTTGCTGCTTGTTGGTATTCTGACCATTTCTGTTGACACTCCACCTCTTGTAGCACAGCTATTACATTGGGTGTTTTGAGTTGGTTGTTGGCCTGAGTGCCCTATTTTTTGAGTTCTCCTTCTACACACTCAGTTGCATTAGGGTTTTTGAGCTGTTTTTTACCCACCTCAACCCACAGAGATTTGATACCATCTGTCACCATTGAGTCCCCGAGACATTCTCAGTGCCTCAGGGGCAAGCCCCCACAACACGGTTCACTTGAAACCACCCGTCATCGACACAGATCATCCTCACTTGATACTCCTTATCATAGATCTCGAGCCTTCTCACTTGACTCCACTCGTCAATGGCATAGGACTCCGTCACCAGATATTGACGCCCCTTATTTTACCTCCGATTCTGAGCCAGATTCTGAGAACCCCATTTACACTGCCCCTACTAGCCCCATGGCTAGCGTGACTTCCACTCCCATCTTGGTAGGGACCATTGGTGGCACATCCACCACTACACCAGTTACCACATCTGCTTTGGGTACGCCCTCCATGGGGCCCCCATCTACCGTTCCCCTCACGGTACCTATTCCCACAGTAGGAATACCTATTCCCACTCCATCAGTGGCTCACACTGCCCATGGTGGTGCAGGACCATCCCATACCACCTTACTTCCCCCACTTGGGGGCAACCTCCCTAACACTACCCCTCCACTTGGGGGCATTCGCCCCAACTTGGTCCAACCCACTACTGTGTCACATCCTTCTTCTAGTTTGCCATTCATGGCTAGCCTCAACCTGCCTGACCTAGCCATATTGACCAACGACCCTATCCGACATGACCCTGCGTGGCCTCACATGCCCACCAAGCTCCCCTCTGACATCCCTAAGTTCGAAGGCAAGGCAGGTGAGGACCCACAAAACCACATTATGTCCTTCCATCTATGGTGTTCCTCCAACTCCATAGTGGATGACTCTATTAGCCTCCATGTCTTACAGCGCACCTTCACTGGCTCTGCAGCCAAGTGGTATATCGAGCAACCCCATGGAACCCATAACACCTTTGCTTCCCTTTCCTCAACCTTCCTGCAGTTCTTCCAGTTACCTATCCGCTATGACGCGGGCATTGAGATCCTCCTATCATGCAGACAAAACATGGCTACCTACATCACGGACCACATTCATGAGTGGCATCGACGCCATAGCTTATGCAAGATCAAATTGGACGAACGTATCTTCCTAGATTGGTTCCTCAAATCCCTTCTTCCTGTCATTGCTAAGGATGTGGCATCCAAAAGACCCCAGTCTGAAGAAGAGGCCATCCTTAAGGCCCAACAATTCGACCTCATTTACGCCCAGTCGGGTTATCTCTATACCATTATACCTGACGCCCCTTGCGGTGATTCCTCCCAGCATAATGCACCGGGGGCATCCCACGCCGCCGACGGCATCATTGGCCATGTCTCTTCACATCCTCAACCATTTTCCATAGCACGTCCTACCCCTGGCCCTGACCTTTCGCAGGCTACCTCACAGTTTGGAGCAACCAACTCGTATGCTCCCATGACACATCACCACCATTCCCATGGACCCTCATGTCCACCTCAGTGTTTCGGTCATGCGACTCCTGCTTATGCCCCCCCCGGTCGCACCTCAGCCCTACTACCACCAGCAGGCTGCACCTTCAGAAACCCAACCCGCTTATTACCTGCCACAGGCAGCCCCTGCGGTAAACCCACAACCTGCTCTACATCCCTATCAGCAACCCCCTCAAGTTGCTGCACCTGTGCAGCCTCCACCTACATATCATCCACCGCAACCTGCTCCAGCACCTGCGCAACCTCAGAATCCACCTGCTGCGCAAGGGCAAGTTTACGCCCAACAAAACCTGCAGCAAAACCAGAACAACCAATGCAACCAGGGCCAACAAAACTACGGCAGGGGCCGAAATCGTGGAAAAAACCAACCTACAGACCAAGCTAGTCAACCCCCTAATCCCCCCGATAATAATAATGCAGCCCCTGCTAATCAAAACCCTGATCGCCTGCCCAAGCAGGCTAAAAACCCCAATTTGTGAACAAACCATCCTTGTTCTATTTGCAGGGTCTATGGCCACTACACACATGCTTACCCACACTTGGAGCGAGCTCGGCAACTTTGGGTTGATGATGCCCACCGCCAAGGGCATGCGGCAACTCAAGCACCACCCAACCCCCCACAACCTCAGCAGCCACCTTTGGTGCTGCAAAACCCCTTACCAAACCAAGGCGTAGTGAACACTCAACCGTTGGCTCCCCCTCAAGCCAACGCACCAACCCAACAACAAGTCACTTACGCTGCTCCTGATCAACCCATGTTTGACTCAGGTACCCACCACTTGTTGATGATGTCCTTCGATGAGGTCAACCTCCAGACCTAGCGGAACCAATATGGCTCCACCCCTGAAGCCCCTCCCGCTGATAAACCCACTAACGCTCAGCCCACTGATCAGGAATTACATATACCTCCACCTCCACTAGATGGCACTCCCAAAGTACCTCGTTTCCCGCTTCGCCGTATCAACAATACCCCAATGCGCGGGCTGCATCAAACTACAACATTGTCGATGACTTAGCCCAATCTCCCGCAGCCATGTCTATGTTAGAAGTCTTAAAAAACTGCCCTTCACAGTGCAAGACTTTACTCTCATCCATTGGGGCTATTGATCCAAATGATTCGAATTTAATGGCATTTGATTTGGACCAATCCAAACCCCGCATGCCTTCCACTTTAGCGTTCCAAGTTTCTGTTTCCGTTTGGAATTTTGTCATCCATCGATGGATTATTGATGAAGGTGCATCTACATGTGTCATGTCCACCTTCATCTGGCAGAAATTGGGATCCCCCGCTCTCCAGCAGTCCACTACTGCATTGTGAGGCTACGATGGCCGTTCGGCTCAACCACAAGGCCTATTAACTAACGTCCCCATCCAGCTGGCTGGAAAAACCATCCTCATCAACATCGAGGTTATTAATGCACAGCTTGATTACAACCTTTTACTTGGCCGCAGCTACATGTACGCCATGCGGGCGGTTGCTTCTTCCATTTTTTGTACCATGATGTTCCCCCATAAGGGACGTGTCATCAAGGTCGACCAACTCACCTACTATGATCCCAATGCCCCCGCGGCACCCAAAATTTTTTCTCCCCATGGTTGAACAACCTCTTTCAAGTGCCACCACCTCATTTGTTTCCTCTATGGGGCCCGGAGTTTACTCAAATGCGCCAATGACCTCGACCTTCCAATCTATTCCACCCCCGTCACCCGCCACTGACGTGTCTGACCTATGTAAACCACTTATACTATGAAACGAGAACTCGACACAGTTCTCGTTTTTCTCTCTCCTAATTTTAGTAGCTATTTTTACCCCCGTTTCAAAAATGGTT
>LPNX010962647.1:2864-46282 GCA_001517045.1 Pseudotsuga menziesii
GGGGGTTTTCATTAGCTTCATTGTGATCTATGATTGCACTTTGCTATTTTTCTGTAGATTTTGTCTTTTCCTCATGACACATTAAATCTAATATTGTTGACGTCCGCTTGTGCAGGAGAGAAGACGCATTGGTCACTTGGATCAAAACATTGGGCTTAGAAATCACTCAGGTCTTCTCAAATTGATCAGGATAGCAGGGATCATCACCTTCAAGGCATCTACAAGGATTTTCAGGTAAGATCTACAGGTTAGTTTCTTTCTTCCGGATCCCAATCCATTGACACATGCTTTTCTTCATTTTACTAAAAATTCCAAAAATAAAAGAAAACCAAAAATATTAAAAAATAAACCGCTCAATCTCTGGACAAACCACAGCTGGGTTTTGTAGATCGGTTCCTCCCCTCAGCAATTCATCCTCAACACTGAGCTAATTCTTCCTGCTTTTCCCTAGATCTGAGAAACAGTCCTCCCAAACCCTAGTGCTCTTCACCATTTTTCTGACTTTTTTCAAGATCTGATTTTTTCGATAAAATAACTTAGTGGGTTTTGTAGATCGGGTCACCCTCTCTCCATTTCTCCTTCAACATTGAGCTGGAAGTCTCCAGATTGCCCTAGATTTGAGAAATTGACTTTTCAAACCCCAGCGCTAGCCACCTTGCTGCTGGTTTTTCCCGTAGATTGACTTTTTCGGCCAAATACCTTTCTAGGTTTGTAGATCGAGGTATCTCCCAGGTGGGTCTTCTCCAACGTTGGGCAGATAATGACTCCATTGCCCTAAATCTGACAGGCACTGATCTCCAACCCTAGCGCTACCCCCTCTTTGGCCTCCTTTCCTTGTAATATGACTGTTCCTTGGTGACTCGGGTACTTTGACTTTGTCATATCTTTCATCGAGTCTATCCATCGGTACTAGATAAGCCCAATCCTGTCCTTGACCTCCCTGCATTGGTCACGTTTCCCAAGGTAGCAGATATCTTCACCTGTTGCTAGTACCTCAACCCAGATCTAGTATTTGCCTCATAGGTTACCTGTGTCCCAACTTGGATTGAACCTCATACTTCCTAAACCCTTATCCAAAGCCTTGGCTCACCTCGTGACATCATCCATAGATCTAAGGTTTCCACTACCTTACACCTTATGTACCTCAATTCCATTTGATCTGATCTAGTGTTTAGGTTGGATCTATCCTGTCGGGAGTAGATCTAGGTCTCCCCCTTTGTTGTCTTGGGCTAAGACACATAAAGTGAAGGCTGCCTTGATTGGCGTGACAACCATCCATTTGGGAGTCTAGGTAGTCTTGGTTCCACCTCCGTAGTTGCTTGTCCCTCTACCATCCATCCTAGATCCACCTCACATAGGCAACTACAAGGTTGGTGATAACATTTTGGCGCCGTTTCCGGGAAGGTAGAGGCCTACCTTGGTTCGACATACCTCACCTCTTGTAATGTCCTCGTCCGATTAGGCAACAAAACATCCACTAACCTACTTAATCCCCATAGGTTCGAGCGGGTACTGCATAAGAGGGGATTGACTGAGGACATTTGGTACTTAGAACAACTCGGGACACACATTCAGTACTAAAGTCAGCAGTAGGCTAAAAGAAGTATTTTCTCTTTAGGCTTAAAAGTCAACATCAAATTAGAATCGCATGCATGCAAAAGTAAAAGCACAAACCCTAAAAGTGACATGCGAACCCTAAAAAGCGCATAAGGATCTATTTAAGAAGGATGAGGGAGCCTAAAGAGATACCTATGTTTATTATTGATTGATTTGGATATTTGAGCAGCAGCACAGCGTGCAGCTACGACAGTTGGGGTTGAGGACGGAGTCTTCAACTAACGAGGGTTCGACAGTGCAATATCTGCCCTAGTCTCTTTCAGGATAAACCATCCAGGTTTGTCCCCGCATCTATCGTATTCATTAGTATTTAGTGTTTCAGTGTATGCCAGAATATTATTTGCAGGTTCATCCATACAGCTGGGGGTGATTTAGCTGGAAAACCCCAAGTCATTCACCGGGACCCCTGATCACCATATTTCTTCCGCATGTGGCCTGCATCATCACCAGCAAGATCACTCTACTGCTTTGAGTGATTATCATCCACCGGTTTACTCACCTGAAGCAGGTAGCAGCAAAACAAAGAAGAGGGAGGGCGTGAACACCAGTCAGGGAGGGCATGAACACTTATCCCTTGTTATCCACTAATTCTGCACTAAGTGGATTTTTCGGTGAGCCTCCAGAGCATCGAACAAGTACACTTGTTCGTGATCAGAGTTCAAAAGTCCGCCAGTCTTGTTCTAGGAGCCTGTTCGAAAAATTTTGTAACACATGTTCATACCCCCCTTGGGGAAATTGTAAAAAATGCCCTAGCATTTAAATTTTTATAAAAGGCTCGACTTCCCGGACTTAAGCATCGAGCCGACTAGCCTAGAGTGTTTTTTCCCTTGGTTATTATTGGCTGTTGAACAAACGGCCAATAATTTCTGAGTTTTTCACTCGCTCCTCCAAAGCTGGGGTAGTTGTCTTGATGTTTCGGCCTTGGGAGGATATTAGAGCCTTCGTGTCAGTGTTCTTTGTCATGCTAGGCATTCCGATTGAGTCGTATGAACATGTACTAGGTCCACTTAGAGTTTCGTTTAATTTTGAGAAAAAATAATTTTCTCTGTTTTTTAAGCCATTTTTTAATGGTTTAAATGAGAAAATTCAAAATGTAAAAAATGAATGATCTAGAGTCCGTTTTCGGCATGGTTGGGCTCATTTTGAAGCCTAGAGCAGTATCTTTACCCCAAGAAACCACTTTCACCATCAATCAAGCAGCCGGAGCACCTGTGAGGCAGTATTTGGCTAAAAATGCATCATAGTAGCATTTAAATGCTAAAATTGGACATTTTGCACAAAAGTCAAAGTATTCAAAAAGTCAAAAAATAATATTTTAAAGGTGAGGTGACATAGCATGATGTCACTATTAGTCATACGACTCTCTTTAGCATGAAGTGGAAATTAAACTTTGGTTTAAAGATTGAAGTTCGAATTATTTTCAAAGGAGGGTGACGTGACGCTATTTTATCCCACGCTTATGTGGAAAGCTGTGAGTGGGAATATGTGGTCCCCTCTCCACAAGAATTATATTATAAGTTAAACCATATAGTATTACATGCATGTTGCAAACGAATATGGTGGAGGTTTTGGGTGACATCAAAGCATGGAACTCGCGCTAGCTTGATGAGTGGGATAAGCATGAAAGGGGACTCGCCACTTAAGAAATATTTTTTAAGCCAAGGAATATTACATCAAATAAATACCAATGCAAGACGTAAGGGTGATGTCAACCATTTGGAGCTCACGCTAATGTGTGGGTGTGAGTGGGATTGTGTGGGCCCCTCCCCACGTGTTGAGTCTCTTTTGTTCGATGCTTTGGATATATCAAAGTGGGAGATATACTATGTTATTAACCTTCCATCAAATCTTCAAATTATTCCTTCACATCAATTCCATACGGTTCGCATGAGATGAGACTCGCGCATGTGGAGTTTGGTGAGGAGATTGGATGACTCGCTTGGTTGGTGGGAGGTTGGTGATGTGTTGGTACATGTTGGGTGGAGAGGGTTAGTTCCTCTTCACTTCAGCTCCGGTTCAACTCAGTTCAAGCTCACTTAACTCTAGACTCTCTCTTAGTTCATTAATCCCCCCCTAGGCTTAGTTTTGTATAAAGAGAGGCTCTTGGAGCTCTCTTAAGATGGAACTTTTGTGGTAGAGTTACTCTGAGAAAATTGTATCAACATTTGCTTTGGAATTGTTAATAAAGATATTCGACTTTGGAGGTCTATGGGCTTTTGATTGTGGTGAATTCTTCATGGTTGAGGTGATATTGTCTCTAACTCCTCTCTTTCAATACTTGTATGTATTTAATTAATTTGCCAGCTCAAGAAGGCCGTTATTGGCATGGTAGAATAGCGCCATTTGTTGTCTCAATTTGGTTATTTATGCAAAGTACATTAATATCTTGATGGACATGAGTAGTCGGTAATGCGAAATGTTGATCTGGATTTGATTTTCCTAGCATACTAGCATATTATTTTTTGATCTCACTTCTTGTATTGATCGTTTGTGTGTTATCAGGCTTCACCAATTGTAGAAGAGTGTGAGCTCAACTGCTTCTATCGCAAACTTCAAACAACCATTTTTGAGTTTAACATTTTGTGACTGCAAGACCTACATGGCTCGTTATCTTTTGCTACAAAAAAGAAAGCTGGGAGCAGCTCCATCTCTTGTGTTCCATCCACAAGATAAAAACATTCTTTTGGTTACTAGTTACTACAAGAAGCCATAAGCTCCATTTATCCACCATTTGGCTTCTTCTTTTTTGCCTTGTTTGGCTTGTCCTCCTCTTCTCTTTTCGTTGCCCTTTTTTTGTCCTCTTTCTCTCTTTTTGCAGCCCTCTTTACTGCTGTTCGCTTTCCCCTTTTTCCTCTTTCCTCACTTTTTTCAGTCCTCTTTTTCCTTCCTTTTTGCCCCATTTTACCCTCTTCATCTTTCCCACTTTGCGTGTAAAATTTTGCATTTTAAAAGGGTAGTTTTGCACTTAGAATAATTTCATTTTTGTTCGCATCTAGATTTACTTTGATTTTATTAAGGAATAATGGGTGCTTGAGTCATTGTTTGTCGTGAGTAGATACTGAAGAAGAGTTCAACCAAAGACAAGTCTAAAAACTTGGAAATATTGAAGAAAAAGTTCCCAACAAGAAGACAAACCACATCCTTTTTTTTGTAAAAGCCATTAAGGCTCCTTCCATTTTAACTTTTCAAGTTCTTTCAAAGGTTGAAAATCCAAAAGATTGTAACTGTTTAATAAAAGTTTCGTCAGTGGGGTCTTTAATCCCCCAAACCCAGCTTCCCCATTTGGGGAAGTCTTGTAGTGGCCTTTTTTTTGAGTGGTTTGCTAGCTTAGATTTACTTCACTAGATTGGTTTCATTTTATGCTTAGAATAGTGATTGCTATTTTAGTTCATTATTACCATTTTAGTCATTGTTTTACAATTTTTGAGCTATCACGTGGTTTCATATTTACAAGCTGATTGTCTCTTAAAATAAATCAAAGTCTCTTGAACTTGCCATAACCCAAGTCAATAGCACTCTCTATCGGAGAGCATAGTTAGATTTGCATTTTCCTTGCATTAGACATATAGAATAGTTAAAGTGTCTTGAACTTTTGTCATAAGACAAAGTCAAGAGAACTCTCTGTCGAAGAGTTTAACTGTGTGCTCTAAACTTAAAATTTGCAACTCACACCCCCCATTCTAAAAATTTACTTCGTTGCTTTCCGCCACCAAGTATGCTCTGCCAACCCTAAAAAGTTGGATTTGTACTCAGTATTAAACTTGCACAGTGATCTAGGGACTAAACACAGTCTCATCAATAGATTAATGACAATAATTCATGAAAATGGTGAAAAGGGCTACAGAATGAATAGCCGCACCGTATATTCACACAAGAATAAGAAATTACATTACAATGTCATGCTACAAGCATGAATGAGAAGCAAATCGAATTCCTAAGGAGGTCATTCGAATTGAATGGGTGAGTCTAGCTTAATTGAATGTAAGCCACAGTCAACACTCAAGTTAACCACTGATCAAAACCCTAATTGACTCAACTGAGCCCTAACTGAAGTTGGAGTGCAATAAATGACTGAGTCTCAACTGAAAGAGATCAGACACATGTCACAGCAAGCCAACCATCAAGTGGTAGCGCTTCAATGACTCCAATGAACCCCAATGAGGTTAACTGAAGTGTAACTGAACATCAGAAGTGGTTGAAGGCGCCCCTGTTATCTCCAGTTCATTAAATAATCATTAAATAATCAATTTAATGAAGGGAGGCGCCTTCACTGCCCTGTTTAACTGATTGTAACCATCAGTTAGCAATTAGGTGCATTAATATCACTCAGATCACCCCCGGAGTGCTCCAGTTAGCCTTCCCGAATGTAGGAGAAGGCTAAGTTAGCCTCGTTGACTGAAGGTAGGCGTGGATGTGATCTAGCTAATGACATTTAATGCTCCAATGATGTTAATTAAGCCAATAATACTTAGAATAGTGATGTAACTAGGCCAAATTGACCAAAATGAGTGTGTAAGGTGGTAAATGTCTCCAACACCCCCCCTTAAGCTATACTCAGGAGGAGTTAGAAAACATAAACTGCATAAAAATGTTAGGGCCCCAGAAACTAAGGCCATAGGTCACCCTGTACAATGCTGAAACTGAAACAATGCTCAAAAACAAACTAAGTGAGGAAAAGAGGAAAAACCCAGTGGAAAAAACCCCCCCTCAAGTTGAACACTGAAAGTAGTCTGAATCACCCTGATGAACTCAACCCCAACAATGAACGGAAGTAAGTGAACTTCTTTTCTGAAAAGCTCTGGGTGAAGATGTTTGCAATCTACTCATCAGTCGGGCAGTATTGCAGAATGATGGTCCTGTCATGCACTAGCTCCCTGATATAGTGCATGTGGATCTCTACACGCTTGGTCCTTTGCCTGGTAACTGGATCTGCGGAAATCTTAATAGCACTTTGATTGTCACAAAAGAGGACAATGGACAAAGTACTACCAAGATCAAACTCTGAAAGAATGCCTTGCAACCAAACTGCTTGGATGCAAGCATTCACTGATCCTCGATACTTGGCCTCTGCTGAAGATAGTGCTATGGCAGCCTGCTTTTTGCTAGACCAGCAAATGGGGCCACCACCAAACATGAATACATATCCGGAAGTAGACTTCCGATCAATAGAATCCCCCGCCCAATCGGAATCTGTGCATCCAACTAGCTCTAGCTTGGAGTCTGCAGCATAGTGAATGTCGTAGGTCCTGGTTTCCTGAATATACTGGAGGATCCTCTTGGCTGCCTTCCAATGAAGATCATGAGGTTGCTGCATGTATCTTGATACAGCATTCACGGTATAACAGATATCAGGCCGAGAATGTGTCAAGTACAACAAGCTACCAATCAGTGATCTATGATTACTTCATTTTACTGTCTTGTAGCATTCAGTTTCTTTATTTTGTATGTGCAAATCTGATATGGTTGACGTTTTCTCATGCAGGGGAGGGGGCGCTTTGGTGGCCTGGAGCTTGCATGTGCCATAGAAATCACGGGGATCTTCCAGAATTGATCGAGATAGCAAAGATAGTCACTGTTACAGACTTCTACAAGCTTTTCCAGGTAAGATCAAACAGGTAAGTTCTTCTTTTTCATATCTTATTCCATTGTACCTTGCTGAAATTCAACTTTTTCTAAAAACTCCTTAAAACACTAAAAACCTAAAAATCAATATATCAGGGAACCGTCCGATCTTTTGCCAAACCATTTTTGGGTTTCATAGATCGGGCTTCCCCTACATCAAATCAACTAAGATGCTGGTCAAATTCCTCACAGTTTGATTTAGATCTGATTTTTAAGTAGAAAACTGCATAACCCCCCACTGAAAAATTGACCTGCTAGGGTTTTGAGTTTTTCCGATTTCTGACTTCACAGACGAATAGATTGGGTCCCACACAGCCTAAATCAACCCCAACGCGGTGCAACTGCTTGACCATTTGGCCTATATTTGAAAAATTGACTGAATCTGCCCTAGCACCCTCACTGAAAACTGGACTTTTCCGGAAGTGATTTTTTCTGAAATCTGACAAGATAGGCTGATAGATCAGGGCCCAAGCACTCCAGAACACCCGCAATGCTGTGCTAGTTCCTCCCGGTTTTCCCTAGATCTGAAAAATCAGTTTTCAGCCTCCTAGCCCCATCATCAGATTTTGACTTTTCTAGATCTGATTGTTCTGCTGATTTCCTGATTTGGGCTTGTAGATCAGGTCACCCTGACCTCTTTTCTTCCTCAACGCTGAGCCATTAGCCTCCCGGTGACCCTAGAACTACAAATCTGTCCTCCTAAGCCCTAGCACTAGCCATCCATTGAGCTGGGTTTCCTGTACCTTAGCTTTTTCGGACCAACTACTTTATGGGTTCGTAGATCAAGGTGTCTCCCAGGTGGGTTCTCTGAAACGTTGGTGTACTGCTGACTCCATTGCCCAATGCACACAAGGCACTGATCTCCTAGCTAGCGCTAGCCCCATCTTGACCTCATTTTTACTCATTTTGCCAACACCTATTGATAACTCAAGTCACCTATCTTTCACTGAGATTGTCCCCTTGGTACTAGGCAGTCCCAACTCTGTTCTTGCTCACCCTGTCACAGTTACGTTTCCCAAGACTGTGGTCATCTCCATCAGTTGCTAGTACCTTAACCCTAGAGCTAGGGTTTCCATTTACCTTACACCTTAAGTACCCTGAAGCCCCATCTGATCTTCTTCTGGTGTCTAATGCTGATCTCTCCTGTCGGGAGCAAATCTGGGTCTCCCCCATTGTTGTCTTGGACTAGGATAACATAAAGTGAAGGCTGCCTTGATTGACGTGACAACCATCCATTTGGGAGTCTAGGCAGTCGTGGTTCCACCCCTTAGTTGCTTGCCCCTCTACCATCCATCCTAGATCCACCTCACACAGGCAACTACAAGGCGGGGGATAACAGGGCCCAGAGTCCAGACCACCCTTGGAGGAAGTCGTGGGCATTTGTTGAAGGGATGGAACTGAACCTCTGCAAATCATGGAGTTTAATGATTTATATTGCTACAAGAGGGTCAAAATCTCAGATCTGGTCTATCTCTTGTTTTTCCACTAGCTATTGGACTCATCACTCAGGAGAATTGCATACCAGCTCCTTGCAACTCCAGTTTATCTACTGTGACAGCTCTTACCCCTTCTCACAAGTTGATTCATGTAGCCGCACACTGTTTTGTAGGGGGTGTACACTCTCTTAGCAGGTCGTACTCATCACTTGTGAGCTGGAACTGAGCTGAGGGTTCATGTATCACTCTACGTTGTTTTGTAGGGGGTGTACACTCTCTTAGCAGGTCGTACTCATCACTTGTGAACTGGAACTGAGCTGAGGGTTCATGTATCACTCTTTGGAAGGAAACGTGTCACTGTGGGAGCAGACTCACTGCTGGTTGAAGGTTGACAAGTTCGAGTATCTCCTCTCTACATTCCCAGGAATGTACATCAGTCATCAAAATAAATATTCAGTTCTGATTTTCTGAGTTTTAACTCTGTTTCATAGCAGTGACTTTAAAGTATTTCCTCGTAAGAAATTTGTGAACAAAATCTCTTTTGATTCTTGAATCAATGCCAAATTATTATGTTTGTGATCATAATGTAGGGTGAGGGACCGTTGAACTGAGTCATGAGAATTACAAATAGAACCTACAGCAGTATATTGTTAGTACATCACATCTGTTTGACAAAATATCAAACCCAACTTACACACAGAGATCAGATTTACTTGGATAGTAACCTACAGCAATGTGCATGAGAAGTGTTTGTCAAAAGTTGACAACCAAGTGACACTGTAAGTAAGCTCATAAAAGCTCAGATCTGGTCTAGAAAGCATAATCTACAGCAGTTTAAAGTTTAACGACTGAGTGTGTGACAAAGTCCAAAGTCAGATTACACTAGTATTTAGAAAGGTGAAGTCAATCTAGAATTGATAGGGGACTTTACAGTGGTATCAGAGCACTGTGGCCAAATTGTTTGTCAAAAATCCTAAACCAAAATATACCAGCAGTGAGCTTAAAAATCAGACCAGTGCTAGTTAGGGACATTGCAGAGAGAGAGCTTTGGATTCTTCAAAATTATATTAGATCCAACCATGTATGAAGGCAAAGAAGAAAAAGAATTCTTGCGCTTTAACATGAAAACTTAAGCAAAGAAAGATGGCTGGAAATGAATATCAAAACCTGCATAAAATGTACCTTCTTGCTACCCCAAATCATCATCAAAATCAGCATCGACCTCTAGATAACATGGCTGGGAATGATGCCCCATACTTTCCCTAGATGACAAACTTGTCTGCTCAGAACTTCCCCTTGAAGAGGTCAAACAATGCTGCTCCAAACCTGCAAATAGGACATCATCTTGCTGTCCCAAACCAGATCTGATCACGGAAGAAGATGGCTGGAAAAGATGGCACAAACTCTCCCCATAAGAGAGGACACAAAGCTGCCCCAAATATGCGTCAAAAACCCCTCGTGTTGCTCCAAATCTGCAATACTAGCATATTCATATGGCTGGAAGTCTTCATCTCTCTCAACACTATAAGTATCATAAATAGTATCCCCAAAACATCTCCAAGAATCTTCAATACAAGCATGCTTTACTTCTTGGAACCAATCATCCATAATATCAAAAATATCCTCAACCATATGATCACATAAGGGTTCGACCTTGTTACCAACTAGGTTGCACCTAGTTGGACTTTCAAGTGAGCCACCTAGTTGGACTTTCAAGTGAGCCAACAATGCCTGAACGGAGGATACTTGTTCATGATCAGAGTTCAAAAGTCTGCCAGGCTTTTTCTGGGAAATTTTTTTAATTTTTTTTAACACATGTTCATAACCCCTTGGGGAAATTGTAAAAAATGTGCTAGCATGGTCAATTTTATAAAATACTCGGCTTCCTAGACTTATACATCAAGCCAACTAGCCCAGAGTGTTTTTTCCCTTGGTATTTATTTGTTGTTGAACAAACGACTAATAATTTTTGAGTTTTTCACTCACACCTCCAAAGTTGGGGTAGTCGTCTTCGTGATTAGGCCTTAGGGGGTTATTGGAGCACCTGTGCCAATGTTTATAAACATGCTAGGCATACGAACTGAGTCATATGGACATGTGCTAGGTCCCCCTAGGTTTTTGTTCAAATCCGATAAAATTAATTTTTCCCACAAAATTAGGCCATTTTTTAATGGTTTAATTGAAAAATTTGTAAAGGGCATAAAAGTTGGGTCTGGAGTCCATTTTTGGACAGGGGATGCTCGTTTTAACACTCAGAGCATCCTCTTTACCCTAGAAGCCAGTTTTCCTATGTTTCGAGCGGCCAGAACATTCCGTAAAGCATTTTTTGTTTAAGGGAGCTACAAAGTATCATTTTAATGCTAATTATGAGAAAAAATGGCCCATTTCAAAGTAAGTGGGGCATGCTAAAGCGTGTGTTTGAAGTCAAAATTAAGGTGGTCTCATTCCCAATGATGAAAGGCGACTTGGACTTTGGGTTGGCTATTAAGTTTAACTATGTTTGGAGACCCCACCATATTGAGCTCAAATCATCCTCACGTGAATGGTTCGCCAACCGTCCATGATATCGCATGAGCTCTTGTGAGTTGGAAAGAGAGTCATCTCTCGATTGGTTTGGAGTTTTTTGAATGGTGAGTCACCCACAAATCAAGGTATCCACCTTTAGTTCATCTCTAGTGTAGATTTGCATTATCTCCTTAAAGGGTTCGCATGTGGGTAATAATTGGAGCTATCTCCTCAAGGGTTCACGTGTGGGAATGGTGGCATGTGTTAAGTGGAGTGGTGAGGCATCCAAGAGAGGGAGCATCTCCTTATGGAGATGTGGCGCCCTCTCCTTCCATCAACTCCCATTCAAACTCCAAGCCAACTCTATCAAGATCCACGAATATCTCAATCACCCCATGCAACTCAATGTGAACTCCGACTTCAACTCAAGTGGTGGATTCCCCCCTCTCTCTCATTTTGTTATTTAAGCAGGGCTCCAGGATCAATTTTTGGCATGGTCAGATGTCATGTCCCCATCGCAATGAGACTATAGTTGACAATGTTTCACCCACCTACTAGTTTCCTAGGTTGGGGAGGAGGCATTAAATCTTGCAATAAGGGAGCTATGGGACCCAAGACAACCTTATTTTGTCATTTACACATTAAATTGGGTCATACAAATAATAAATATGGAGAAAATAAAGTGGCATTGCTTCATAAGGACATTTGGAGGTTCATGAAGACCTTGGGTGGCTAGATTCTTCCTTACACATGTCATGACTTAACCCCAAATTTGAGATTATGAGTAATGGAACATTCTTGGAAGGTGAAGAGGTGTCAAGTAACATATCATGAGCCCAAGGATTCGAATGGGTGAAGAGGAGTAACTCTCCATAAAAGAGGAAGAGGCTAGGAAGAAACTAGGTGCCACTTGGAGAGAGATTCCATGCGTTTTATGAAAACAATGATGGAAGATTCTATGACAAGTCAGATCTGATTGCAGACCTATGACAATCTGACATGTCAGGGCTAAAAATAGCCTCCAAGAAGGCACACTTGGGGTTTGGTGGCAGCAATTCGAATTTGGAGGAAGATGAAGGGTTGAGGAGAAGGACAAGTGTCATGGAGGTTACTAAACATCAAGGATGAGTTGGAGGAGAGCCTATGGGAGTGAATTCGACCTTGGAGGACCTTAGGATGGTTATGAAAATATATCCAAAGGAATGATAATAGCTTTTGATCATTTTGAGAATTTGCCTTTGGCATTTTGGAAAGCACTAGCTTGTCCATTGCACGGTGAGTGCTCACTTACCCTGCTAGTGAGCCAATTTCGAGATAGTGAGATTCTCATCCAAGTTAGTTGTGGGAGAGGCCACCCTGACCTCTCATTTGGAGGTTCATGGAGTGTTTTTATTGCAGATAGTACGTTGCTATTGTTCGTGACCCATCTCTCCTCCCATTCTCTCAATCCCCACTTCAATATTTCCATATTTCTCTATGATGGCGCATTTGTGTGAATGGTGGTTGTGCCCCATTGAGTCCAGTTGATGCCCAAGCATGGGTGATTGATTTATGGCTCTGTAATACCCCATCCTCTCTGTAAGTCAAAATCAGCAGAAATACATATGCAAATGTCCACATTTCCAAGCTTTGTTGTAGCTAGTTTCCATGTGTTGATTTCCCATTTCAATGGAGTTGTATATCTGATGTATGTTGCGACTTGGATCTGATGTTATATGCTGTTAGTGAGCTATTTCCATGTTGTTAATGGTCTATATTCATTGTGTTCTGTTCTGAACCATTAGTTACACCATTTGTGAGTCAAAGTTGAGCATTTACATGTCATTTCTCTTAAGCAAATATCACTGAATTTATGCATTCGAATATGAAGCTTTTAACCTTTGTTGTAGAACTCTTAACCATATCAAATGGAAGTAAATGAAGTCTAATAATAGTCCCCATATTCTGTTTGAAAAGTTGGGAGGGTCTCATAGGAGTTGGAGAGCCATTTCTGCCCATACCCTAAGGGGAATTGCACCATACTAAGGGGAATTGCACCATAAATTACTAGTAATTTTACCATTTTTACCATCGTTCCCAAATCAAGTTGTAGATGTCTATAACTTGTCATAAATTTATCAGAGAGTCCATTGAGTGGTCCTAAGACTCCCCATATCAGTCCCTAACCAATTCGAGACACTCTTGTGCCATTCGAATCCCCTAGAGTCAAGACTAGTCAAGGCAATTTTTCCCCAAATTCTGCCTTTGTTGGGAATTTTTGAATTCGTACATTACATCAAAGGACCAAAGGAATTCCCAAGTGTTGTATTGTAGTTGTAACACATTTTGGAATAATAAAAGGCTTTGGAGGTCTCATATGGTGCATGGTTCAAGTGTGTGGATGATCATTGTCTCATGTTTATGCTGAAGTAATCTGTAGAACTCTCTTTTGTATTTGCATTTTCTTGTCAAATCTAGCCTCATTGAAGGATTAGTACTAATCTGTAGGAGTGAGTGAAGTAGTTTCTTTGCTCTCTTAATTAATTTATGTTCAAGATTTAGAATTTTAAATGCCGATTTGCTTATGGATATGCTCTTCTTGTCTTTAGCATGAATTTTTACTAGAATTGATAAGTTTCTCAGCAAGTGTGAAGGTGTTTTACAGGTGCTTCTCTTGGATTTGTGTGAGATATTTCTTGCTTCTCTCACTCTCCAAGAACTTATTGTTGAAAATTCACAATCCCTCCGCTCTCCACCAACCGACTCCATAGCCCAAGCATTCCCAAGCTTGAGCTCTTTCCTTCTCTCTCTCCTTCAATTTAAATCAAAATTTCTCCTTTGGTTATGGTTACTCACATGCTTAAGTAGTTTAGTTTCTCTTTCAAAAGAATATCTAAAGGCTGATCGGTTTAAGCATGTTTCTAGATCTAGAATTGTAAAGCATTATTCTTTCAGTAGATCTAGTTCTATTAAGTACTTGTGCATATTTCCAATTATTCAGTACTTAAATATTTTATGCTTTTAACCTTATATTTAGCAAATTTGGTGCAGGACAGGTGTCTATGTTTTGTCTTTTGTTGACAGGACAAAGGGAAGTGCTACCGGAAAATTGAATATCTAGGCCATCAAAGGCCTTCTGGAACAACCTTCTTCTTTCCTTCTCCATTCCTAAAACATTTAAGCCTTTGGATCCAGATTTATAAGGACCATTTCCATCCACCTCAAGCATTGTAAATACCGTATAAAATATTTTGAGTAGGCTCCTTTAGATCCCACTCCCCATCCCCCCGGAGGGTTTTGTGTTGGTGTGTTTTTTTCATGGTTTTGCTTTTGTTAGTGTAGTTTTCTTTATAGATCAATATAGTTTGTTATTTCAAATTTCAATTTCATTCATTGCAAAGGAATACAAGTACTAACACCCTGACTTCTCGAGTTACCCGAAAGGGGAAAGAGATGTGTGGTAGGATTAATTAAATAACATTTATTTGTTTATTTTGTACTACCTTTACTTTTCCAATAATTTACTCCCCTTGCATTCTTGATTAGGGTTTATAACCTGAAAGAGACTCTTGGGTTTTTAATAAACAACCAAACACTACTCAAAAATATTTAAAATTAACAACGCCTTCGTTGTGTATGCTCTACACCGATGTGGTTCAACTGGCCATTTGGATGCATCAAAAGCAACGTGGGCGACTAGTTTAAATTAGTCTCATTTTCAAATTAACTTCCCAAGGCAAAAATCCAACGCCTCGATTTAATCCATTGTGGGGAAAGTTCACAGAGGAAGCGCGAACCACTGGATAGTGACCTCGGGATACTGTCAGGCTACACCCTCGTTGGTGTTGTGTTGGACACACCCCAGACACTCCAATCCATCCCACATATTCTTCGAGTGGAAGCACATCAGATAAGGGTTTTGGACATACTCCTCGTACCGTCATGTATATTTGGAGTCCCCTTCCCTCTGTTTAATCCACTCATTAATTCATAAACTTAAAATTGACCAAGAACAATTGCAATGCATTCAACACTCCAACATCACTCCATTTTCAACACCGATCTTTGCTTTTATCGTATAAGCATTTTATTTAATTTACAATGTGTTGATTGATTATATTGCTCATGTTGTTATCTTAATCACTATTGCAACCTCTTGTGCCATTTTACAAAAAACTCCTAAACAACTTACTCTATCACGAACCACCATCTAAAGCTTAATCAACCTTAATAACTCATAGGGTCTACCCCCTTGGCTTCGTTAGGAGTTTGCCTAAACGGAGTCATCAAGATCAAGTGATAGTACTTGACTCGAGACTTGCCCCCAAGGACTCACTTAGTGGCTTGAAGATTTCTTCCACGTCAGCCTAAACCCCTAGGTGCGTGAAAGGCGGCAACAGACCTCATCATTTATTTTCTCAAAATCATGACAAGATGTTTCAAATATTCCAAATTTTTTAGAAGGAAAAGTCACCAAACACTCATCTTCATGATGAGTGGAGAAATAGTCTTCAATAGCTAGGTTTTCAACACTAATACCTTCAAGTTCTTCCTCTTGCATAGACTCTTCTTCTTGATCTTCTTTGATTCCCTCAAGAACTTCTTCATCAAGGAGGATGGAATCACAAGGTGCTTCTTCAACATGCATGGGCTCTTCTTCACGAGCTTGATCTTCTCCTATGCCAAGCTTCTCTTGGATGGATTTAGTTAAGGAGGCCAATATCTCCTCATAGATTTTGATTTGATCTAAGAGTGCATCAAAGGATCTCTTTCACACTCTAGCATAGAGTATTTAATAAACTTTTTGTAATTTGGAAAGAATCTCTTAGATCTTCAATACTTTGTTCTTTCACATAACTAGCATCCTATCGCTAACAAAATGCTTGAACCAAATACACAAAAAAGGATACCATCCTACACACATTCTTAACCCAAAATTTTGTATCCCCTTGCAAGGAAAATGCAAATATCATCATTAAAACATATTCATGCACAACTTTGAGATTTGTCGTAGAATTCATAAATGAAGAAAGATAACGAGGATCTTAATGAATATTCCCACGAAACTTTAAAACACAATCTTCCCATTTAGAAGGGACCTTATCTGGATACCCTGGTGTCGTGCGCACAACTCCCATGCAATTTTTCCCCAAAAGGCAAAATGGCTAGGGCCCCCTTTGAAATTCGTTTTTCAAATTCTAACTAATTATGGATTAAAACCTTCAAACATTTTTTAGACTTATTTTTCGACAAACAGACTTAGACAATTGCAGTGGACTTCTAAATTTGGGACTCTCCATGGGGCACTTCATTAAAGCATCGACAAATGCACCCCAATGCATTCAAAGTTTATATATCAGAATATTTTTAGATGTATCGACTTTTACCATCGATGGGACTGCCCCGACGATCGGTCTTTCCACATTGGTGTTACATTTCAAACAAACATATTCTCACCCTAACAAACCAACCCCAACTAAAAGGTAATCGGACTTGCCATATCGAAGTAAAATCAAGTGCACTTTATTTAAACCCCAATATCCACACTCTGATCGCTTGCATCGGAATGATATGATCGGAGTTTCTCTCTAGTGTATCTTATAATCAGACCAATGGATTAGCTCCAACGCTCTTACAGTGAATCTGTTCGATTGGATTAAATTAGAGATGCATGTTTGGTAATCCGGTAACTAACTCCGATACACCTCTCAATAAATCATTTGAATGCGTTCTAAGAATACTTCGCCAACAAACTTATAATCTTAACAATTTTGGCATTGTAAAACGCCAAATATTCGTCGATGCAACTACACAGAGATCCCGGGGATCTTTTCTTAATTAAATCATTATTTCCTATGGCATACCCATTTGAAATAAGTTCAAAAATATCCCAGCAAATCCAACCAAATATCTTCGCACCCTTCCCACTAATTACAATTACTGAATCACAGGATTGAAAGTACTATTAATAAAAGGGACGGAATCATCATGCCATTAATGTTTTCAAAATCATAAATGTGTTTAAATGAAGAAATTAAATGAGTCAAATTCAGTTATGCTATCACTATTGCTCTGCAAATTTTCTTCTGGTGAATTGGCTTGATTGTTTTGTCTCCTCACTCTAGTTTTTTGTCAACTGCGAGATTCCAAGGACACCGAGGCACAAAGGACCCTATCTAAAATAAGTAGAATAAATTCCCCCACCAGTTGTTGTCATGGGAATAACATTATTTGACACCATCTCTTCGACCAGGTTTGAAGGTGATCACGCATGGGATGAGGTATACCAAATCTATGCCATGGGGGATTTTCCTCCTGATGATGATGACATAGATGTGTATCAGAACACAAGAAAGAGCCATATTTTTTTCATTGCATCTAGGCCAACTGTCATGCCTTATAATGATGCAGCGAAATGGATATATGATCACATTGACCCGAAGACAGGAACAGTGGTTGATGAGGAGGGAGCTATGATAGCCTCATTCAGGCCAAAGGATTTCATACAAATGTTTAAGATGAAGAATCCTGAGGTGCAACTAAATGAAGCTTTCTTGGTGCAGTTTCTCAAGGAAAATCCCAATCTAGTGAAGCTTGTCAAAGATGGTGGGTACAAGGCTAAAGTTTCACCAAAAAGGCCAACAAGAAATACACCATACAATATTTCAGGCGACCTTACAGACTGTTGATGACCATGATTCGTTGCCTCTATGATGAAGAGCATGTAACTCATTTCAAGCTAGATTGGGTGCCTCTAGTCCACCATGTAGTAGAGATAGGAAAAATATTCAATTGGGAAAATATTTTATCAACACATCTCCAAGGATTTTTGCGTGCAACAAAAGAGGTACCCAATACTAAAACTTCAAATTTTTATATGTCTTGTTATCTTCTTGACTATGTCTGTTCTGTAAACCCTTTTTCGTTAATGAACAAGGATTGGAGATCTGACTCTTTTCCTATACATGTATACCGTTGATAGCTATGGGTGTCAAACTACAAACCCCATTTTTATGACATCTCCAATTCTTTATTTTCCCTCTTATACCTTTTTATTTTAAAAAAAACATCTCCTAGGTTGTCAAATGAAGCCATTTCTACCCTACAAAAGATAGGTGACCGGTATATCCTAGAATATTTACCTACATCCGGATTTTTGGCATTTTGGCCCCACCTCATCTCTTTCCTACCTACATCCTGGATAGACTATTGAATAGAGAAATTTCCTATCAAGCCATCTGAAAGTGTGTCGGATCCCAAATGTCTTGTATGAATAAGAGTGCTTGGCCTATTTTTCCTATTAGTCTCGGTCCTTATACACTTGTAAATTCCCCTCATGCACGAAAATAAGCTCTTCTTCTTAATGAGTTGAGACTTGGATGGACTTCTCAAAGAAAACATGACCCCCTAAGAGATCACTACAGATTCAAAGTGTTAAATCCTACATATAAGTGTGAAGCAAATCCACAAGAACTCCTTTTCTAAGGAGTTGTTTATTTTGAACTACACAAACAACAAGTAGCTATCCTAAATAAGGTCAAGTTAGAAAGAAAGACAACCTAACCTATGAGACTGTAGCAGCGGAAGCAAGAAGCAGATAAAGCAAGAAGGGATGAAGGAATCAAAAGATTCTTTGAAGAAGAAGAAATACTACAGCGCCAATGGACTAGGCAATCTTCTCAAAACACATCATTCGAAGAAAAAGCAAAGAAGGAAGATGAGGAGATAGCTCGCCAAGAAGCCCTTGCCAATGAAGAAAAAATGGAGAAGGAAACTGAGGAGATAGCTCACCAAGAATCCCTTGCCAATGAAGAAAAAGCAAAGAAAGAAGTTGAGTTGAAAGAACAGAAGGAATCATATGAGACTTGGAAAAAAGAGAAGGTAGAGCAACAAGAAGCAACCAAGAAGGTTTCCTAAGAAGAACGAATAAAAAAGGAGGCATCCCAAAAGGATGCAGACGAAGAATCTTGAAGAAGATAAGAGGAAGAGAAGAAGAAAAAAGTAGTCAATGTCAAATTACTCAAACTACAACTTCTCCAGGGGCAGCTATAGAAGGAGCAAGAGGCGCTCGCCCAGAAGAACAAACGAAAAGAGAAGAGGACAAAGAAAAGAAAAGGTAGGGAGAGGCACAAAAGGCTAACCAGTTGGCATTGCTTACATCTCCAATAAATCGAGGGACTCCACTCTCAATACGATTGGGAGATTTCTCTTCTACTCAGGAAATGGAGGTCAATAATACAATTGTATCGCTAGGTGATTACTTGCTCAATCAAGAAAGTAAAAGCATCTCAAAGAGACCATCCAAAAGAGAGAGGACCCGAGGCATATCAGGCAACCTCGTGGTCTTCGATATGAAAGACAAGGACCCCCAAGAAGTCGCCTCTGATGCAACCTATCTGATTAGTATGTTGGAAAATGTCAACGTTTCCTCGCTCTATGATGTCAGTTAGTTGGTGGAACAGTATAAGGATAGGCGGAGCAATTCAAAGTTCAAGTTGAACAGTTAAGGAAACAACTCTCTAATGTTGAACATCAATACTTTGTGGAATAGGAACAACTAAAATCCTAACACAAGAAAGATGTGGCCCTTTTGCGAGAATAATATCAAATGAATTTTGATGTTATGAAAATAGGAAAAGAAGATGCAGAGTACAAACTCTGGACTTATCAATAAGAGAATACTCTTTCCCTCGGTGTTTTGAAAGATGTATTAAAAATAAATAAAATAAACTATAAAATAAAGAGAATACATTGCTAAGAATACTCTTAGCAATGTCAAAAGCTAAGAGATTCCCCAAAAAAAATATTTTTACTACTTGAATGTTATATTAATCTGATCAGGCTTATTGATAAAGATGAGGTATTTGAAGATGAATACAAGCTGATACAAGATCATTTAAATGAACTACTAGACTAGCAAAATCATTATAAAGAAACCCGAGAAAGTTTGCCAAAGATGGAGAAGCAAGAGATCGCCAAAATAAGAGCCTAGAAGAATTCCCAAGAAGTTGCCCAAGCAAGAGTGAATGACATCATCAATGTCACCAAGAAAGCTTTCTCAAGAATATGGAACTATGTCGATATAGAAACGGACAAATTCAATACACCCACTCTTGACGAGCTAAAACAGGCAAACCCAATTAAGCTAAAAATCGTCATCATCAAGAAAGATAGGGATCAAAGCGAAGAGCCTACAAATCAGGTGACAAAGATCGATGAGGAACTGTTCAATAATTATTTATATCAACCAGTTGGGTTGGTCGCTTGGTTCGATGCTTTTGCATATCGGATTAAGCATGATATTGATTCAGAAATTGAATCAAGGGCATTCGTCCCTGAGATACAATTCGAGAAATTGCAGGATATATGAATAGCATGAATCCTTGATTTACATGCTCAGTGGAAGAAGTTCCACGAAGAAAATAGATAGTTTGAATAAGTTTATTTTATTTTTGTACATTATATTAAAATAGACAACCATTATCTTTTACAGTTACTAAAGTTCAGTTGTACCCCTATCTTGAGGCTATAAAAGAAAAAGATTTGAAGCCAAAAGGGGGAAGGGGTGGTGGAAAGAAACCCTTTTCATCTTGTCATTTTGTACAATATTTTTTTGAATTGGGTGGAAGGACGGAGTCCAATGTAGGTTTTGGAAGCAATTTTAATATTGAAATGTTGCAAATTGTTCTTCAACTTTCTAGGAGATATAATGAATGATATTCTTTTTCATAGTTAGAAACAGACTTAGACTTATTTTATAGTTAGAAACAACCTTAGACTTATTATATTCGCTAGGAGTTGGCCTAAACGGAGGAGCTGAGTATCAGGTGACAGCACTTGGCTCGAGCTTGCCCCCAAGGCCGCATCCAGTAGCTTGAAGATTTCTGCCACGTTACCCGAGGTGCGAATTAGGCGGCAATAGATTGATCTCTCTTTTTACCACCCTATTTAAACTTCCAATTGTATGTAGTAGATCTTTGAAGGAATTTCCTTTTCAAGTCCAACAATTACACATGTTTTGGCAAAAATGGTCTCAGAAACATTTGATTTTGCCAAATGTAATTTACACATGGGAAATGGGAAATGTGATTTGCCTATGATGAAAGAGTACAACAAAGTGACCAAATATTTGTATATCTTGATACGCTTATATACTAATAAATTTTACTTAGGCATTCATATATGCATTATTTCTCCCCAATAAAGTCACAATCTCAAGTAGTTTACTTTGAAATTTCTACTTTTTCCTAAAGGATCAACAACTGGATACGAATTTGTTTATTTGGTCAGCTATCATTGAGAGTACACTTTTGTCCCTAAGGTTCTAGTACAATGTGCTCTTTTGCATGTCTATCTTACCCTGAAAATATTTTTTATCTCTATCAAAGATATTTGCACTCTTATTATTGCAAGACATTGCTATGACGTAGATTTTAATGATTATTTCTCTTTGTATATTTCCCCATTGTAAATTAGTAATAAAAGACAAAAAAATGATTTAATAATATTAAGTCATTCATCAAAATTAAACTATCTAGGGCTAATAAATAGTGAATTGAAATTTTAATTGTGAAATCTAATTACACTATAATCATTTAATATATAAATATAATTAGGTTTCAAATATCCTAAGTACTTTTGAATCTATTCAACCAAAGTTGCCTAGGACTTTCACCTAGCCCCACCCATTTTTCACAATCATAGGTGAAAGCAAAGATATGAACACGAGCATAAACATTCCACTAGTGAGGGAACCCTAATGCAGTAAATAAAAACACCTCACTTTCACTAAGACACAAAAAGCCACCATTTACAAAAGTATAGGTTTTCAACAATAGATGTCTTCATCTATAGTCCCCATCCAAGTCTTCAATATTTTTTTTAAAGATTCTCAAATTTTTTATATTTCTTGTAGATAAAATTCACGTTACATGTTGGATGAACAATAGGTCTTTCGAGCAAAGTCTTGGCAATAACTCTTCCATATGACCAAACACATTATGTTGAAAAACATTGACACTTACATTGGAACAATCAACTTTGTCTCCAACTCAGTTAAATGAACTACTAAACTAGCAACATCATTATAAAGAAACCCGAGAAAGTTTGCCAAAGATGGAGAAGCAGGAGATCGCCAAAATAAGAGCCTAGAAGAATTCCCAAGAAGTTTCCCAAGCAAGAGTGAATGACATCATCAATGTCACCAAGAAAGCTTTCTCAAGAATATGGAATTATGTCGATATAGAAACAGACAAATTCAATACACCCACTCTTGACGAGCTAAAACAAGCAAACCCAATTAAGCTAAAAATCGTCATCATCAAGAAAGATAGGGATCAAAGCGAAGAGCCTACAAATCAGGTGACAAAGATCGACGAGGAACTGTTCAATAATTATTTATATCAACCAGTTGGTTTGGTTGCTTGGTTCGATGCTTTTGCATATCGGATTAAGCATGATATTGATTCAGAAATTGAATCAAGGGCATCCGTCCCTAAGATACAATTCGAGAAATTGCAGGATATATGAATAGCATGAATCCTTGATTTACATGCTCAATGGAAGAAGTTCCACGAAGAAAATAGATAGTTTGAATAAGTTTGTTTTATTTTTGTACATTATATTAAAATAGACAACCATTATCTTTTACGGTTACTAAAGTTCAGTTGTACCCCTATCTTGAGGCTATAAAAGAAAAAAAATTGAAGCCAAAAGGGGCAAGGGGTGGTGGAGGGAAACCCTTTTCATCTTGCCATTTTGTACAGTATTTTTTTGAATTGGGTGGAAGGACGGAGTCCAATGTAGGTTTTGGAAGCAATTTTAATATTGAAATGTTGCAAATTGTTCTTCAACTTTCTAGGAGATATAATGAATGATATTCTTTTTCATAGTTAGAAACAAACCTAGACTTATTTTATAGTTAGAAACAACCTTAGACTTATTATATTCGCTAGGATTTGGCCTAAACGGAGGAGCTGAGTATGAAGTGACAGCACTTGGCTCGAGCTTGCCCCCAAGGCCGCATCCAGTAGCTTGAAGATTTTTGCCACATTACCCGAGGTGCGAATTAGGCGGCAATAGATTGATCTCTCTTTTTACCACCCTATTTAAACTTCCAATTGTATGTAGTAGATCTTTGAAGGAATTTCCTTTTCAAGTCCAACAATTACACATGTTTTGGCAAAAATGATCTCAGAAACATTTGATTTCGCCAAATGTAATTTACACATGGGAAATGGGAAATGTGATTTGCCTATGATGAAAGAGTACAACAAAGTGACCAAATATTTGTATAGCTTGATACGCTTATATACTAATAAATTTTACTTAGGCATTCATATATGCATTATTTCTCCCCAATAAAGTCACAATCTCAAGTAGTTTACTTTGAAATTTCTACTTTTTCCTAAAGGATCAACAACTGGATACGAATTTGTTTATTTGGTCAGCAATCATTGAGAGTACACTTTTGTCCCTAAGGTTCTAGTACAATGTGCTCTTTTGCATCTCTATCTTACCCTGAAAATATTTTTTATCTCTATCAAAGATATTTGCACTCTTATTATTGCAAGACATTGCTATGACGTCGATTTTAATGATTATTTCTCTTTGTATATTTCCCCATTGTAAATTAGTAATAAAAGACAAAAAAAATGATTTAATAATATTAAGTCATTCATCAAAATTAAACAATCTAGGGCTAATAAATAGTGAATTGAAATTTTAATTGTGAAATCTAATTACACTATAATCATTTAATATATAAATATAATTAGGTTTCAAATATCCTAAGTACTTTTGAATCTATTCAACCAAAGTTGCCTAGGACTTTCACCTAGCCCCACCCATTTTTCACAATCATAGGTGAAAGCAAAGATATGAACACGAGCATAAACATTCCATTAGTGAGGGAACCCTAATGCAGTAAATAAAAACACCTCACTTTTACTAAGACACAAAAAGCCACCATTTACAAAAGTATAGGTTTTCAACAACAGATGTCTTCATCTATAGTCCCCATCCAAGTCTTCAATATTTTTTTTTAAAGATTCTCAAATTTTTTATATTTCTTGTAGATAAAATTCACGTTACATGTTGGATGAACAATAGGTCTTTCGAGCAAAGTCTTGGCAATAACTCTTACATATGACCAAACACATTATGTTGAAAAACATTGACACTTACATTGGAACAATCAACTTTGTCTCCAACTTGGTTGAAAATTGTGATTGAAGTTAATGTTATTTGAATTCTCCACAAAACCTCATCCAATATCACTTTGTTTACAATCTATTTAAAAATGGAAATGATTTAGAAAAGCAACATTCAAGCCAAGATTCTTTAATATAAAATAATTAAATATGCTTATACAACTTTTTTCATCATTATTTCCTCTTTAACCATAAGAGTATCATGAACTTTAATGCCAAGATGACTTTGTTTGTAAGTCTTGCATATGTTTTACCTATGATATCAAAAATATGGTGTCGTTTTTTCTAAACTACACAATTTTTTCTACCTTGTCTTATGGTTGTGTTTTTTTCTAAATTACAAAATGATACATCTAATGAGCATTGAGAAATAGATATAAACAAGGAACCTCTACCACTATATAAACAAATCCCTTCCCACAACTTAATCATTCCATATATTCCAACAATAGAGTTCCAAAATATTTTGTTCTTGATGCAACATGATAGAGATTGACTTACATTTTTTAGAAATCAACATGATCGTTTTCCTTTTAACTAGTTTAATTTATAGACATATTTCTGCAAAACGTATAGACATGATTCTTTGAGTTGATTCAAGCAACCTTTATTGTAATGTTAATGTTTTTTTATTTCCAAGCTCACGACATTCATTTTCTCCCATCAAACAAAATGTAGACCCACTTTTAGCGTTGATAAGGTATTGTGGAAACACTTTTCAATTAAGGTTTTCTTTTTAAATTCAATCATCCTTTTTTTAAGTATTTTATGGTCTCTCTTCATTGTGTTATGCATTTGTTGATATATGCACATTTTAAAACCGTCAAAACTTTGGATCTTTGAAAATAGACTAATAGAATGACTCAAAGATAAATATATTTTAAAAAAAACTCTCAAACATTATGCTTATAAGTGGCGTCAATAGTAAACTTACGGCCAAAATATTTTAATATTTCCCTTGTATGATTCTTACTGTCAATTACTTTCCTTTTCCTTTTCTTGAATTTTTATATTTTTTAGTTCCAATCTCATAACATTCATTTTCTCCCACTAAATAAAATTGTAGAGCCACTTTTAGCATGGATAAGATATTGTGGAAAACCTTTTCTATTAAGGTTTTCTTTATAAATTCAAACATCTTTTTTTAGTATTTTGTGGTCTCTGTTCATTGTGTTATGCATTTGTTAATATATGCACATTTTAAAACCATCACAACTTTGGATCCTTGAAAAAATACTAAATGTAATCACTTGAAAAGATAAATATATTTTCAAAAAAAAACTCTCAAGGCCAAAATATTTATTATTAAATAAAATATTTTCATTTACTTTCTTCCCATCATCAATGACTCCAATTTTAATATTTCCAACACAACAATAATAAAGAAGATAAGCCTATACAAGAAACACAAGTGCAATGGCATATCTACTAACATGGTTAAAAAAAGTATTGAAGGGTTGTGAAGATATGGAGCTTGGGACTTAGGGTTTTAAATCCATGGCTTCAATCGGTGTCGTTGATATGAGATCCCATCATGAACATGTCTATCATGCACTCAAAGCTAAGATTTCAGTCGACCCTATCTTCGATCTCTCTACAACACTTGCCAAATCTATCTTTCCTCAATGCTTTGATTATGGTCGACCCTACCTTCAATTCCACTAGAGACACTTGCCACAAGGTAGAGAAGACATGGAAGGAGATCTTGGCATGCATTCCTACCACACCAAGCCTTAACTCCATGAATGTAGTAACAAATGTTTCCCTACCTAAATCCTCAAGATATGAGGCCAAAGGAGGTACAAACTTCACTTTGAATAAGTCATGCCTTGCCAAAGGCTAGGTCGTACAAGCCCCTCCATTCAAGGATAGTCTTTGTCTGACTCATCTCGTAGAGATGATGTTGAACATAAATGTTCAAAAGCAAAGAGGATTCACTTTTGATCTTCAAGTCTTTGTAAGGCATCTTTTGGTAGAAACACTCTTTTTTCAATTGAAATCTTCATATTTAGTATACATATTAAAGTCATAGATTCAAGGGAGAGAAGGGATCATACCAAACAATTAGAGCTTGTTTTATGTAGGTAGGAAAATCGTTGGTAGTATCTTTCTCACAAATTATGGCATCAGTAAGGAGGCTATAGTGGTTTTGGTTTTGAGCCTTCTTAGAGGACCCAGTGCCAATGCACCCTCCTCCTATCCCTATCCATTCAAGGATGTGTTGAAGCCTCAACCTTATATTCGCTTGAATACCAAAATGCCCCTTGATCCTACATTCATAATGGAAAAATCAAAGGACACTCCAATGGTGGAGGTGCTCGACCCGAAGGTTTACACCCATGACAGTTTGTATTGAACAAACATCAACATCTATTTTTCTAGTGGCCTTTGGCCATATACAATAAAGCTTCATAGGTGGTTGAATTAGACCTGGAATACCAACTATGAGCTTCTTCTCTGCCCCAAGGGTTACTTCATTGTATTTTTTAGATCTGCAAAGGATCATCAAAAATTATTCAACCAGGGCAAGTGGTTCTAGGGAAGAGAAAGTATTTCGTTTCAATCATGGTTTCCTAAGTTCAATCCTACAAATACCATGACTACCATGATAACTCACATTTGGATAAGACTTCCAAACCTCCCTCTTCACTTATGGTCTCCACATATTCTTACAAATATTAAGAACTCCCTAGGTCATATTATCAAAGTTGATAGCATTTGGATCGCTCATGGGCTGGTCAACTTTGTTGCATATTTGTGTGGAGCTTGATCTCAGACATTAGCATGCATATTTAGAGCATGTTAGTGGATTGGCCACCTCCAAGAATCCTATGTACCTTCCACGACCTTTTCTTCATCCAAATACCTCAAGAAAAATCCTAAAGGGTGATCATACGATCCAACCTATAAGAAAAATTCAGCACATCCAAAGGTCATTTCAGCAGAAAAAATTGAGTCAATTAGAATCAGAGGAACCTATTCAAGTTCCCTAAAGCAGTGGAGGGGGGAAGACTCACTCTAGTGTCATTGGTTACCTCTATATATCTAAAGTGCCTCCACAAATAAAAAAAATAAGACATAGATAAGGAGGTAGAGCTTGGTCAACTTATAACTCCTTATGTCAATTTAATTCATGTTCTTCCACCACCATCTCATGTTAGCATAGCTATATGGATTAACGTTCAAAAGAAAAAAAAAGATCCTCTTAAGCAAATATCATTACTTAGTGACCGTGTAACTTCTTTGTCTCTCTATATTTTCAACTTTGTGATCCGATCCTTAGCTTTCTCTAAATTTTGCATCCCTATCATCCTACGAGTTGATGTTACTCCATTCTCATGCTATGCCACTAGAGAACCTTTGTATACTATTGTATTTTATCATTTAATATAAAACCACTTCTTGCTTATCAAAAGAAAAGTAAATTTATAAAAATTGACTTTATTTGAAACGGTTATTTATTTCATAGTGTAAAATACCTAGAGATAAAATGCTTGTAGTTGCATAGCTTTGTCCAATGTTAATAGAGTTTGAAAAGACAATTGTTTTCAACCATCTCAATATTTGTTTGGTTTTCCATTAAATTGCTCCTCGTATTTTCTTGATTTGTTAAATTGTTATAATGAACCATTGATTTCATATGATCTGAGATGGAAGTTACAAGATTTCCTATTTATGGATCAACTCAAACCAATTGATATATTTAGTACATTTTTGTGTTATTACTTTGACTTATTTGTGTACTCATCAATAGTAGATTTAATCACTTTAAAATAAAGAATGAACGTCTTCTAAGATAAATTCAATAGAAATACTAAATGCCACATTAGTTCATCATGATATTTTCATTGTTTGATTTTCTTTCGACCAATTTGTGCATTTTGCTCATGTAAAGCTAATTTATATCTTTCAATGTTAAAAAGCTATCTCAAGTGGCATACTATTATGATATAGCTACATCATCCAAAATTATAGACAATATTATTTACATGTGAAGTACTTCACAATCCATAATCTAATTTGCAACCATCAAACGAGAGTTGTATCATAGGTTTATGATGCAGGGGCATCCAAAGAAATTATAATTGAAAGCATAGAATGGCTGCACTAAGAAGGAGTGAAACAAAATAAAAAAGAAAGTGAAAAGTTTAGTCAAGAAAAAATAGTGCAAACTTGGTAGTATGTGTTTGCGTGGAAGTAGTTCAATCAAGAAATCATTTTTTTATTAGCACTCTAGAGATCTAGATGAAGCAGAATCGAAAAATAAGATAAGTTTAAGACTCGAAAGATAAGATAAGTGTACGAAAAGATAGTACAATTAGGAAAATAGAACAAACATGAGATGCAAAGTACAATTAGGAAAATAGAACAAACATGGGATGCAAATGAAAGAATGTAGAAGAGCACACACAGAAAAGGTGAAGTGCGAAATATGTGGGGCAAGGGAAGAGCGTGTAAATTGGCACAAGGGAAACAATGTGGAAGAGAAGATAGACCTACATGCATGGGCACAAAATTGATAGAGGAAGATGAAGAGATGGATAAACAACCTAAATTTAAGAAGATGAATAAGATTCAAAGAGTTAAAATAGACATTAATAGTTGCCTAAATTTAATAGCTGTTGAAGTTCTTTTTACTATTGAATATTTGCATCATTCACTAAAGATGTTGAATGGAAATTGTGATGAATAGGCAACACCGTATCTCTAAAAAGTGAATGTACATTCACTCACACACAAACAAGTATTGGCTATCCAAGTATAGTTTTTATTATGTATTCAAGTTTTAGTTTTCATTGACATTTTTTCATATGTTTTAAGATAAGCTCTTTAATTTTCCTCTTAACCCCAAACATTTTTTCTTCTGCATCATGCTTTTGCGTTTGCTACATGTTATCACATATATAGTAGCCGGGCTACCATATTCTATTTTTCAGATACAGTACATTTTTCAGCCCGATCTCTTACATATGAGATGCTGAGATGAGCAGTTTTGACGGATCATTATTTTATTTGTGGACTATTGTACTCTCCCATGTCAAGACTAAGTCTCAGGACATTCAAATTTGAGGACTGATGTAGCCATTTAGTCATTACAGAGTAGTTATTTATGCCCAGTTTTATATCAGCACTATCTCATTGGACAAATGATGGTTCAGATGGATTATATGCGTGATTATGACTCAGCTTGTATTATATTGTGTTATGGTTATCATTGCTCTTATATTCATCTTTGTGAAATGTATTAACATGTACTGTCATTATCTGGCGGTCATAATTATATAGACTTGGATGTATTTGTATTATGTATTGATGTCCCTACTTAGACTTGGAAGTTCTTGATCTATACTCATTGGTTTTACCCTCCCTAGGGAGAATAGAGGTAGTGATTCCCACCATACTTGACCTTATACATTTGAATATGTGCTGGATAAAAGGTGCACTTAATTGTGCTTTTAAGCATTGGTGAAGTCCCCAAAAGGACATATAGGCCAAAAAGGCCATGGAAATAAAATTGATGGTCCTAATGAACCTAGATCAAACTTGATGTAGACATGATGCCTAAGTTGAATAAGCACTCTCTAAACAACTCAACCATTTGTGAGGCACTGACATTCCCTGTGTTGTTGTTTGTCCGACATTGGTTATAGTGAGTATTTCCTTGCCATATCCAAAGTTTCATAATGTTAAGTAGGAAGCCATCATTTTCCCTAGCCTTGCCAGTTTCAGCCTTCACCCTTCACTAGCAAATTGACTACAACTATGAAGTGAGTATAGTCCTGAAAGTCTAGTCTGAATAATAATAAATAAATCCCTATATATGTATTTGGTTAATGTACCGCCAGTGAAATGACCGCTACTTGTTGTGATTGTTGCTTAAATGATTTGTAGAGCATGTCTTAGCCTTATAAAACTTGCAGCAAATGGATGATAGTCTTAGTTATATTATTGGTATCTGGTCATTTACATATGGTTATATTGTCTATTGGATATGGTTGATGATCAGGTAGAGACCTGAGAGGGGTATGAGTATACACCCTAGATGGATTTGGACTCTCCGAGTCTAATGAGATAGTTTGTTTTCAGTTCTGGGCACTTGCAGAGTTGGTCAGGCTCATTTTACTCTTTGGATGCAGTTTTGCTTCGCAGGATGATGTGTCTGAGTAGGGAGATGTTTTTATTGGATCTCCTAGGGCGTTGTATGGGGCATGGGGGGTGCAGCCACTTGATTGTACCATAGTACCCCCATCCCAGAGAGCTTGGTGGGCTCAGTTTGACAACGCAAACACCCTAGGAGGCCGTTTTGGCAGGTTCACATTTCTCGAGGCAGATTAAAAAATGATTAAATGGCTATTGAAGAAATCAATTTGGGCTAATGAGGCAAGGAAATGACATGGGATGAGTCATGATGATGAGAGTGATGTCCTGGGCACCTTCTCCAGCAGTTGCAGCACCTGATTGGGCCCACAACTATTTTTGGGCATTTTTATATTATTTTCTGGAGCTTTTGGAGGGCTCACGATTTCCTCAAGGAGGCACAAAGTCAAAAAATTAAAATATTATATTATTTTATTGTGCCATGGGGCACCCAAAGGGAATTAGCTAACATTCCATGGACCCACCATGTGCTTCATTTATTTCTTGTTGAGTGGGGTACCCTCTTTATGGGTGATCTAGTCCACTTTGGTACGTTATGGTTATATTGATCCATGTATTGTATGTTGAGCTCATCTCAACCATTGATTAGAACATTTTATCTTTTAATCTTAGCCACTCGTTTTGAAAGTGGTTAGGATTTTGGTTCTCTCATTTCTATTTAAAGGAGAGAGCTTCTCATTTGTAAGGGGTCTTTGACTCTTGGATCTGATTAACAGAAATATTTTTTTGTGGATATTTTCTGGATCTGCTTTGCATCAGATGTTCTTCGGTGGTTATTGGAAAATCTTTTGCTTCCTAGCATTCAAAATATTTTGTGAGATCTGTACCTTTTTTTGGGATCTTTGTCTTGTCTACAGGAGGGTGTTTTTCGCTAGAGCATTTTTGCAGGGGAACCTCAACTCGCTTGAATTGTTTTCGTCTTATATCAAGGGGTTTCCATTAGCTTCATTGTGATTTATGATTACATCTTGCTACTTTTCTGTAGATCTAGCCTTTTTTTTCATGGTACAATAAATCTGATATTGTTGAAGTTTGTTTGTGTAGGATAGGGGGTGCATTGGTCACTTTGAGCACAACGTTGGTCCTAGAACTCACTCATATCTTCCTGAATTGATCGGGATGGCGGGGATCATCATCATCAAGGCATCTACAAGCATTTCCAGGTAAGATCTAACAAGTAAGTCTCTTCTCTTTCAGATCTCAATCCATTGTACCTACTTTTCTTCAATTTTTTCTGAAAAAACTCCTAAATAATAAAAAATCTAAAAAAATATTTAATCAGGGAACCGCTTGATCTTTGAACAAACCATTTCTGGGTTTTGTAGATCGGGCATCCCCCTCATTGAATCATCCTCAAAGCTGTCCAAATTGTGACTAGTTTGCCCTAGATCTGACTTTCTGACTGCTTAAACCCAAGCACCCCTACTAAAATTTTGACTTTTTCCAGAAAATAATCACATGGGTTTGTAGATCAGGTCTCCCTCATTCCAGAACACCCCCAATGCTGAGCTAGTTCCTGCCAGGCATCCCTAGATCTGAAAAACTGACTTTCAGCAGCCTAGCTTCCCTTATTAGATTTTAATTTTTTCCAGATCTAATTTTTCCTGAAATTTTCTGACTTAGGTTTGTAGGTCGAGCCATCCTGATCTCATCTCCACTCCAACGCTGAGCTGATAGTCTCCTGGTTGTCCTAGATCTGCAGATCTGCCTCTCCAAACCTTAGCGCTAGCCCTCCTTCTGTTGTTTTCCCTGTAACCTAAATCTTCCGGGCCAAATACTTTTCTGGGTCCATAAATCAAGGCATATCCCAGGTGGGTTCATTTAAACGTTGTACTGATACTGACTCCATTGCCCAAGGCTGAACAGGCACTGATCTCCAAGAATAGCGCTAACCCTTTTTGACCTCTTTCCCCCGAAAGTTGACCACTCCTTGATAACTCAGGTAACCTGACATTTTCATATCTCTCACTGAGTCTATCTCCTTGGTACTAGACAGTCCCAACTCTGTCCTTACTCACCTTGTCTCAGTTACGTTTCCCAAGACAGTGGTTATCTTCATTAGTTGCTAGTACCTCAACCCTAGATCTAGTATTACCCCTATAGATCAGTTTGGATCAACCCTCATATGACTGAAACCCTCATCCAAAGCCCGAGTCCACTTAGTATCATCATCCATAGATCTAGAGTTTCCAATTACCTTACATCTTACATACATCAAGCCATACTTGATCTGATCTAGTGTCTAGGTCTGATCTCTCCTGTCGAGAGTAGATCTGGGTCTCCCCCTTTGTTGTCTTGGACTTAGATAACATAAAGCGAATACTGCCTTGATTGGCGTGACAACCATCCATTTGGGAGTCTAAGCAGTCTTGGTTCCACCTTCTTAGTTGCTTGCCCCTCTACCATCCATCCTGGATCCACCTCACACAGGAAACTGCAAGGTTGGTGATAACACTACGTATCAAGGTGTTGTTCCACTTCAATGATAACTCGAATGGAAAATTTAGAAGGTCGTATAGCTTCCTTTTGAAGGTCCACAAATGTACATTTTTCATAATAGGATCTTATCATTTTCATTTAAAAGCATATATTATATTGTCCTCGAGGGCATAACGAGTTATTGTTGATGTAACCATTTTTTTCATTGATGTACATTTTTACAACTATACGATAGTTTATATTTTCAAAATTAGTTGAAGGAGCCGAAACATTACTATGAAAAATAGCTCTACTTCGAAGGGATTTCTATTTGATCAAGACAATAGATATAGACCATTTTTTAGTACTTTGATAAAACGTATAATGGGACAATTTACGCGCATTTAACTAACAATGAAAATCCTAGACAAATAGTTATGTTTTATAGCTACTCTTTACCGTTATTTCCATGTACAAGATATGAGCTTTAGGTAGTAAAATGAAGTGATACCAAGATATAATGGTTATCTAGAAAAAGGGCATGGCCATGAGATTAAGTGAAAGGTATCAAAGGTAGAAGGGTGAGTACAAGCTAATGAAGGTCTCTCATGACATGTTAGTGGCAATGCAAATAGTGGAAAAAAAACAATCAATTAGTATGGAGGGATGATTCGAATTACTTTTACAACTAATTTGAATAAATCAAATTAGCTTATAGAATATATAATTTTTATTTATGGAATTTTTGTATGAATATATGAAATTTGAGTTTTTCTAATGGTATGTTATTGTCCTTGCAAAATATAATGCATATGTTCATGTTCCTGTTAGTGCAGGATTTGAGTACCTAAATGATAGAATTTCCTTAAAATAAGTTGTACAATTGTAGAAAACACTTTGTTCTTCTACACGGCTATTTTTTCAAAAGAATTAATGTTAATTTTATATATTTTTAAAATTATGAAAATCATCATAGCCTTGAAATTAAGAGGTCAAGTGTTAGTGCAAACTTCAAGGGTATTAGCATAATCAAATAAATATTTTCTTTTAGAATGTAGATCTCAATTGTAGCTAACTTTATATATTTTTTAAATTATGAAATTCATCATAGCACTGAATTTATTAGGTCAAGTAAATTCATGCAAAGTTTGAGAGTATTAGCATAATCAAACAAATATTTTCATATATATATATATATAAGGTGACAAAGAGTTATAGCTTGGGAACAAAACACATATGTATTTTAAAATTTTGATATATATGAAGACAAAAATAAATTACAAATAGAAGATAGCAAATAATATTGCTTTTTTAAACCATTACTCCATTGGCTCTTCTAAATCATTCTCAACTACCACCTTCTATATGATCTTCCATCATATCTTACCTCCTTCTCCACTGCCTAAGTACTTAGCCAAAGGTAGAATAAGAATCCTAGCTATTCTTTTAACATGATCCATGGTCAAGATTTATTTAATGTATTTGTCAATAATATCTTCTATATATTTATAAATAATATCTTCTATATATTGGTAAATAATATCTTTTATATGAATAGAAGCATGAAGTTGGTTTTGAATCATTTTTGGTTTTCTCTTTGGAAAATTGTCCCTAAAAAGGGATAAACACTCAAAGACTATTCAAAACCTACATCATGCCAAAGAGATAACCAAAGATGATCTAAAACCAACTTCATGTTTGTATTCATACATAATATTTTATTTATGGATACATTTAATAAATCTTCACTATTGATCATGTGTTAAAAAAACATTAAAGATTCTCATTTTACCTTAGACTAAGTACACAGATAGTGGAATTGCGCGCAAAGTGGAAAATGAGGTAAGAAATGATGTATCTAATGGAAGATGATAGTGCATCTAGTAAATCTTAATTTACATATAATTACTTTTCAGTAGTCTTAGTGAACGATACTAAAGTTAGATATAACACAAAGAATTCAGTAGACCCAACAATTATGGACTTGTGAAACTCAAAATAAAATGAACTTGAGAAGAAAACTCTCATGTGTGAGTATACACCTTTTGAATCTATTTTGAATGCAATAAATCTTCAATAAAATTATATTATGCTTACAAGTTTGATGATGAATCAAGTAATGTTCTTAATGCAAATGATTTTCCCTCTATAACTTTGGACATAATCATGTACCCTTTAACTAATCACTTGCAAAAGAAGTCTAAAGATGTAGACGAGATAATATCTCCACTTGAGTAGGGCATACAAATTGACTGAGTAGGGCATACAAATTGGCCAAGAGAAATTCAAACAATCAAATTATAAAGACAAATACCCAAAATATTTTATAATTTTATCAAGGAAGATGATGATTCACCATTTAAAGTGGTTGAATCCATAGTTTGATGATTACACAAATATGATTTAAAGGTAATAGTAAAATGCACAAATATTGAGATTACAATATTCATCGTTTAAAGGATCAAGTCAAAAGCATTTCTCGTAGAATATGAAATCAAAGTTCAAAATAAAAAATTAACAAATCAGAGGTGATTATGGTTGGTCCAATGGGTGATTAATAGACAATCAAAACTAATAGATTCCCCCAAATTTTTAGTTCATACTTCAATTATCTTTGAGCAAGGCTCTTCAATTACAAACACCTAATCTCTAGGTATTGTACAATATGAAATTATTATATATATATTTTAAATAAAGCATTTTATATTAATTTTCCAATTATTTTATGTCATTATAATATATGTTATTTCTTTTTTTTTAAGGATTATGCTAAATTATTATCCAAATTTTTCAAATTTTTTATGTCATTATAATATATATAATATGTTATTTCATTTTATTAAGGGTTATGCAAAATTATTATTGTGATGGAATTATTTAAAACCAAAAATGTTTATAATTTGAAAGAATTAGGAAGTCAAGATGGAATTAAACAACCTAGACGTTGAAAAACTACAGTGATTATTCCAATGTTAATAATTCATTCTTCTACATAGAATCACCTTTTCATATAGGCATATAGAAGAGGGAAGCCATGTTTGCATGTGTCTCCTTTTTTATTTCAATATATATTATATTTAAATACTTGATCGCTAAGTTACACTATTTACTATCCTTCGAGTTCCCATACGATTAATGGTTAATGAAAATGGTGGAAATTTTCAACACAAAACAGAGTATTAGAATACACTGTGATACCAGACACGTCCATATAGGGCAGTCTGTCCCGTGTTCATGTATCTGACACGGACACGCTGATAGAGCGTGTCGAACACGCCTCTCCAATGTGTCTTGATTTCGGACACGCGTGTCCTACACCTGTCAGGATGTGTCCTGAAAACGTGACACGTTTTTTGCAGAAGGGATGCCCGGGACCACTTTCAAACCGAATTTTGACTTTTTTTGCCATTTGCAATTGTGGAGAGAGCTCTAAGAAGTGTTTTTTGTGCAGGTGAAGAAGATTTGAAGGCTTTGTAAATGTGTAATACTAATTACTAATGTTAAATGTGCATTGATTTTGATTTCTATCGAATATTTGTAAAAATTTGGATCTACGTGTCTATATTTTAAAAATATATATATATAACGTGTCCTGATTCTGAGGGTCACCATGTCTGTGTCGGACACTTGAATCCCCGTGTCCCATGTCCTCGTGTCAGGTGACTTAGAGAATACATAAACGATTGACAAAGGATTTCTACAATTTGAGCCTTTGTATTGTATTTTTTTATTCAAAAACCTCATGGTGTAATATCTTAGAATGTGCACATGCTGGAAAGTACATAGCATGATGAAGATAATTCTGAAAAAAGAAAGAAAATTGGATTTTGTAACACAATATGAGTTGAAATGGTCTGTAAATATTATTTATGCATCCTACAAAACAACCTTTCACCCCATTTGATGGGAGAAAACAAAGGTTACAAACTTGCCAATAAAAAATGCATAACTAAAGGAGAAAATGTTTGAATTAACTCAACGAAAAGACAAGGATTAAATGCGTAGAGATGCCTATGAAGCAAGCTGGGTCAAAAGAAAAACAAATATTATGAGATCGTATTCAAGATGTCGTTCAAAATATATTAAAATATAAAGAGGACAGAAGAATTTAGAGATCTGCTAGCGCTATAATATGTATGATGATTAAACTGTGTAGAAACCATCGTCTACACAGAATCTTTTCCTACTATAATATAAAAATGATTCAGTCGAGAAGGGGTTCTCGTCTGCACAAAATATTTCTCAGTGGTAATTTAGACAGACCATCTACCACTACAACTAGAAGGTAAAGTAGAAAAGCTCCATCTTATATTCCAAGAAACATTATTATATTTCTTGATATCATAGGTAAAACTATGCAAGGCTTCTCAATGTTAATTTAGATAGATCATCTACTACTACTTAAAAAAGGAGGTAAGGTAAAAAACTCGATCTCATATTCAAGCATGGTTATATTTCCTAGTGTCATAGGTAAAATATATGCAAAATATAAAACAAGTATTGGCATTGAAGGTCATGTTCCTATCATACTTGTCAAACATAGAAACATTGGTCTAAAATCTAGTATGTAATGAATATTAAAAGATTTTAATCACTTTTAATTAGGACCCTTGGCTTAAATGTTTCTTTTGAAAAGCAATAATAATTTTGTTCTTTTATATGCATTGCAAGCAAAGACATATCATTGAATGAAGAACAATAGTGCTAATCAAATTTTACAATTTAAATGGGAAACAAAGTTGATTGTTTCAATGTAGTTTTAAATTTTTTTTTAACATAATGGGCTTGGTCATTATGTGAGGATTATCAGTGCCAACTATTCACATGAAAGGATTTCTAATTTGGTTTTAGTGGATTTAAATGGGAAACAAAGTTGATTGTTTCAATGTAGTTTTTAATGTTTCTTTTTAAATAATGGGCTTGGTCATTATGTGAGGGTTACCACTACCAACTATTCACATGAAAGGCTTTCTAATTTGGTTTCAGTCAATTTAAATGGGAAACAAAGTTGCCAACTATTCACATGAAAGGATTTCTAATTTGGTTTTAGTCAATTTAAATGGGAAACAAAGTTTATTGTTTCAATGTAGTTTTTCATGTGTTTTTTCAACATAATGGGCTCGGTCATTATGTGAGGGTTATCACTGCCAACTATTCACATGAAAGGGTTTCTAATTTGATTTTAGCTTTCTATTAATAAATATAACAACGATTGTATTCACAAACATTGAGCAATAATAGAGAATTAATGACTCACTAGTTCCAAATATTGGTCATGCCTCGAGATAGTGGAGGAACACAACTAATATAAAGAAGTTATACTTCTAATGAAATAACTAGATCCATAATTTCTTCGAAAGATAGAAACTAATTGCATCTATGTTAAATGATGGTATTGTAATTAGATTTCACAATCAATACTTTATCCATAATGGAAAAAAAAATATTATTACTCATCCCAATATTTAGCAGCCAAAGTAATTTAAAATCCAGGCATTCAAGTTATATGCTTAACCATATTTTTATTATTTATCATTTATATACAATAATTGAGTAGCAACGCCTAAAGGAGGAACGTATAAAAATTAGTGGTTGTCTAGGCATCAACATAATATATTACTTTAATAAGTGTAAATATGTGATGCAAATGAGAAATCCTTTCAAAGGAGAGACAAAAATAACTTTAGGTATATTAGTGTGCTTATCAATGGTTGCTAACAACATACATATATTTTTATTGAGAGTTTGGACCTTTGGAAAAGAACAAGAAATGCATCTCAAGTGTATCATTGCTTGACAATAGAGCTTTATTGGGTGCAAAAGAATGCATCTACAAATGCGAATATCATATTTTTAAGTAATGAAGCATAGTGGGATGTCTACATTGTTTTCCACTGATGTATTTTTTATGAAATTTTTTTGCGATAGGCATTCACATTTATCATGTCTATTGCATTTGATAGGATTAGATGTTTGTGAAAAAAAAAAAATGGTAAAGAAGGTGCAATGGTTGGACTAGAAAGGGAATATGATTTTTCATATCTAGTATTACTTCATCTGGACGTGTAGTGCCTGATCTAGTTAATTTCCTTGTCATCATGAAACCTCAAGTTGGCCCACCCCATACTTGGCCGACATTCTCCCTTTTAAGGTCCAACTTGAGAATGGCTCCACTTTAATGGTTTTTTTATTGCCTCATCCACCTTGCTCATTATTTCCTTCTGATGCCTCTCTGTTGCTACTCACTTAACTTGTTCATGAGGGAGAAATCCTTACCATAAATCCACTAACTTAGAGTGCCTCGATTTGATGAATGTTGAGTGTTGTTACTGTTGAACAAGTTTCACTAGGACAAATCTACCATACTTGCTTACCAGCAATCATACTTTGTCTAACTTGACCAATTGTCTTTGCTTCGCTATCATTCATCAAAGTGCCTTATTGAAATGTATTTGTGCATGTGCCTCAAACAATGTCAATTGTTATGTTGCACAACCAAGAGAACCTTTCAAAACTTTTCCACATCATACATAATACACTTGTCCAATGTTGTTCTTTTATTCTGACATAATGAAGCTCAAAGAATCAAGTGCAACTCCATACTTATTAGGCATGCACGCTCAAGATGGCTTAGAAGGCTTGCATTAACTGCTTACAAATTTTCGATCATTACAATCTAGCTGCCTAGGATTTTGCTCATAAATATCCCATTGACCCACAATGCTCTCTAAATCACCTTAGCAGAATAGATCCAATTAGCAACTCAAATGGGAGGGTGAATAACAAAACCTATTACTCCACTTTTGTGTGCCCTTAAGAGAAAACAAGGGCTACACTTACAAGTGTCAACTGATTGGTACAATTAGAACCTTGCCTGGCCCAAGCCTGCACAAGATTTTTTCTCTTCGGTATAATAGGGTCTTTACTTATCTTTCCATATCAATTTTGTATTTGGTTAGTTCGTTGATGACATGTATAATTAGGATGAGGATAAGGCATCCTTGTATCTGGTGTCATGTTTTCAAAACCCTCACCTTTTGATACTTCTTATGAGTTATTGGTTGGTAAGATTTCAATTGGATTCAATATTAGTTCCATTCTCCAACATCTCAATTTTTACATTTGCAGAATTTTGTATTTCAATAGGGTTGGTCATTGTTTCTTTATCGATCACAGATTTCTTGCTAGTATGTTCCTCTAGTTTTTCATGTTGTGATGTTTTTTCACTTTTTAACTTCTTAATCTGTGTCATTAAAATTTGACTATGATTCTTAAGGCAAGAAATTTATGTCTTTATCAGCGACAACCTTGTTAATATTTTTTTGCATCTTGTGTATTGACTTCTAAGTATCCTAGACAATCGCCCTTGAGATTTCATAATTGGGGCAAATAATTCTTTAATAACCACTTTTGATATGAAAAATAAGGAAGGTAGTTGGCAGTTTATTTGGTGTCATGTATGTTATCCCACAGTGGTGGTGGTGGCAGTGGCAACAACAAATGGGTATCACATTCGCAACTCAATTGTGTTGTGTGGGGCAATAGAAGGGAGTGCCATGTCTGGGATGGATGAGTGAGATTGTTGTAATTGTGCCTCAGTTGTGAGTTGTCCATACAAACATGAAAGCAAATGGGCTTTGGGTTAAGAGAGAGAAGATTGTAGGTGTTTTCTTCGCCCTGGTGGCCTCAGAGCTTGGCTTGGGGGTTGTGTTTGTAGCTAATACCTACGGTTGGATGGAAAATTGCTCTTACACAGCCATTTGCTTAGATCTTCTTCTTTTAAAAGATACATATTATTTTTCCTATGAATATTCTTTTAAAAGATACGTATTATTTTTCCTATGAATATGCAATGATTTGATTTACTTCTTGTGATAAATATGGTTTTTTACACATGTTGTGTGTGTGGATATATATTTAATTTCCATTGTGTTTTACATTCAAGCACTTGCACATGCATCTGTTAATTTCTAATGGCCCATGTGGCAAAAATTATAAACACCAAATTTGTATTTACCCCCTCCTATGGTCGAAATGATGGATGGGGACATGATATGTGAAATAACAAAACTATTGTAAAGAGCACAATAATATAGTGAAACCCAAACTCTATTAATGAATAAAATAGTGAAAACACTACAATATGAAAAGCAATATGTAAACTAGTTAGAATGGTGGTAGCTTATCTCTAAGAAAATATTTGTTGGCTATGCTCAACTCAAAAAACCCCATATTAATAGGCTAAAGCTATATTTTATAAATGCCAACAAAACCCTAAGTTGAAAAAACTCTAATATAAAAGAACTTTAACCCTAACACAAAATTGGGTTCGAGCAGGAATGTCTAATTGGAAATATTTGAGCTATCTAGAAGAAGTGGAGTCTTGTCGAGAACGTAACATTTTGCTCGTTTGCCCATTTTAGGTATTCCATAGCTCATTAAAAAGAAAATTAAAGACTAAGTCATCTCCTTAGGCATGTGCATATTTGGGGTTAAAAACATATGGGAAAGCCCCTAAAACATATCAGAAGTTTAGGATCCAAAAATTCTCACCCTTAATAGCCACCTATATCACCCATATACAATCAAGGCACCTATTTATTATGTAAAGACATATGATGCACAAAATTCATACATTGAGGAAAACCCAAAAGGCCCAAAAAATGTCAAATGACCAAAAAAATTGAAAATGTGATTTTGGATATTCAAATGATTTTTCGTAGGCATCAAAATTATTTTTTTATGACTTCGATGCATTTGCTTAGGAAGTTGAGTGACCAAGGTAGGCAAAAAATTCCATTGGATCACTGTCACACTTATGTAGTAGGTTGGCAAGGCAATTATGGAGCAACAGCTAAACGGGGCACTAATGGACAAGGCTAGTGATTGTTGATCTATAACAATCTAAAGTAACATGAGTAGCATGTCCACTGCTATAAATGCCAATACCAGGAATGAGCCACTAATTAGAGGCCTAAACCAAACATAATGTACAACAAATCAAGTATATTCCACCAACAAGGATAAATATAAACCAGACATTTTCACACAAACAACAAATTTGAACAAGGAATTGGTTGTCCATTTGCAGAAGAAAGTGACTTGACTTATGATTGACTTGCAAATGGTGTTGGTTTTTGAACCATTATAGCATGAACCTTCGTCAAACCACCCAAACAAAAAAATTAAGGTTTCAAAAAAGGCTATTGCAAGGGATGTCATTGTTAGTTTTGTACCTACGAATTTGTTCCCTAAGTGACTTTTTGCCTAAGTCACTTAGAAAAGGGAAAAAGGTGACCCTCACATTAAAAGCTACTTAATGAGACTTTATAAAGTTAAAGTCACTTTTTGATCAATTTAAGTGGGTGAGTAAATTTATTGAAGTGATTTAAATAAATGTGATTTTTACTCTCATTGAATCTTAGCCATTGGATTGGATCTTTCTCCACCGTTGGATTAGATTCCCACTTAGGGTTTAGACAAAAAGGGTTGAGGGAGGCAAAACACTTCACTTTTTCATTTTTGGAGAAGGAGAGACTGAGCTGAGAGAGAAGGAGGTCGAGCTAGGGCATTGGCACGATTCCCATGAAGAGAGACTGCACAGAAATCGAGGGTACGGACTGCATTAATTGCTGGCACATAAATCGAGGGTACGGACTGAAGAAATTCTGCGTTTTACTGTTTGCTGGTTTATGTCAACATTTCGTGGTTTTCACATACAGTCGGTTTTGCATTGGCTGTAGGTTACTTATGAAATTTTACTGAACAATTAAACACATAGTAAAATACACTAACAGGCTGAAAAACACATTTAACAATCACACCATAAAATGATAGACTCAGAGATTTTTGGCCAAAATCAAGCCCTGGAAAAACCCCCACGGTGAAAACAAGTTAGAGAGAGAGAGAGATTTTATTATCTTCAGCAAAATATCAAAACAGAAATACAGTGAAAATTTAACTTATCTCCACCCAAGATTTCATCTCAAAATCTTGAAAAACATGTCAGCATTAAATGCAGTCCGTACATCCTCGATTTCTGTGCAGCATTAAATGCAGTCCGTACACCCTTGATTTCTGTGGAGCATTAAATGCAGTTCATACACCCTCAATTTCTGTGCAGCATTAAATGCAGTCTGTACACCCTCGATTTCTGTGCCGCAATTAATGCAGTCCGTACCCTCGATTTCTGTGCCAGTCTCTCTTCTTGGGAATCGTGCCAATGCCCTAGCTCGACCTCCTTCTCTCTCAGTTCAGTCTCTCCTTCTCCAAAAATGAAAAAGTTGAGTGTTTTGCCTCCCTCAACCCTTTTTGTCTAAACCCTAAGTGGGAATCTAATCCAACGGTGGAGAAAGATCCAATCTAATGGGTAAGATTCAATGAGAGTAAAAATCACATTTATTTAAATCACTTAAATAAATTTACTCACCCACTTAAATTTATCAAAAAGTGACTTTAACTTTATAAAGTC
>LPNX010962651.1:12469-122469 GCA_001517045.1 Pseudotsuga menziesii
ACGAGAAATAGTTAGAACTTGTAAGTATAATATCACAAGGGGCGGCCATACTATAAAATAATGGCTGAAAGAATAGAAAATAACTGTCTGGATGTAAAGAGCTCAAAAAAATATGCGGTTTTAAAAAAAACGACACTTAAAACTGAGTCCGGATGATGAAGTTATGCTTGATCAAAGGAAATGTTAAAGATGTCCCCAATAGTGACGTGGCAGATATTAACTGGACCAACTAAAAAAAGAAGCCCACTCTTCCCAAAATCAACATTTGACAGTCACTTTTACAATAAAGTTGCTTTGAAGTGAATCACTTTTATAGAATAAGTGATGTTCACTTTTACAATAATGTGACTTTTAAATAGTGCGACAATAAATTAAAAGACTTAAGTGACTCACTTTTTATTTTATTTTATTAATGTGAGATGCACTTTTACAATAAAGTAACTTGAAAATAGAAATTGCATGCACTAAAAGTAGCTTGATAAGACTTGAACTCAAGACTTGTCAAGGTGTAAAGCAACTTTGGACCAAGTGAGCTAAGTTTAAAAGGTACGTAAAAGTATGGAAAGAGGAAGGGGGCTTTTTTTTTTAACTCTTCTCTCTTGTTTTCCGTGCTTGCTTTCTTTTCCTGCAAATCACAAAAAAAACGAAAAAACAAAAACAATTTTTTTTTTCCACACAATGGGGTTAGATCTTGGTTAGCTTACCCAGAAAGTCTATGTTTTCAAGTTTACTCGCTGTTTCTGATTTGCTGTGATCACACAAGGTGCACGACAAAGAGCATACGTAGCCGAGAAGACAAGAAAAAAAAACTTTCCCTGATACGCAGCCAGGGAAGGCAACAGTTCGAGACTAAAACAAAAAGATCTAATAATAAGACTGATAAAATATGAGAGATTTAAAAAAAAATAAAACAAATCCGTCACTGTAACATTATACCTTCAGATTTGCCGAAATGGGTGTTTCTGGAACAAACGGAAATGGTTTTCGGTGAAACAAAAACTATTTCCAAATGGAAACGACGCTCCAGACGCAATGGAACAGCTCCCACATGCTACAAATGCATAGAAAATCCACAACCAGGAATCCTTTCAAAGTTTCGGCAACACCGGTTCCAGATCTTGATCAAAACCGAAAGCGGCTCTTCATAAAAGCTCTGATACCATGTTAGGGTACACAGGGTCTCCCAAAGGACAGAACACCAAGAACAACCACTTCACACAAACAGATCACAGATCAATACACCAATGTTTGTCACCTGGTTAAAACCCTCGAGAGGGAAACAGTCCACGGCCCAGGCCAAATAGCTACTTGGAGCAATTTATTATGCAAAAGAAAGAAAGTTACATGAGCTTCTCATAATCGATCAACTAGCCAAGGACCCTCTATGCTCTTTAAATAGAGAGCATAGACCAATTGGGTGTTAAGCCACGGATCAATGGTAGGTATGATCTAAGAGAAGTTGAACCGTCAGATCACTCTATGTCTAGAACATATCGTGACTGTCGGATTAGAATATTTACAAATGCATACTAATGCATACTAAAGAAACACACTTTTACCTAACGGATATATTACACAAGTTGATCTTAACTAACTCCTAAGTGTCTAAATATCCTAACACTAACTCCATATGTGAAACCATCAGTTCTCTCCCAACACATCTCAATATCCTCATCTTCTTTGCTCCACTTTTTAATTTCCCTACAAACTGATGTTGGATTAACCCCCTTTAGTACACCATGAGCATCAATTCTCTTTATAAATTGCAAATCCTTATAAGTCATGCTTGATTCGATAAATTCTAAAAGCCATGTTCCTCGACATAAAATAATTACGAATATCTGCCACAACAATTGATCAAACTTATCAAGCATTCCATCTAGATGTTTAAGAACATCCTCAATTTTAGTTTCTTCATTATAGTTTTTGCTCATGAAGTACCCAATTCCAGCAATAATGTCATTTTCATCTACATCTTGAATTGATTTTCCAGAAAACCATCTCCCAATTTATTTAAATTTTGTCTTCCCTCATTTAGTACGTGGTTATACTATCTCGATCGCTTCTTAAGATGCAATAAGGATATCCTTAAGTATTTTCCTAGTGACCTTCTCTTAGCATGTTTAGTTTTATTTGTTGACAAGCTTTCTTGCATTTATGTTATAACTTGAACAATTGTATCTCTTTGATTTTTTGCAGTTGTATTTATATGCATTTGTTCCCGAAATGCAATTATTTCAGTTGTTTCATGTCTTCTAGTAGCATCCAAGTTCCTAAGAGATTCTTGTTTCAATTGCTGTCCATTGGGTTCCACACTTTGATTCCCTTCACGATTGAATGCAGTCAAAGTCTCCCTAGGTTGTTGAGCAACAAAACCTTCACTTTGATTAGAGTGATTTGTAACAACAGTAGCAACAATCACTGGTTGTTGAGGGAAAACTAGGGCCTCATTCTACAAAATTGGGTTCATTCTTTGGTACATATTTTTATTTTGCAAATCAGAGTTCATTATAATGGCAACATGGTTAAAAATTGTTCTTCTAGGGAAATATGGTACATGCACATTCTTTGAAACATAGCTCATTGTAGTGGTAACTGGAAAAAAAAATGTTCTTTGAGTGAAATTGGAGACCCTCGTGTTCTCTAAATAGAGTGCATTGTAGAGGCATAAGGAATAAAAAACATTCTTTGAGGGAAATTTGGGACATGCACATTCTATGAAACAAAGATTATTGTAGTGGCTACAAGAATATAATCTGTTCTTTGAGGGAAATTGGAGATCCTCACATTCTCCGAAATAGAGTTCATTGTAGTGGAAGCAAGAAAAAATTTGTTCTCTGAGGGAAATTGGAGACCCCCACATTCTCTGTAATAAAGTTCATTCTGTCGTAGAAATTTTCATTTTGAATATAAAACATTGCCTTCAACTACAATTGGAGAAAAGGGTTACCTCTGTTTTCAACATAATTGTTGTTTGTCAAAGTTTGATTACATCGAGGACAATACGTTTGAAGAATGGCTGGATGATTGCTTGTTGTTTGAGGGAAAATTGTCAACTCATTATGCGGTATGGAGTTCTGATCTCCAAATCGCCGACATTTTCCATGAGAAACACATTGAGTAGTCTTTTTACGTCTAGCATGAGTGAATTGAAGGACAATGCCATCTGGTTCTAAAGTTGGAAGATTGGATTAATCTAAACCCTTACGACGTCCTCTTTTTACAAGAATATTCTGTTGAGATGGCTCATTTGAAAGATCCATTGATGAGTTACTCAACAAACTAAAAACATTCAATATTGGCATTAGATGTCATACTAAATTTATCTAATTAAAAAAATATGAAATATATTATAAATGTGCTTAAAATATATGATATATATCCTAATTATAGAGTGTGTGTTTAAATATAAAAAACAATAAGTAAAGTTTCATACGTTATTAATCTCAGACATAAAAACATATGTTGTGCAAGGAGATATTTTCCTTCCAAAAACAACCATTCAACCTATTCTGCACCCTAACAGAAAAATGCCCACCATTGGAAAAATTGATTTCAGTATTGAAAAAAGGGCTTCAATAGCCTTAGGAAAATGCCCACCATTTTTTACATGTGAGAGATAAAAGTTTTATGAAAGTATCATCTTTTAGGTGGATGGTTTATGCACTCTACCATTTTCTCAGTTTTCAAAAAACGTATATGGTCAATAAAATATTGGCCTGCTAAAACATCCAATCAGCTTGTTTTGCACCTAAAATTTACCGAAATAGCCCTAGACAAATGCCCACCATTTCTCACATGTGAGGGAAAAAATTCAGAGAGCCTCATTGTGCAGGTGGATGATTTGTTAACTTGTCCATTGACTCATTTTGAAAACAAGTTTTTGGTAAAGGAGATATTTACCTTACAAAACAACAATTCACATTGTTTTGCACCTTGACAGAAAATGCTCGACATCGGAAAAATTGGTTAAGTATTGAAAAATGGCTTAAGTAGCCTTGGGAAAATGCCCACCATTTATCACATGTGAGGGATAATATTTTTATAAAATAATATTATTGTAGGTGGATTATTAATGCACTTGACCTTTGGCTCAATTTTGAAAAAATGTCTATGGTCAAGAAAATGTTGGCCCACCAAAAACAACCAATCAACATGTTTTGCACCTAAAACTGACGTAAATGGCCTTAGGAAAATGCCCATAATTTCTCACATGTGAAGGATAAAACAATTGTATGAGCATAATTCTGTAAGTGGATGATTTATTCACGTGTACAACCACTCATTTTTTAAAACAAGTCTCAAGTTGAGGATAAATTTTCCTTCCAAAACAGAGATTCAACCTCTTTTTCACCTTGATTGAAAAATGCTTCCCATTGGAAAAATTGGTTAGGTATTGAATAAAGGGCTTAAGTAGCCTTGTGAAAATGCTCACTATTTCTCACATGTGAGGGATAAAATTTATATGAAAGCATCATCTTGTAGGTGGATATTTTTTTCACTTACTGATTGGATTGATTAAAAAAAAATTATGGGCTGAAAAATATTGGCCTGCCAAAATAGCCACTCAACCAATTTTGCACCCATAACTGGCCTAAATGGACTTGGGCAAATGCCCGCAAATTGTCACCAGTGAGGGATTAAGAAATTATTAGAGCATATATTTGTAGGTGGATGATTTATTCACTTTTCCATTGACTCATATTTGAAAACAAGCCTTTGATCAAGGATATAGTTTCCTTCCAAATCACCCATTCAACATGTTTTGCATCCTCATAGAAAAATGTTGGCCATTGTCAAAATTGGTTAAGTATTGCAAAAAGGGATTAAGTAGCCTTGTGAAAATTCCCACCATGTATCACCCGTGAGGGATAATATTTTTATGAAATCATACTATTGTAGGTGGATTATTAATGCACTTGACCTTTGGCTCAATTTTGAAAAAATGTCTATGGTCAAGAAAATATTGGCTTGCCAAAAAAACCAATCAACATGTTTTTCACCTAAAACTGACGTAAACGACCTTGGGCAAATGCCCGCCATTTCTCACATGTGAAGGATAAAACAATTGTATGAGCATAAGTTTGTAGGTGGATGATTTATCCACTTGTCCATCCACTCATTTTTTAAAACAAGTATCTGATCAATGAGATATTTTCCTTCCAAAGCAACCATTCAACCTCTTTTTTGCCTTGACCGAAAAAGGCTTCCCATTGGAAAATTTGGTTAAGTATTGAAAAAAGGGCTTAAGTAGCCTAGGTAAAATGCCCACCATTTCTCACATGTGAGGGATAAAATTTCTAAGAAAGCATCATCTTGTAGGTGGACGGTTTTTTTACTTACCCATTGGATCAATTTTAAAAAACAATCTATGGAACATAAATATTGGCCTGCCAAAATAGACACTTAACCAGTTTTGCACCTTAAATTGGCCTAAATGGCCTTAGAAAAATGCCCGCAATTTCTCACCAGCGAGGGATAAAAAAATCACGAGAGCATATATTTGTAGGTGGATGATTTATTCACTTTTCAAGTGAATCACATTTGAAAACGAGTCTCTAATAAATGATATAATTTTCTTCAAAATCACCCATTCAGCCTATTTTGCACCTTGACAGAAAAATGCTCGCCATTGGAAAAATAGGTAAATATTGAAAAAAGGGCTTAAGTAGTGTTAAGTTTTATTTATTTGGTTAGATGATATCTTAAAACAAATTGTCACGAGAATATCACTGAAAGAACAACAAGCACAAGAACACAAGAGCACAAAGATTTTCCTCGTGGAAACCTCAATGGAGAAAACCCCACAAAACTTCCTCAGTATAGATCTCAACAAAAGTAGTGTAAAACCCAGACCATTGCTTCTAAATTATTTACGGCGCACTAGCTATTCTCTCTCTTGCAAAATAACTTGAGTGAGTGAGTACAAATGAAGGGGAGGGCCTCCCTATTTATATTCTTCAGTTGACTTGACCTCTAACCTAACATGGCTGAATTCTCTAACTTACTGGGCCGACTTGTCCAACTGGACACCGCAAATAAAATTTATTATATTGACGCTTGGGTACTATTGAACCGACTTACATTCATAGGTTTACATTAATTCTTTCAATGACACTAACAAGACTAAACTCATCTCCTGAAGGAGGAATACAATCAATACATGATCTGGAATATCTTCCGAAGTTACAATACTTTAACACTCCCTCTTAACTAGGAAGGTATTCAAATATAGTAGAAACTACTACTATTACAATTGTACAACTGATTGGTGAGACTATATATGTCATAGAAAGATTTGGAACATCATCATACATCTTCATCATAGATCTCAGTTGGATCATCTTCTGTAGTCTTAGTATGTGAATACTGAATCATGTTCTGTAGTCTCAGTATGTGAATACTAAATCATCTTCTGTACGTGTTCAATCATCTTCTATCATATTCTGGATCATGTTCTGTAGCATCAATATGTGAATACTGAATCATCGTCTGTTACGCCAGTATATAAATACTGGATCATCTTATGGATCATCTTCTATAACATCGGTATGTGAATACTGAATCATCATCTGTCACATATTCTGGATCATATTCTATACCATTAGCATGTGAATATTGAATCATCATCTGTCACATCTTCTGGATCATCTTATATAGAATCGGTATGTGAATATCGAGTCATCTTCTGCCACATCAAGTTTTTCCAACATCAGTGTGTAAACACTGAACCGTCATCATCTGCAATTGATACTGAAACATCATCATCTGTATCATTAGTATGTAAATACTGAAACATCATCATCTGCATAATCAATATGTAAATACTGAAACAACAAGAACATCATTAGCATGTTAGTGCTGAAAACAAAATCATCTGTAATGCTAGATCATCATCTGGATTTCCATTTCCAGCATAGAGATGTTGGAACATAAACATCACTATCAACATCAAGCATCAAAAAACTGAAACAAACTTATCAACAATAATCTCAACAATATTCAGTATGATAATACTAAACCTATTTCAACAATCAACAATCATCAGTCTAAGAACACTGAAACTATGTAAACAATCATCTAAAGCAAACATCTCATCAATCATCAATATACAAATACTGAACCAAACATCTCTATAATCATTAGTATAACAATACTGAACCAAACATCTCAACAATCATCAGTATAACAATACTTAACCAAACAAACATCTCAACAATCAACAATATAGCAATACTATAACAACCATCTTGCCCTCTAACTATATTGGAGCAACATCACGGTGAGTTCTCTGGTAGATCCATCCAAGAATTTTGTGTAACTTACTAACCCTTTCGAGCCAACAAGCCTAGTTAGACAGATGGATCTTCCTAGGGACCAACAAGCCTTGTACCATCTTAAAAACCCTATTGGGTTATGCTGATCTATCCAGACACACTAATCCCCCTAGGATTAATAGGTTTCGTCTGACTAACCCTTTCGGGCCAACAACCCTTGCCAGACTTACCCTACTCTAAAATGAGCTACCACCACTGCATCCTTCTTCCATCTATCCTCACTCCCTCTTTCAAGAGAGGTCCTTTTGGACTACACCAAGCTTGTCTTGAAAGTATTCAAAATTTACATGAGCCAGAGGCTTAGTTAACACATATTCCACTTATTCCTCTGTAGGAACATACTTGAGATTTACAACTCCTTTCTGAACCATGTCCCGAATGAAATGATATCTAAATTCAATGTGCTTTGACTTATCATGAAACACCGAGTTTTCTGTCATCTTGATACAACTCTGATTATCACAAAGGATATCGGTAGCATCTATCTCTGCATCAAATAATCCTGCCAACATATTTCGAATCCATACTGTTTCACTACAGGATGAACATGTTGTAATGTATTCAGCTCTTGCCGTGCTAAGTGCAATACTGGTTTTCTTTCTACTGAACCATGAGATCATGCCTGATCCCAAACTAAACATCCTAAAGTGCTCTTTCTATATTTATCACTTCCTTCCCAATCTGAGTTTGTGAACCCATATAATCTGATCTCTTCATTTGATGCATATCTGAGCCCATAATCTAAAGTTCCCTTTAGATACCTCATCACATGTTTTGCTCCTATCAGGTGAATATGTTTGGGATTCACTATATACTGACTAAGTGTGTTTACAACAAAACATATATATGGTCTTGTATTGGTTAAATACATCAATGAAACAATAATATGTCTGTACCAGGTGGCATCTGCAGCTTCTGAAGTATCATTATTCAATAGTTTCAAATTTGTTGTCATCGGAGTAGTCATAGCCTTGCAATATATCATCCCAAATATTTTTAGGATTTATGCAGTATATTTTCCTTGGTTTAGGAAAATCTCATCTAGATATTGCCATACTTCAAGACCTAGAAAATAGTGCATCATTCCAAGGTCTTTCATCTCAAATTCTGTAGTGAAATTCTTCTTACATTCATTGATGGGCTTATCTTCTCCTGTCAAGAATAAACCATCCACATATAGTAGTAGTATCATAAATCCATCACCCTCAAACTTATAGTAGAGGTTAGAATCTGATTTACTCTTAGTAAAGCCTAAACTCATCAGGAATCCATCGATTCTTCCATACCATGCTCTGGGTGCTTGCTTTAGCCCATACAATGCTTTCTTGAATTTAAATACATAATCTTCCTGATCGTCAGTCTCGAAACCTTGTGGTTGTTCAATATAAACTTCTTCTTGTATCAAGCCATTTAGAAAGGATGTCTTTACATCCATCTGGTGTAACTTCCACTTCATGTTGGATGCCATGGGAAGGATAGTTGTAATTGAAGTGTACCTAGCTACTGGAGCAAAGGTCTCTTCATAGTCAATTCCTTCTTTCCAGGAGAACCCGCTAGCTATGAATAATTCCTTGTACTTTTCTATACTACCATCTACCGAGTGCTTCATTTTGAAGATCCATTTCGAGGATACCACTGACTTGTCTTTTGGTCTTGGTACTATTTCCCATACATCATTCTTTATGATGGATTGGTATTCCTCGATCATTGCATCAACCCATTCCTTCTGCTTTGTTTCTTCTTCAAAACATGTTGGTTATTTATCGACTAGATCTCTCATCAAAGCCATATAACTGGGGTTTTAACTTTGGCTTCTTCCTTTCCCTAATGGTTCCTTCTGGGACACCATGTATTTTTTCTTCTTCAATTACTTCACGAGCCCAGGCAGGTTTTCTTGTTCGATAAATCATTTCACTAGGTAATACTTCTGGTAACTAAGGTTCTGTCATATCATGATCCTTAGGCATCTAATATTCTTCTTCATTCCTAACTATTTTAGGACCTTCTGTAGCTTTGGGAGTTTCATGCTCCTCTTCATCTTCCTTATATTTCTTTGACTTTCTGAAGGTTGTATCTTCTTCAAATGTGACATATCTGCTAAGTTCAATTTGACTTTATCTTGGAATATATATCTGATAAGCTTTTGATTGCTCATTATATCCTACGAAGAATCCCTTCTTTCCTAAAGGATCTAATTTTGTTCTTTTCTCTTTGGGAATGTGAATGTACATGGGACAACCAAATATATTTAGGTGACTTACTTTAGGCTTTTCTCCAGAAAACATTTCTTCTGGAGTTTTGTTGCCAAGGGCACTGTGGGAGATTCTATTCTATAAACATATTGTTGTTCTGGCTGCTTCTTCCCATAGGTACATAGGTAGATCTTGATAATGTATCATAGATTTCACATCTTCCATGATAGATCTATTATTTCATCCCCCCCCACAATTTTGATATGGATTATAGGGAATGGTGAGTTCCCTCTTAATCCCATCTTCCTTGCAATAATCATTGAATTAATTTGATGTGAACTATCCTCCATTATCTGACCTCAATATCTTTATTTTCTTTTCAGAGAGGCTTTCTACCAGGGCCTTAAATTCCTTAAACCTTTCAAACACTTCATCCTTCTTTTTTAAGAAGTATATCCAATTCTTGCTAAAGTAGTCATTAATAAAAGAAGCATAGTAAACATACCCTCTTAATGAAGTGGTTTGCATTGGCCCACATATATCTGAGTGAATAATATTTAAGATCCCTTTTGCTTTACTATCACTTTTTGGATAAGGATTCTTAGTATTCTTTCCTTGAGCACATCCTTTGCACACTCCTTCACGTTGTATTTGAATTTCTGGTAGACCAGTCATAATGTTGCTTACAATTGGTAGAGATTTGTAGTGATTATGAGCAAGCCTTCTGTCCCATAGCTCACATGGGTTTATGATACTAGTTTCTAATACTGAATCTGCATGTCCCTTCAATTTTTAGAGTCCTCCTTCTTCAACTCCAATTTCTACTACATCATCTATGGTTTTTCCTTTTTTCGAAATGAGGACTCTTCCATCTACAAAGGAATTTCTGAAGCCTTTCTTATCTAAGGATGAAATAGAAAGAAGTTTCTTTTTCAGTCCTGGGACATACAAGACATCTTTCATCTTCATGGACTTTCTATAGTCCAACTTATAGGATGCTTCTCCCATTACTTTGATGGGATATTGGGAGTCATCTCCTAGCATTAATTTGTGTGGAGATTCCTTTTGTACAAGGCATAAGAGTGAGTCCTTGTAACCTCTCATGTGATTGAAGGCACCACTGTCCACTAGTCAGGTGTCATTTCCCGGTGAGATTTATCCTGTTAGAGCAGAGATCAATACAGATTCTTCACCAGAGTCTTCAACCTTCTTTGCATTCTCTTCAACTTCTTGATCACTATCTTCAACAGCATGAGCTTGAAATATTTTCATCTTTTTGACTCTTTCTGCTTTGATGGGACAATTGATGGCAATGTGTCCCAACTTGTGACAAGTGAAGCATTCATAATTTGAGAATACTTATGGACTTCTTGATCCCTTGAGTCTTATGAGGATGGTCATGACTCTTCCTTTTTTCTTGCCTTTGGTATGAGTTGTCAAGAGTTGATCCTCATTGTCATTTATCTTTTCTTCTCTAGTTGTTATCCTTTCTCCTTCTTGGAAACATTCTTCCCACAAATTATGGAATTTGGTTAGTTTCCTTCTTGAACATATTCCTCGGATAAAAGCTTCCCAATCTCTTGAAATTTCTGTTTCTTCAACTGTATCACCAATGGATTGTAATTGATCCTTGATTTGAGCTACTCTTGAAAAGTAAAGCTGCATGGTCTCTGATTTTTGAGCACTTACACTTTTGGGGTGATTCCTCAGGGTCATCTTCCTGTTGATGTTTCTTCCTTCAAATAGTCTGGAAAGAGCATCAAACATTTCTTTCGGAGTTTCCCTTGAGGATACTCGAGGAATCAAGTTATCCTTGATGGAGTCAGCTATGATCCTTTTGGGTATGATCATATCCTTCTTATGCTTGGACTTGGCCTCATCTTCTTCTGGTCTTCTTCTGGTTATTTCACTTCCTCCTTTACAAACTTATCTAGATCATTTTCTTGCAGGATAAGAATGATCCCATACTTCCATGCTCTGAAGTTTTCAGTACCTTCAAGATTTTCATCTAGATTGGTATTCTTTGTCATCTTTAATAGAATGATAAATTCAAATGGAACAAGGAGGAACATTACTTACTTGAAGAAAACAACTTCTAGATGACCTAGGGTTTGATGCAGAAACCCTATTTTCTTAGTTTGAAACCCTAGTAGGGTTGAGATGTGGAGAAGATATGCCTCCCTAGGGCGAGGTAGAGTGTATCTTGCTTTTTCTAAGATTGATAATGGATTCTTAAGAAAACTGAAGCCCTATTTTTCCCTGACAACAATAACTGGTCCAAAATGAAACTTCTTGGAATTTGGATCGGTCTTCACAAAAAGATGCGCTTTACAGCGGTGAGTTGAGGGATCCCTCTTTTCTGGTTGATATGTCGAGGGATCGGTCTAAACAAATCCATGTAATGTTTCCTTTCATGGTGGCTCTGATACCATGTTAAGTTTTCTTGATTTTCTTAGATGATATCTTAAAACAAATTGTCAGTAGAAGATCACTGAAAGAGCAAAAAGCACATAAACACAAGAACACAAGAACACAAATATTTTCCTCAGGGATACCACATGGGAGAAAACCTCGCAAAACTTCCTCAGTATAGATCTCAACGAGAGAAGTGTAAAACCCAGACAATTGCTTCTAACTTCTTTCTGGTGCAATAGTTCTTCTCTCTCTTGCAAAACAACTCGAGTGAGTGACTAGAGATAAACGGGAGCACCTCCCTATTTATATTCTTCAGTTGAATTGAACTCTAACCTAATAGGGTCAACTTCTCTAACTAACTGGGCCGACTAGTCCAACTGGACAACACAAATAACATTTATTATATTGACACTTGGGTATTATTGACCCGACTTACATCTGAAGGTTTACATTGATTCTTTCAATGACAGTAACAAGACTAAAATCATCTCCCGAAGGAGGAATACAATCAATATATCTGGAATATGTTCTTAAGTTACAATACTTCAACAAGTAGCCTTGGGAAAATGCTCACCATTTATCACCGGGGAGGGATAATATTTTTTATGAAGCATAATATTGTAGGTGGATGATTTATGCACTTGACCGTTGGATCAATCTCGAAAAAAATGTCTATGGTTAAGAAAATATTGGCCTGACAAAATATCCACTCAACCTGTTTTGCACCTAAAACTGGCCTAAATGACCACCATTTCTTACGTGTGAGGGATACAAATATTATTAGAGAATCACTTTGTAGGTGGATTATTTATTCACTTGTACATCGACTCATTTTTGAAATCAAGCCTCTTATTAATGATATTTTTTTTCTTCCAAAATAGCCATTCAGCCTGTTTTGCACCCTGACAACAAAATGATTGCCATTGTAAAAAATGGTTAAGTATTGAAAAAAGGGCTTAGGTAGCCTTGGTAAATTTCCCACCATTTCTCACATGTGAGGGATAAAATTTCTATTAAAGGATCATCTTGTAGGTGGATGATTGGTGCACTTACCCACTGGCTCAATTTAAAAAAAAAATGTATAGTTCAGAAATATTGGCCTACCAAAATAGCCACTCAGGCTATTTTACACCTAAATTTGGCCTAAATGGCCTTAGGAAAATGCTCGCAATTTCTCACTTGTGAGGGTTAAAATTTTTATTAGAGCATAAATTTGTAGGTGCATTATTTATTCACTTGTCCATTGACTCATATTTGAAAAAAATGTCTTTGTTCAAGGAGATATTTTCCTTCCAAATCACCCATTCAGCCTGTTTTGCACCCTGAAAGAAAAATGCTCACCATTTGAAAAATTGGTCAAGTATTGAAACAATGGCTTAAGTAGCCTTGGGAAAATGCTTGCCATTTCTTACCTATATGGGATAATTTTTTTATGAAAACATTAGATTATAGGTGGAAGATTTACGCACTTTACGATTTCCTCCTTTTTGAAAAACAATCCACGGTCAAGATAATATTGGCTTGCCAAAATAGCCACTTAGCCTATTTTGCACCTAAGCCTGGCATAAATGGCCTTAGGAAAATGCCAACAGTTTCTCACCTGTGAGGTCTAAAAAATTTTCGAGGGCATAAGTTTGTAGGTGGATGATTTATTCACTTGTCCTTCGACTCATATTTGAAAACAAGTCTCTTATCAAGTAGATATTTTCCTTCCAAATCACCCATTTAGCTTGTTTTCACCCTAACATACAAATGCTCCACCATTTTCTAAAAGCATGAGATTGCAAGTGGATGCTTTAAAACATCATTTCTGAAAGCATAAGATTGCAGGTGGATGATTTAAAACATCATTTCCAGAAATTTAGAGACTCAACCAGTCATTTTATATAATCACTGTTAAATTCAAAATTGAGATATAAAATATATTTTCATGGAAATTATTTGCTAACATCCCTCAAATTTCTATTCCAAGGAAATAAATACAATGAACAGAGTTTCCAACTGTATATTCAATCGAGGAAATTAACCAGTTCAGGAAATAGGTTTATGGTTCCTTCTGTAAAATGTTCCATCTACAGTGAAATCCAATACTGATAGATTAGTTGTTGATATGGTTTCCCAATTTTTCATGTCCAACACAAAAATGCACACTGGGCCAATCCAAGTACACCCTATGTATGAAATCTGGTCCGAGGAATAATTATACATATCTGAGCATTCTTAACCATGAATCACCTTTGCCAAATTGGCTACATGCAAATATATGATCCTACTTATCCATGATTTGGTAGGGAAGCCAATTTTCATGATTAGCACAAAAATGCACACTTCCTTTACAAATTGGCCAATGATTTTTCTTACTATCATCACTATCATATCAGGATATCCTATGAATGGGATACACATAGAAGCAACTATTTCAAAAATCCTATAAACATAAGTACATCCTCTTATTGCTGATATTTCTTGTTTTTTATTGATTAATAGTAACATGCAAGTGCACTTTTATTACCTACTGAGATTACAATGCCTTGATAGAATGGTTTATTGCCAGCCTACACGACGTACCTTCGACACAAATTTTTGCTTGGATGAATTTTCAGGAATTGTCTTTGGTGTGACTCGTCTTGATGGCCAAATGTGAGGATGAATACACTGGCATGTTTTTGTTCTGCCAAATATCACCGCAAAAAAAAAAGTATTTTCTAAGAACATTCTCAGTTTAATTTCTTCCATAATTTTTTTTAAGTTTCCTGCCATATTGGTGATCTGGAATCGATGCTCAACCTCTCTGATTAAGTTTCAAAAATTATTATCAGTTCAAATTCTTCCTTGAATTTTTTTTTACTTCTTGTGACATGGGTGATAAGAAATGGATGCTAAATCACTTCCATTTCGGTGAAATTTATCAGTTTATTACCCATTAGATCGTGATCAAGAATGGATGCTCCACCACTTACATCACATAATTGTGCCACCGTTTTCTTAAACACTTGGGAATTAAAAATGAATTTACTTGCAAGTTTCACTCATGGAATATGCTATTTATTTAATACGATTTAGAAATTCAAGACAATTAACCTACTCTTAAACCCACCTTCACTTTGACATATCACATCCAAACTCACGCTGAACTAGTGTTAACCCTATTTTTTGCCGAAAATTGTCCCGAATAGACGAGAAATTTTCCCAATTAAATTTTTTTTCTGGCCAAATACTTTTTCAATTTCCATTATTAACATGATTCATCTACCAATTTCACATTAAAAAATAATATATCTAAAACCATGTGATGAATTCCAACCAATAAAAAAAATAATCTTTTTTCACAAAGAAATCATCTTAAAAGCATCTTTTGGCATCATTCTTAATGAAATAGGACAGACGCTAGACTTGGGTAGAATGTTATGCCTCGAGGAGGGGGAGATGACTTTCCATTTATTCTTTCTGTGTAGGTTCTTTAAGGGTATTTGGACAAGCCTATGTACCAAATCAAACCATTCTGATTTATGGGAGGGGACATCCTTGATTGAGTGCTTCATGAACTGGTTGTTGGGTAAGGTTAAATTCAAACTTCTACCTTACTTATGTTTATGGGAGATATGGCTTACTAGGAATCACTGTATTTTTTATGATAAGAAGACGAATGTGGATCTAGTGGTTGGTAGGATGGAGGATCATTTATTTAGTGTTGGAACTGAAACTAGATCTCTGCTTAGGAGGATTAAGCTACAAACTATACTTCACGATGGATTCACTGCTTGTTATTTTGATGGTGCATCCCAACTGGGTGTATTTGGTGCGGGTATGTTACTATATTTTAAAAGGGATCATCATATTAGGTTGTAGATGGTGGCGGGCCTTGGTAGTAACACAAATTCGGATCTATTGGCCCTATGGGGACTATTGTGGGTTGCTAGACAGAAGGGTGTATTCGAAATTAAAGTTTTGGTGACTCACAAATTATCATCAATTGGGCCATGGAAAAAGCAAATTGGGGAACAAGCCATCTGACTTAGTGGCTGCGTAGAACCTGGTCATTAATTTTAGAGTTTGATGATATCTCTTTCCATCACACATATTCAGAGAGGCAAATACACTTGTGGATATGCTTTCTAAAAATTCCATTGGGCCTATGTGTGGCTCTATCTTATTTGAGGAATTCTCGGCTAGAATCATTGTGGATTACAGATCTTTTGATGTACTCACCTAAACTCTGGGTTGGAACTATATGGATTTTGTGGATGGTTGTAATTACTCATTGACTGATCATAATACATGACACTTGGGAATTGATGTTGGATTGTTATTGCTATTAGCTAGATCCATGTGATAGATATATGTCAGTAAGTTTATTTTGAATGGTGGATAATGTATGCCTTTGATATTTGTAACTTTGATTTCATAATGGAATAACAAGTTACTATTTCTTTCTTCTTGATAATATATGTGTGTGTGTGTTACATTTTTGAAACCAAAAACATCCTCAAACACATAATAGAATGAAAAATGCAATTTTAAAATTAATAATAATACATCAAATTAACAAAATCGGAACAAAAGACGCCCATACACTCAAAGTGGAATCGACATACAATTCTAAATTTAAGAAGAAAATGTTTATTTAAAATATTTAATTAATTAATATAACATAAAAGCAAGAAAAGGAACACTCTATTTATTCTATGTTTTGGACTTTTTGGTGGGTTTTGGTCGGAATTGAAATTTTTTTGTTGGTTAAATCTAAATTTGGAAGTGTTCAAATAATGCTTTTGAAGCCCAAAATAGATTCCACATCCTCAAATATCCTCATAGCACTCACATCATGCAATTTTCATCGCTAATAAACGTGATATTAAGATTTTTTTTATAGATTTCCAACCTTCCGAACAAAACAAAACAAAAAGTATACTCGAAAAATATTGACAACATAGAATATTTAGACTACATCGAAAGGAAAATCATATTATCGATGCTATATCTCAAGACTTTGTTATTTCTGATATTGTTAAAGACTTTCCTAATCATGTTGAGGCATGGAATGGTGGTGTTGGGGATGTTTATGGTCAAACTTTTAGATCTTCTGGGGCTATTCTTTAGTTGAACCTTCATCCTTGCATATTTCTTTGTCATCCTCCCCTATTGTTGACCATTTTGAATTTGGTATTTTTTGTTCTCCATAATTTTTGAATGTCATTCCTCAAGCGAGTGTTGATGTTCAGACGAATAACCAATTCTTGACATGGGTTGGTAACATTGGGGATAACAATGGTTCCATTCCTACTGCCTCCATTAGACATCCAAATTCCACCTCTAGAAATAAAATTTAGAGAAAATATAGAAAAAAGAATGATGACCTTATGGGGGCGAACCCAAAATGTATTAATCCCAAAGTGTCCTCTATATACTTGGTGTCTTCAGCTTTGTCCTTTGATTCTCCTCGCTCCATTAAAATTGGGGCTCTTAGAGAACGCATGCCCTAGACGCAGGGTCCTTAATGGATATTTTTTCTTTTAATATTAGAGGGATTAGAAATGCTCCCAAAAGAACTACCCTAAAATGCTTGCTAGATTTGGTTGGTTTGGAGATTGTGTTCCTTTAAGAAACCGTTTCTTCCTCTCTTAAAGCTTGTGATTTTTTTTCTCAAGATCAATCCTTCATGGAATTGCTGTGGATTTGATGCCTATAGATTCTTATGGGGGTTTTTGGTGGCCTGAAATCCTTCAGAAGCTAATTTTAGTCCTTACTCTACTGTTGCATGTATCCTTGTGGAAGCACGAGTTAGAGGCTTGGAATATTTTTTCTTTAGAATTTTAAATATATATGGTCCATACCATCATAGAAAATATTTTTGGGATATTTTCATTAGTTCTGGGATTATTCATGACCCATCTCTAATTGTTGCTAGAGACCTTAAATTAACATTGTCTTCAATTGATATTTGGGGGTCTAGTAATGTAATTAATACTTTAGCATCCTATTTTAGGGAGACCTTTGAATATGTAGGGTTAATTGATGTGATTCCTAGTGTCATGGTTCCTGCTGAGTCCAACACATGTACTGGGAAAGTTGGAGTGGCTAATCAGCCAGATAGGTTTTTAATGGCGGAAAGACTTTTGAAGTCATGGGTGGATACCGATCATGGGATATTTCTACAGGTGTCTCAGGTCATAAAGTTATTTTTCTTCCCCCAGATGCGAGTGCCAATGAAGCAGCTCATTGTTGCACCATACCTCAGTCCATGCACCCCCAACGTGGCAGCCATCATGCGATCGACACGTCCATCAACTCCTCCATCTTGCCCTCTCGACGCTCTTCTCACGTGTTGGAAAATCAACAGGTCATTTCAATGCCTGCAACACCCCATCCTCCTCCTAAGATTTCATCATGATGCAGGTGTATTTAATGCGATTTGGTACAAGGTCTAGTCAGGGTATGGATTATTGCTTCATTGTCTTTGCTGGGTTTGGCTCTGCTCTGTGTAAATTTGGGTCTTCAATGCATTTGGAAGTCTGGTATCAGCCTCAAGGTGGCGCCTTTACGATTTTTTTGGGCTCTTCTCATAGGTCTGTCAGGTTGCATATCAATGCTCTGCTCGTAGGTTCCAGTGACGTTGGAAGCTTCCACCACTCCGCTCTCCTTCTGCGCACCATTTTCCCCCCTCCTGCTGAGATTCTGTCTGACAATTATGTCTAGACAACAGGGAACGCCTCGTCGCACCAGCTTGGGTAGGGGAAAATCCCAACGTAGTTTCAACCTGCAAGTTACAGAGGGGTATGAAAACTACATCTCTCAATCGGTCCGTATGCTCATTGAATATTGGGAAGGGAGGGTCCTTAAACAGTGGCTCGCTTCTGTGCAGGGCAGAAGCCAAATTAACCATTAATGGCTTGTCAAAAATATGCTATGCAATATCATGGAAGACATGCTAAGTAATTGGTTGGATGCATGATATATTGTTCTAGTTGTGAAAGCTAAAGTGGCAGAAACAGACCCTCAACTTACAACACTAGACAACACATTTTCTTGGAACTGCATGGATGGTAAAGCTGGGCATGTTGGTATTGGGGATGGTGGTAGTGGGAGTGCTATGGGGGGAAAGTTGTGGGACACCAGCTCATTTACGTCTCGACAAGTCCCTCCTTTCCCCATTCGTTCGATCGTGGAGCCGCTGTTTAAATGTCTGAAGAACACGGACATCGAGAATTCTGAACAACAACAACAACAACATCCACAAACTACTCCAGAGGCTGCTACCAACATGACCAACACTTCGTAGGAGGAAGGATGGGGATGCCCCATCATCGAGAAAAACCCCCCATCTTGAAGCATGCTCAGATCGTCTACAGAAACGAACTGTCGTTTCAGGTTTTTAGACCAGTATTGTCTAGTTTGGTTATGTCTATGTTTACTTTTGAAAATGAACCCTCTAATTATGTCTATGTCTATAATTAGGTCTAAAACTGGGTACTCTGAACCGTTGTGAACAATTTCAGCTCTTTTTTCTCAGGAGACCCTCTGTTTTTGAGAGGTTTGGGTGGTGGCTTCACCACCTGAGACCTCCTCTGGTTAGGGTTTATTTTTTTATATTTTGTTTTCATAATTTAATAGAACTGTGCAACGTTACAAAAAAAAGTTATTGTTCTTCAACTGGATTTTGAGAATAATTATTCATATTCTCTATTCATATTTTACCATACCTTGCTTGAGGTGCTTGATTTTTGTGAGTTTGTTAAGCAACAATTGTCACATGCCCCAATTTGCAAAATAATTTTATGTTTCTGCGGAACATTATGTTATATTTTATGTTGAAGTTTGTAATTAATGACTAAGTGGGGTCAAGGATAATTTAATGTATTGCAGAATATTTTATTAATAAATAAATGAAAGATGAGACAACAGCTGAGGGAAGCTGTTAAATGAGTGTTTTACTGGTCACTTGGTGGAGGAGGCTGGGTTGAGAGCAGATTGAAATGTGTCAGCATATTCAAACTACTTTCAACTGTTGCGGGTGGCAACTTCCCTATTTTTGTGGTCATGATTTCCCAAGAAAGTGGAATAGGAGCATGTGGCTCATTAAGTAAAAATTGACCCAAAATACCTAGGCATGCTAATAAAACTTCCCATTGAAGACAATTGAGGCTGCTCATTATGGATTTGTGATCATTCTGAGTGAATGAAGTGCACATGTGAATTCGATGGAGGGGACTAGCTAGAGTAAGTTTGAGGGGATAAGTGCTGAAGGCTGAACTAGTGCAGCTATTTTAAGCTGAGTTCGTACTGCTCTAAGCAGAACTGAGTTACTGCTGAAAACTCAGTGGAGTTGCAAAGGATTTCAAGACTACATCTCTCACCCAGTACTCTACTAGGTGGACCAGGAGACAATCTCGGGGGTCCTGAGAATTGCAGTCCAACTCTTCTCCAGGAGTTGGTTGGGAGGAACAAGCTGTTGTCAACTCATCTATACTTCCAGGTTTTGCTTAGTTCAATTATTTTATTTATTCACTATATCTAGAAGAATTTAAGAGTTTTTCATTAATACAGTATATTGTTGTTTTATTGATGTTAGAGATAAATAGGAAAATTATTTATGATGTGAAAGTTAGTAACTAGCTATATTAGGGTAAATTAGTAGAGAAATTTCTAAGTTAATTGATAGATAGGAAAAATTACCTAAACTGTATTTTTCCACACCTCTTGCAAGGCAGTACTCTAGTACAGTAGGTTTATTTATTTCAAATAAGTAGATTCAATAAAATATGAATGCAAATGCAGATGAATACTCTACAAGATTTCGTGTAAAAATTATTTATAGAACTCTAACTGTATTTGTGTTATCTACTTAAGGTATTTAAATAAACTAAATAATGATAGAAGATCAAGTTTAAACAATACACACTAGTATGTATAATATTTTATATAGTAAAACTAGTAAAGTTGCATATTATAAACCTATTATGTAAACCTAAATAAATAATATAGGAACAATAAAATATTTAGACTAGGTTTAACTTAGTAAAATAGTAATTTAGATTAAATAATTACTCAGTTAGTTCATTTATGAGAACATGTAAACTAGGTTTACTGAAACAAAAATACTAGCTCTATAAACCATTAAAAATAATTAGGATTTACAAAAGATCTGTTCTTTTACAATTGAATAAATTAAAAATTTATAATACCAAAACCTAGCTGTATAATCAAGAAATTACAGAAAAGAAATTCATGTATTTAATAATAACATTCTCAATCCTATTTCCAGAATTTATTGCAGTATTATTAATTTTGCTGCTATCAAAATATTTCTTTACCAAAGGTCTTCAAATCATAGTCCTTTAAATAAGAAACAAAATTTCTTACTGAACTATTTAACCCTAACCATCGAAAAGTAAATAACAATAAAAATAGCTAAAATAAACCAAATATACATAAATGTAAACCAAACAGAGATACTGCTAATTCAGCCTTAAGCTGTGAAAATCCTTTTAATATTAAAAACAAAACTGAACAAACTAAGTCTCGGCTCACAACCTTTATTTATCAGTCAAAGCTTAAAAGCTTACATAAAAGTGTCAATACTAAAACATGATTCACAAAATTGAAACAACCGTCCGTTCAACTACGAAAGCCTTTTACCAAAGTGAGAAGTGCTTTAATAACAACCATCAAAGTTTCCTTTAAAACCCTAATCAAATCCTCATGAAACAACCCAATGGCCTGACAGTAAAATCACGGCTTAAATCCGGCTTTAAAAATTATCACCATATATTCAACTAAGGCCGAGAAGGCTCAAAACTAAAATATGTAAGTCACGGCTGTGAAAGCCCATACCCTCTCATTACAAACAGCAGCCACTAGGGCTTTTAAAAATAGAAATTAAAAAGAACAAACAGAGAAACTGATGACCACGACCGAACCAACAATGACAACACATGACAGTGCCATCAAAATCCACCTTACAACTTGTGCAGGAGAAACCCTAGGTGAAACTGGGGCTTACCGGTTTTAATGCCTTCACGAAATCTTTATTGATGGAGTTAACAGTCTTTCGAGCCACCATGAAAGAGCCTGCACAAACAAAATAAAAAGAAGATGAAGGTTAATACATAATTCCATAAATAAAGTAAAATTATACTTATGCGGAGCAGTAAAACCAATCGTAATTCTTACCAAGGGCATGGCACAGCTGCTGGATGTTGTAGTCTCACCCTAACCTCCCTCGTGAGATTCACAAGCTGAAATGGAGCCTTGCCAACATGAAAATGTAGTGCGCAGTATTCAAAGGTGATGTGCCAGGCCGCGGTGAGGTAAAGGCCAAACCCTCGTGGAGGAAATGAACAGTCAACAAGAACTCAGTTCACACAGTGAACAACCCCCATCACACTCTTTACAAACAAAGAGTTCCAACTCTTACAGTAAAATGAAGGCGAAGACAACCCAAACCTTCATTACTCTCTACACATTCAAATCCACCTCACGATGGCAGTAAGGTTCTTACTCACCCTTCTACACCAGCTCGTTAAGGCTCACAAAGGCCAGTGTGCGTTTTAATGGAGGTTTGACATCAAGAATGGCAACCACGAGCTCACAACTCGACCACTCCACATCCTAGACTAAAACAAAGCACGTTTTTAGGGTTTGAAGCCAGTTATATGGCGTCTCAAGGTCAACAAAAAACCTAAACTTCAATCACCAACCACATGTCCATCAAATAATTTGCAATTATCGGTATCAAGCTATAGTTGAAAGTCTCGATTGTTAACTTGCACAAATCATTTGGTTTACAAGTCAAGACCATATAACATCATTGCATAGTATCATTATTTTCCTTGTTTTGATTTCTTTGTTTTACAACCATAGTATATTAAAAATTGAAAAGTGTTCATTTATACTAGAGTCCTTTGAATATCTATAATCTATCTATGTTCTTCTTAGTATTAAATAATGTTTACATTTGATAATAGTAAGACAACAATGATGGAGGTAAACTAACCTTCCATAGAAGTACATAACCATATAGATCCTTAAGATAGGTTTAGACTAAGCATAGTTTTTATATTTCAATTATATGGTTTGTCTACAAAAACTCATATAAAATGAGATTTCTGACACAAGGAAATCAAATATGAATACTAGATCAAGGAAAATCACTAATAGAATGTTTAAAGTTTAGAAAGAACTCAATAAAAATAAACAATACTTGCTACCAAAATCTGATGATAAGTATGTAGTTTTGGTCACAATTATGTTAAACATATCTTCTACTTTATGGACTATTTTAGGCCACCATACTCGTAATAGAAAAAAGTAAATCTATCCTTAATAGAAGCCATCTAAACATGAAATACAAGTATATAACTGAAAACACAAGGAGTATGATTAATGGAACAAGTACTGTGGTGGTAATTATAACTGCACTAAACCTATTTTTGTTACATTAGTGTTTTTACAAACATTCATGCAGATTTCTAACAATAGAAATACCAACAATACCTTTTACGGGGACAAGCTGCAAAAAAACAAATTAACTAGCATTTTATCCTATGCTAGTTGAATGTATTTTTCTCGATCTGGAATTTACTGGTAATAATACTGCTTACCTGTTTAGAACCTGTAAAAGAAGCATCACTTCACTGTGTTAGCTGTAAGCTAAGTAAGCCCCGATCTCATCTAAGGTTCTTTCCTACTTGACATAAGACAATAACAACACACTTAGCATCAGATTTAGAAGTAGTTTAATTTTCGCCCCCCTTTAAACCATAAACTGCTGAATTTAACATCCAATTACATGGTACTTCAAGATAAACAAATACAATATATAGAACTAAAGAATTATAATGCTCAATTCTAATTACTAATGTTTGAATAACCGCTAGCAGTTATTGATTCATAGACAGTGACATCCTTGAACATTTTATGTTACATGAATTTTTTTTAAATTTTTATGAATTTTTGGGTTATTACAACAATGGAAATATTATACTCAGGAAGACTCTTTCTCTCCAATACAAAGGATGGTGAAAAAAAATAAGTTTCTACAATTTGAAGTGTCCAAATGGGATAGATGGAAGAAGAAGGTTAACTTACAAAAATTTGTTCAAATTGAAGCTAAAATAACAACACTGGTTGGTATTGTTGATGGGGATTTATTTTCAAACCAAAGGAAAGAAAAACTACTTTGTATGGAAATGCAAAGACTAAAATTCTAAATAAGGAAGAAGATACACGGAGGCTTAAAAGTTGTACAATTTGGGTAGCACAAGCAGACAATAACACTAAATTTTTTCAGTGATATGTCAACTAGAGAAGAATTTTGAATTCAATATGGAAGCTGAAGGATTATAATGGAAACCAAATGAGTGATCATAAATATTTAAAAGGAGAAGTTGTCATATATTTTTCAAGATATCCATAAACAAGGAAGTACTTCTAATTTAAAAGATCAATTGAAGGTTCTAAAACATTATCCTAGGTTCTTTATTAATGAGGAAGGAAAAAAATGGTATGGAGGTTAACTTGGAGGAGATTAAAACGGTTTTGCACAAATTTGTTAAGGATAAAAGTCCAAGTCCAAATGGATGGTGCTTGGAGTTTTTTTTATCAATTTTTTTGATTTGGTTGCTAATGATCTACTGGTGGATGTGGAGGATTCTAGGAGAAAAGGGTTTATTCTTGCAAATATGAATGCTACTTACATTGATTTGATTCCGAAAAAGGAAAAGCCCGAGACTTTCAATGACTACATACCTATCTCATTATGTAGTTTGATTTATAAACTGATCACAAAGGGTATCTCCAATATAATAAAACCTATATTGGAAAATTTCATATCAAAAGAATAGTTTGGCTCCTTATTCAACAAGAAAATACTAGATGACGTGGGTGTGGACGAAGAATGTCTTAATTCTATAAAAAACATGGATGATTAGGTGCATTGGTCTTGTCTTAGGTTTGTTCTCATTTAGATAGGTCTTCCAGTGGAAGTGACAAATTGGATAATTGCATGTATCTCCTCAACATCTTTTGTTGTTTTGGTTAATGATTCTCCTACCTCATTCTTCTCTTGCAGTAGAGGACTCAGGCAGGGTTTTCCTTTTTCTCCATTGGTTTTTCATCTTGTTACTAAAGGGCTCAATAGACTTATTGATTATTCTAAGCAAGGTCAGAAGATAAGAGGCATTAGAGTTTCCGATTCCCTTTTTATCTCACATCTATTGTTTGTTGATGATGTGTTAATATTTGGGTATGGATCTATGGTTGAATGGGAGATGTACATGGCCTTGATTGATACTTTCTATGTAGCTACTGGGATGGCTATTAGCCCTAAAAAATCTATGTTTTTCTATAATTTCCCCGATGATGGGATTTGCGATCATATATCTCTTCTTTTTCTTTATCAATTGGAGAAGTTGGATAATGGTATCAAATACCTATGATACTTTCCGAAACCAAATTTTTACAGGAAAGAGGATTGGAATTGGCTTATTCAAAAGGTGGGTAAGAGGGTTATTAACTGGACTTTTATGTGGCTATCTATTGAAGGAAAACTCATTTTAGTAAAATCGACACTAGAAAGTATTCCAGTTTATTGGTTCTCCCTTATAATATGCTTCCTACCTCTGTTATCAATTCTATTAGAAAGAGGATTTTCCACTTTTTATGGGCAGGTAAGTTGGAAGTTACAAAATTTCATCTAACAACTCGGGAAAGTATCTCTTTGCCTAAATCTTTGGGTGGATGGGGCCTTAAAAGTCTAAATTGTTTTAGTTAGGCATTGAGATCCAACATTTTGTGCAGAGGGTTGCTTGGGGATGGTATGTTGAGAAAAGTAATTAAAACTAAATACCTAAAAACTTTCTCAGTTTCATAATTGATTCAAAACTTGAAAAAGGCACCTGCTAAATCATCTATAATTTGGAACTGCTTAGTTTGAAGTTTTCCAGTATTGGGAGGATGGATGAGTTGGAAAAAAGGAAAAGGCAGGTTTTCAGTGGCACTAATCCATTTATTGGCTCTGCATGCAATTACAAGATATTTGTACCACTATTGGCACAACTTCATATGATCAATATTCAAGTCCTAGCACATGTGTGGTGTATTAATGTATATGAATTTTCTTCTTCTTATTGGTACTCGGCCTGTGACTTGGGCTTATCTGTGGAGGTTATGGATGGATATAATGATTATGTTATGATTCTTAATGGAGCTGGAATAAAATTAATAGACCAAGAGGACATGTTGGTTTGGGATTTGGTAGGATCTAATGTAGTTCCAACTACTAAAACGGGCATATGAGGTGATAACAATTAATCAAACTACTTACAATCTAAATTGGTGGGAAAATTTGATTTAGAAATGGGGAATCCCTCTTAACGTTAGATGTTTTATGTGGCTTTGCCTTGAGTATAAAATTTTCACACGGGAGAATCTCCTTAAGCGAGGTTTAAATGGTCATGGAATATGTCTCTTGTGCATGATGGAAGTTGAATCAATATCACATATTTTTATTCAAAGCCATTTCTTCAGATCTATTTGTTCAAACCTTCGAGGTCTCCTTCATATTCAGGATGGCTGGGTTTTATAAGATTTTAAGGACTGTATATTAAAGTGGTTTATACTACTGTCAAGTTCAAGGAGCTTCCTCTCTTTACCATATGGTAGCTTTGGAAAGTGATGAACATGTATATTTTCGAAGCTGTCAAGCATTCAATTTTATATGTTTGTACTAAAGTTATAATTTCTATCCATGAGTACCTTAAAGAGAGGATCAAACTTAAGATTAGAATTCCAAATATGCCATATGTGGAGGATGATATGTCTATTGGTTTTTTTGATGGTGCTGAGAAGGAGGGCGCGGAGTTAGAATGGTTCTAAAGATTAAAAGAGATCATCAAGTGAATATGTGGATGGGTGTTGGAAACGGATCCAACGCAAGGGCTGAACTTCTTTCCCTCTAGAGGCTATTATGATTCTCTCATAAAAGAGGTATACTAAATATCAAGATCTTGGGAGATTCGATGGTGGTGATCGATTGTGATTCTAGATTTTTTTGTCTACAAGTCATTAATCTTGCTAAATGGGCTGCTATAATCCATGAGTTGGTCAACTGTTTCTCCTATATTACTTTTGATCATACATATTGTGAGTTACTATGGCAAGGATAACAATATTTCCAAAAGGGCCATTTGGGGCTATGGATGGATTTTTGCATTATGTAGAACTTATCGAATATTTGATCATGGATTTAGATATATTTATATCTTCTAGAATTACAAAGTTTTTCCTAGGTTTTGTTGTAATTTTTGGGTTCTTTACCTAATGTTAGGATTATTAATCCTCCCTTGTCAAATTTGGTTGTATGTCTAAATCAGGAGTCATGTCTAAATCGGGAGTCCATCCAGTCTACTTTTAGTCAGTAGCACCATTGGGTGCACTTGGCCTAATTGGAGCACATGTTCCAGTTACTAAAGCACGGGGAACACTAATTGAGGCCTACTGCCACTGATTTCACTTGCATGCATTAGCTTAGGAGCCTCCTATCTCAATCCCTACAATTTAGGAGCCACTGGAAGTGCCGATACCAACCCAGGTCAGTTGAGTTGAGTTGGTTACGAGTCAAGCTTAGTTAGGAGCCATTTACATTCAGTTCTAGTCCTCTACATTCAGTTAACACTAGGTTTGCATGGCTGCATGTATTCCTCACCTACCAAAGTTAGTTAAGCTTAATTAAAACTAAATTAGACACTTGAGTTGTGATTTAGAACTCCGATGAACTCTGATAATTATTTAGACAAGGTCAGTTAACCATTAAGTCCTTCGATAATGATTTAGACAAGGTCAGTTAACCATTCAGTCAAGTAGAGTCTAATCAATTCGAATTTCCTCACATGAATTCGAATTGCTTGTGGGTATTTAGCCATTGTACTTCATTGTAATTATTATCTAATTAATTTTGATTAATGAAAGCATTCACAGTTGCAAGCCATTTTTGCACTTTTACACTCTGTTCTTACTGTGGAAGGGACTTTCATCCAGAAAGCACATGTATGAGAAGAACAGTAGATGAGATGGCTCTTATTATGAAGAATCATAACATTACTATACCTACTAGCTCAAGAAAGGCTGACCAGAAGGAAGAAACTGAAGAATATGAAGAGACATGCCATGCATTGAAGGCTAGATGCTCCACAACACATGCCTTCCTCATTGATTCTGGAGCTTCCAATCATATGGTTGCATCCAAAGAATCATTCTCTTCCTTGTAGTCTTTTGATGGTCCTAGTATTCAGATGAGCAATAGAAGTAAAGTTCAAGCCAAAGGGAAGGGCTCTATCAAGCTTGAACATGGAAAGTTCAAAGATGTGCTTTATGTTCCCTCCATAGCTACAAACCTGTTATCTATATACTAGATGACTCATACTGGATCTCCAAACCGAGTCATATTTGGTCTTGAATTAGTGGAGATCACATATATCTCTATTGGGAACATCATAGCGAAGGGTGCCGCAAATCATGCCGCCAAGGAATATGAGTTATCACACTTCACGCCATTTTCAGAACCAGTGCACTCTCAACAACCACTTGCAAGGGAAGGTAAAAACATTTCATCTACATATTTTGCATTTTCCACTAGTATTGCAGATCCAACTAATTCAGTTTATGAGATTGAGATTCAGGGTGATTTAGACCTAGATCCAGTTCCTCCTTCAAAATTGGAAGCTAGGAAGATGACTAGAAATCAATCTGACACTTAGAAGGGAAAGACCCTTGCACCATGTCATGCAATCTTATCTCCTTCAGAGAGATGCAATACAGAGTTCTTGTAAGATGCTACATGGCAAGGGCTCAGTCTCACTACATTCAGAAGAATAGAGCTGATCATACACCTCTTCATCCAACAAGAGATAAAGGTTACATTCCTCCTTCCTTCCATCATAATTTTGGGAGAAGATGGAGAAGTCTACATGCTAGGCCCCAGGATACCTATGCATAGAACATCATGCATGCTTCTTCGCTACATCATAGAGATTGTAGCAACACATTTTCAAGTTTTTTAAACTTGAATCCCGATTCTATTTGCTTAGTTAGAGGGGGGGATTTTTTCCCATGTGGTTTTTTCCCAGCTCCTTGTATTGAGTAGTTACTTTACTTTACTTGATGTAATTGGTTACCTATGGTCTTAGTTACCAGGGCCCACAGATTGTCCAAGTTAGCATTCAGGGGGGGTGTTGGGATTATTAATCCTCCCTTGTCCAATTTGGTCATATGTCTAAATCAGGAGTAATTTCTAAATCGGAAGTCCATCTAGTCTATTTTTAGTCACTAGCACCATGGGGTCCACTTGGCCTAATTGGGGCACATGTTCTAGTTACTAAAGTGCGGGGAACACTAATTGAGGCCTACTACCACTGATTTCACTTGCATGCATCAGTTAGGAGCCTCCTAGATCAATCCCTACAATTTAGGAGCCATTGGAAGTGCCGATACCAACCCAGGTTAGTTGAGTTGAGTTGGTGACTAGTCAAGCTCAGTTAGGAGTCAGTTACATTTAGTTCTAGTCCTTTACATTCAGTTAGCGCTAGGTTTGCATGGCTGCATGCAGGAGAGGCACATTCCTCACCTACCACTATCAGTTAAGATTAGTTAACACTGAATTAGACACTTGAGTTGTGATTTAGAACTCCGATGAACTCCGATAATGATTTAGACAAGGTCAGTTAACCATTCAGTCCTATGATAGTGATTTAGACAAGGTCAATTAACCATTTAGTCAAGTAGAGTCTAATCAATTCGAATTTCCTCACATGAATTTGAATTGCTTGTGGCTATTTAGCCATTGTACTTCATTGTAATTATTATCTAATTACTTTTGATTAATGAAAGCATTCACAGTTGCAAGCCATTTTTGCACTGTTTCATTCTTCAATTACTGAGTAAACTGTGTGATCTATTCTTGTGAGTTGTGTGTTGATCCATAGATCTATGTGCTCAATTTAATACCTAATGGTCTTAGTATTGATCCCCGTTTTATGAGATAGTTCCTAAAATCTATTTTGTTGTAAAAATGTTTTTAAGGACTTTCCAACCTTACTATATTGACATGGGATGATGCTACACTGAAGTACATTATGTAACTTTGATTCTTTAGTTACAATTTTTTCAGTTTTGAAATTTTTTATTTATTTATTTTAAATTTAAATTGTTTTGTAATAAAACTTTAATTATATCGAATTTAATATAAATGAATTATAAACCACTATAATAAAATGTCTTAAATATTTAAGATCATAAGTTTATTATTTTTAATATATAATTATGAATTTAAATTAAAAAATATATTGTTTTAAATTTATTGATGTATACAATATAATAAGAAAAGAATATTATTTTTCAATTTAATGACTTTGTTATTATTTTATTATTCGATTGAGAAAAAAGTCGGAAATGCTAGAACATAATATGCGGTTTATATGTAACATGGTTCAAATTTGAGAAATAAATATATAACATAAACTTGTAACATGTTTTTATGATTTGATTTGAATTAGTTTTTGTGTCACATTATGGTTTATTTAATCATAATGATGAAAAAATAGTCTGAAAAAAATAATATTTATATTAATAGTGTTTTATTAAGGTTTATTATTTTTTAAATGGTGGAAAAACACAATTTTAACATTTTATATCTTAAATATGTATATTTAACATTATGTATATATGTCCACCGCACACATAAACAAGGTTATCTTTATAGCCATAAATGCTAACAAAATTCCCTTATATCATCTCCAATACACATAATATCACTTTCCAATGCATAACCCGAGTTTACAAGCTCTATTCCCTCTGTAAGGATTTCAGTATTTATGCGACACCGGAATAACTTATTACTCCAAGTGCTGGCTTAAAGTTGGTGCAATACATTGATGACTTATAGATTAACTTTGAATCGTTGATTGGTAGATCACAAATGCTAGAATGGCAGATAAGATACCTCACTGGGCGAATCACTAATTGTAGGTTGTAAAGAAAAAAAATCATTACAACACAAATATAAATAACATAAAACATGAAAGAGATTGAATTATATTGTTTTTAGGATCATCTACATATGGTGGAGGATCATTGTTTTTAGTTTTGGAGGGTATATACCCTTTGTTTGTTGTCCCCATGTACCCTCTAACTGTAATTTATAATGTGCTTGTCCTTCTTAAAAACTACTAGCTAGAAGTCAAAAATATGTTGTTCAATGGTTGTATAGGAGGCTTGAGTGACTAATTGTAGTGGTGATCTCCATCTCCTTAATCACCCAACCATCTTTGTGAATAGGTCTCCCTTCACTACATTATGATGATTAATATCGAGTAGAAGGGCCTATGAGATAACAAGGATATCTCTACTCATGGTGTTGAGCTTCAATTGAAGAAATTAGGTAAGGAGTATTGCATTTGAATCTATAAGTTATAAAATATTTTTACTTTTGCTCAATTTCATTCAAATCTTAGAAGTGATTGCAAGCCAAACTTCATAACAATATGAAAAAAATTGAATATTAACTAGATTGTTAAAATTCCTTCATAACAATATGAAAAAAACAGAATATTAACTAGATTGTTAAAATTGATTTTTTTTTTGGTCCCAACCCTATAACTCAACATTGCAACATTTGTTTTCAATATCATAAGGTTTCCAACCTCCATTGGTTCTCTTTTGACACTATGATTCCATCTAAATGATAATTAAATTGGTGCACAAGTATTTATAATGCTTAACATCTTCAAGGATAATATCACCATAAAATTGGAGGATAAATTATTATTTTTTAGATCTAACTATCATAATCATGATTTTATCAATATTAATGGTAAGCCAATGTATTTTGCGAAATTGTTGGAGAACTTTGAGATGCGTATGAAGAGAGTATAGCTTTGTAAAAAGAACAATATTATCATCATACAAGAGAATAATGACAATGTCTCCAACCTTGTTGGTACCAATGCACCATCCCTACTATAAACATTGCCCAATTTTATCAATTTAGATTTTAAAAAGGATGGGAAAAAATATGCACCCTTATTTTTTTTTAATTTTTTATGTTGACCCAACTATTCCAACCCCACGAAATCAAGGTTGGCCCATAGGCATCCCTGGGACTAGATCCCAACACCTTTGGTGCCTCGACCACCACCCAATGTTGTTAAACCACAACCTCACACCGAATGCCACCACCCTTACTTAATGCCACTGTTACAAGTATGCCTATCAACAAAATGTTATTACATTTTATCTAAGCAATAGTCATTTTCTAGATCTTAATCATAACCCTATAAGGAATGAGAAAGATACATATTTCTAGTGTTTCTATAACTTGCCTCTAAACACAATGTCAAAGAGTCTTTTAAAATCAACAAAACAATATAGGCATCTTCTTTTCCATCTCTATAAGCTTGGACAATAACTTTAAGGGTGACAAATGATTAATTGTAACATTTTATTTCAGTGTGTCTTTTCACCGTTTTTTTCAATAAAGAAATTGACCAAGAAACCCACCAATACTTCCCCATATTTCATGGATGATAAGGGTGGTCCCTTATAAAAAGCCTAAACTCGAAAGACTCAAGGCTCAAAATTGTAACCTCTCCCCTTTACAAAAAAGAAGAAGCATGCACAAATCTTACCAACTAAAATATCCCTTAAACTACGTCTTTTCACTTTTTATTATTGTATTCAATTCATTACTAACTTTTCTTATAAAATTAAGCCAAATAACTTTACTAAAATAATTAAACCAACATACTAAAATAAACTTTTCTTATTAAATTAAGCCAAATAACTTCTAAAATAATTAAACCAACATACTAAAATAATTAGACCATCATGTTTCAAAATCTCAACTTTATATCCTTTGATATCTTTAGCTTTACCATTTTATATCCTAGTACTCCTTTTTTTAATTATAGATGCACTTTAATGCTAACAAAAAGTTTTTATTTAAATTACATATGTCGTTCGCATAGTGAATTTTTCAATCATTCATGGGGCATGGATTTGTTCTTCCTTGCCCGTGTTAAGAGATTCTCGTGACTGAATATTTTATTTGTTAAAAAAAGGAAAGTTCCTTTAAAAAAAATATTGTAATTTATTATGATAACAAACCATATCCTTTATTGTCATTAAGGCTTTTCTAATAGGTTTAGTCTTTGTTAAAGAGAGTATAATTGTTCAAAAACTAAGTAGTGCCATATATGGGATTGATAAATATAAAAAAAAACACATTCTGTTTATTACAATATCATAATATTATAACAAAGCTTCATCTTAAAATTGTTTACCTATATTTTGTTAGCAAAAGTCAAATTTTCCTCACAAAACTAGAGTTACATTTCATTGCATTATTGGGGCTTATTTAATTAGACGGTGATGGGTCCAGGATCATCCTCCATGATGGTATCATTCCTACATTCTCATTTCTACCAATCACCTTCACCAAATATGATACCATTCTTTGATAGATGATCAACAATACAATCCCTCTCTATATACACATGTTGAAAAGTGATTTCCTAAAATATGCCAATTCGATACTGATCAGTTCTTCATAGATAGGATTTAGATAGATATTCCTCAGAGCTTTGTGATATTTCATCCAATTGATGATCGACAAGAAATCACCAAATTTTTTAAGTCTCATAATGCCCTCAGAAAGAGCCAACAATAAGGTGATCTCTAGGGCTAATAAATCAGCCCTATTGTTGGTGCAATGTCCAAGTCCTGATGAAAATTTAGTCCATACATTATCTGTTAAAAATATAGTAACCCCCTACGCCTCCCTGCGTTGGGTCTCCCTGTGCTGCGCCATCGAAGAAACACCAATTGAAATATATATCAACAATCACTTCAGGAGTAGTTTTGATCTTCTTGTGTATATTCAATCATAGCATTGAGTCCATACAAGCTAAACTTATGTGTGAATAAACATACGACGTAATGTGGAAGTCCTCAAATATTTCCTTGTTCCTATCCAACAATGCGCCCCAAATAAAAAGGATGGAAAAGCATGATATTCCGATGGAAGGGGTGTTTCAAACCAAGATTTCAATGCATCTTCAAGTCCAAATCCATTTTAGTAATAAATAAAACCTTTGATCTGCTGCGTCACATCCCATAATTTGTGAATATAAGAATAATGAATAAACATATGAGTGATAGTTTCATTTTCAACTCTGCACAAGGGACATCTTCCCAGTCCTTCATAGATCTTTTTATTGAGGAAACCCCACACTATGATTCTGCAAGATAGAGCTAACCAAGCAAACAATTTTATCTTCAAGGGACAGTTTATGCTCCATATGACAATGTACCACCATAATGGCTCACGGTAGTCCATTTCCTCTTTGAGCACTTTGTACCCCATCTTAGGAGTTAACATACCGCATTCAGGATTCTTGCTCCATATAATTTCATCATCTTTGTTTATTCAACAGATGTGATTTATCTGCAAGGAATAGCTATTTTTATCCCATAGATCCTTATCCCCCCACTGAAATCCCAATAGATATGCTTGTAACCATGCTTATCTCTGGAAATTAGTGTTCAATTGATCATTAATCCGCGAGAGGTAAAAATAGCCTTGTTCCTACAACTGATCCACGATGTGATCTAGAAGAATGTAACTATCCATACTGCCTATATAAGGATCTATACCAAGATGAAATTTCCTCCCAACACCAATCTGCCACTAGATCAAGAGCATGTAGAGTAACTTTCCACATAGTAGAGATGTTTTTGTAATCTTTAATCCCATTCTTGATCCATTCTTCAATGCTTTGTGGGAAAATATATTTTCTATAAACTACTTGTGACCAAAGAGTATTTTTAGTAAGGATACGCCACACACACTTTGTAGAAAGTGCTCTAGAAAAATGTAAAGGGTGCTTTAGGCCTCATCCTCTAGATGCCTTAAGCAGCATGAGCCTATCCCACGCAAACCAATGGAAAGTATTTCCCACCTCGTGTTTGTTCCATAAGAAGTTAAAACAAATATTCCTATTAACATCAAAGGTACCTTTGGGAACATGTGCTAGAGTCACCTAGTATATTGGGATAGCGTCAAGAGTTGATTTTAATAAAATCACTTTCCCCCCTTTTGTCAACCAACTATTACACCATAGGTGAATTTTCTTCTCTATCTAGCTAATCAACTGAGCCCAGTCCCTTTTACCATAATCATTTGGATTGGTACAAAATCCCAGACATTTAATACCCCACTCCACTAACGTGGAAATATAATTGGACTGTGATATGATCCACTATTTAGAATTAGGGCTTAAATGTATAAAGGAAAAATAGAATTCAAGTCATTAATAGTCATAACTGTAGCTCCTGTAAAGATCTCCGAAATCCTTTTGATCTTAGAAATATTTCTCTTAGAACGATAAGTGAAGATTAATATATCATCTACAAATAGTAGATGAGTTATACTAATGCTACCAACAATATTTAATCCTTTGATGGTTCCATTTATCAAGGCTTTTTGGATATACTTGTAGACACCTTCAACAACAAGGATGAAGAGTAGAGGGGCTAAGGGGAATTCCTGTCTTAGCCTTATAGTCAGTCTAAAGAAATCATATGTTGATGCATTGGTCAAGAAATTAAATGAAGCAGACTATACACATGCCACCATCCAATTTACAATGGAAAGATGAAAGACAATTTGTAACAAAACCAGTCGAAGGTAATTCCAGTCTACCTGATCATATGCTCTCCTGAGATCCACTGTAATGATAGCCACATGTAGATTTTTAATTTTTGTTGAATGGAGCACCTCCTGTGCTATTCCAACTGCATCATGAATCTGTTTACCCTCAAGGAAGGCGAATTGTTGTTAAGATTCCATATGGTAAGCTATATTATCAGCATTCAATTTCAATTTCATAACAAAAGCATATGGACAGGATCATTGAAAGAAACAGTATCACAATATCAACACAAATTTACCTTGGGAAAACCCTAATGGGAAAAACTCAGCAAAAGATTCCTCAATATAGATGATCAAAAGATAAAAGATAAAACCCCAAACTGATCCTTCTTCTCCTTGTAGCTACAACTCTCTCTCTCTCTCTCTCTCTCTCTCTCTCTCTCTCTCTCTCTCTCTCTTATGCGCTACACAAGTGAGTGTGAGTGTGTTCAAANCAATTCACTTGACATTTCACTCAACCAAGTTGGCCCCACTAAATTGACTGGGCTGACTTCTATGGGAGGACTCAAACAACTTAATATTATATTAATTAGGGTGCTAATGACCCGACTTACAACGGAGGGGAATTCCTCATGACTCTTAGTAATTCTCCCGATAGGAACATCAGGGCATAATGAAATACAAATGATTCTCTCGATAGGACTATCGAGGTATAATAAGTAAATACACTTCGAAGTTACAATAATTCAACACTCCCCCTTAATGAGAAGGGTATTCTACAACATCATTAACAACAATAGTAGGAGAAGGAGAGAGAGAGCATCTTCAACATCACCAGGGTGATACATATATAAATCATTGGAAGCTTTTTCATCATCATATACATATAGTCTTCATCTTCAATTTCAGCAGCAACAACACTTTGATCAATAACATCATCATCAACAACAACTCTTTGAGCAACATCATCATCACACTCTGATCTTTCGATCAACAACATCATCATCGTCATCAACAATACTTTGAGCAACATCATCATCACACTCTGACCTTTCAATCAACAACATCATCATCATCAACAACAACCTGCAATCCACAATTTGAAGACGAAAGTCTACAGATCACTTTAGGACTTAAGTCTAGGGATGATACAATCCTACCACATTCTTGAGGACTGAAGTCACCAGATACAATTACGGGATAATCACTCCCTATCACTTTAGGACTAAGTCCAAGGATGATGAAATATTACCACATTCTCGACGACCAAAGTCACCGGATACAATTTAGGACAAATGTCTAGGGATGATACAATCCTACCGCATTATCGAGGACCGAAGCCACCGAATATGATTTAGGACAAATGTTCAGGGATGATACAATCCTACCACATTCTTGAGGACCAAAGGCACCAGATAACTTTAGGACAAATGCCCAGGGATTATACAATCCTACCATATTCTCAAGGAAGGAAGCCACTAGATCACTTTAGGACAAATGTCCAGGGATGATACAATCCTACCACATTCTCGAGGACCGAAGCCACCGGATAACTTTAGGACAAATGTCCTGGGATGATACAATCCTACCACATTCTTGAGGACCGAAGTCACCGGATCACTTTAGGACAAATGTCCAGGGTTGATACAATCCTGCTTCTTTCTTGGAGACATAAGTCTACATATCACTTTAGGACAAATGCCGAGGGATGATACACTCCCACTGCAACATCACTGCCCCCCCTTTCGGGGAAGGTCTTTCCGAACAACACCAAGCTTGTCTCGAAAATATTCAAACTTTATTTGAGACGGAGGCTTTGTGAACACATCAATAACTTGTTCATCGGTACTCACATATTGGAGCTTTATGGCTCCCTTCTGTATCATATCTCGAATGTAGAAATACCGGATTTCTATGTGCTTTGACTTATCGTGGAACACTAGTTTCTCCATCATATTTATACAACTCTGGTTATCACATAGAATCATTGTGGCATCCAACTCCAGGTTGAATAAACCTGACATCAGCTTCCAAATCCATATGTCTTCACAACTAGCAGAGCAAGCTGCTATATATTCCGCTTCAGCCGTGTTAAGAGAAACACTAACCGTTTCTTGCTAAACCATTAAATCATAGCAGACCCCAGCCTATAACATTCACCTGATGTACTTATTTTGTCTGAGACACTTCCAGCCCAGTCTGCATCTGTATAGCCATACAATCTGTATTCATGGTTTCCATCGTAGTATAGACCAAAGTCTATAGTCCCTTTTAGATATCTCATCACATGTTTTGCAGCTACCAGCTGAACACGTCTAGGTTGAACTAGATACTGACTCAAGGTGTTGATATCAAAACAAATGTCTAGTTTGGTATTTGTTAGATACATCAACGACCCAATAATTTGTCTATATTGAGTCACATCTACTAGTTCTGATGACTCATCAACCAACAACTTTAGGTTGGTATCCATGGGTGTGGCCATGGCTTTACATTCCAACATATCAAATCTTTTCAAAATTTCCACTGCATACTTTCCCTAATTGAGAAAGATTCCTTCCGAGTTCTTCCATACTTCCAGACCTAGGAAATAATGCATTAGACCAAGGTCTTTCATCTCAAATTCTTCAGCGAGCTTCTTCTTGCATTCTACAATTTGTTTCTCATTCCCTTCTAGAAATAGATCATCCACATATAGTAATAGTATGACAGGTTCATCTTCTATAACCTTGAAGTAAAGGTTAGGATCAGCTTTACTCTTGGAAAAGTCCAAGCTCGTCAAGAAACTATCTATCCTTCCATACCAATCTCTAGGAGCTTGCTTCAGGCTATACAGGGCCTTCTTCAACTTGCATACGTGAGTCTGTTTGTCTTCAAATTCAAATCCTTGTGGCTGTTATATGTATACTTATTCTTCAATCACACCATTTAGGAAGGATGTCTTCACATCCATCTGGTGTAAGTCCCACTTCATCATGGATACAAGTGCCATGATGGTTCTTATCGAATTATACTGTGCTACTGTTGGAAACGTTTCTTCATAATCAATTCCCTCTTTCTGAGAGAAACCTCTAGCCACAAATCTTTCCTTGTACTTATCTATACTTCCATCAGTTGCATGTTTTATCTTGTAGATCCACTTGGAAGATACCACACTCTTGCCTTCTGGTTTGGGAACTATATCCCACACATCGTTCTTCATTATTGACTGGTATTCTTCCGTCATTGCTTCTACCCATTCTTTCTTCTGTACAACTTCTTCGTAGTTTGTAGGTTATTTATCTACAAGATCACACATCAAAGCTACATAGTTGGAAAATGGTTTGGGATTATTGCTTATCCTTATGGAGCCTTCAGGAGCTCCATATCTTTCTACTTCTTGTATATTTTCTCTTGCCCAAGCAGGCTTTCTCTTCCATGATATCTCCATCGTAGGAGGTTCTTGTAGTTTTGTCATATCATGATCTTTAGGTGCTTCATCTTCAGGGAGGAATGTAGCCTCTAAATTTCTAGGATGTGCATCTTCCTCATACACTTCTTCATGTTGACATTTTCTATATCTCTTGAGAGCTGCTTCTTCATCGAATGTTACATCTCTACTGATTTCCATGTGATAGAATCCAGGAATGTAAATTTTGAATGCCTTGGATACTTCACAGTATCCAACAAATATCCCCTTCTTTCCGGAGGGGTCTAACTTGGCTCTTTTCTCTTTTGGTATATGAACATATACTAGACAACCAAATATCTTGAGGTGACTTACCTCAGGATTCTTTCCTGTGAACATCTCTTTTGGAGTCTTGAATCCAAGAGCACAGTGAGATATTCTATTATGTACATAGACAACAGTTCTTGCTGCTTCTGCCCATAGGTGCATTGGAAGACCTTGATCATATATCATTGTCTGAACAGAGTCTGCATTCAAAAAATAATAGACCTTGAGTGAGTCCTCTTTGGGAAACATAACATATGTATGAGTTTATGGGAAGAGAGTTGCATAAGTGGGTCCAAACTTCAAGAGGTAAAAATAAAGACATGAGCCTTTGCACGAAATAAATGAGCCTTTGCATGAAATAAGTGTAGGACATATAGGATAAGAAAAAGAAGGATCTAAAAAGATGGATCCAATGGACCTTGACTAGCTGTAAAAGACTCCAGTCCTATCATACTATTCTAACCCACATAATCCATGGCACCCTAGCTACCACCAAACCCTAACTACCATAGAACCTTCTCTGCTATGCATTGGTTACTTTATTATAACATTACAAAATATTCTCTACATGCAGAAGCTCAAACTATGTATTCGCCTTAGATAGTTGAAATTGTAGCAAGAGACTTTAAAGTGAGAAAAATCTGAACAAAGTCTGCATTCAAATCTCAACTTCAAATATTCTTCGAAATATAAAGTTGTGAACGTTATAAAAGGAAAGTAGTTCTTATTAAATTTTTAAATGTCTTAAATCAGATAGATTTTGTTTTCTCATTGGTCATAGTCATTTTTATTATTTCTGAAATCATAGAAAATCTTTATTTATAATTAAAAACCTCAATTTTTTTTTTAAAATTTTCAAAATATATTTATGATTTTATATTTAATTGCATCCACTTGTACTTCAAATCATGGTATGGGCCACTTTTATATATATATATATATATATATATTTTTTTTTTATTTTTTATTTTTATTTTTTTTATTTTTTATTTTTATTTTTTTTATTTTTTTATTTCTTTCCCATAGCGGAGTATAAAGACCATTTTTTTATTCCCTACCAAAATAAAAAAAATGAGTTTCTCACTTTAAAATAAAAAAAGCAAAAAAACTTATTCTCCTTTAGTTAAAATGGAATTGTTATGATTTACATAGCAAGATGTTGTTTATCAAATGAATTTGTTGAGACATTTGCATTATTGTGTTAACATCTCTAGTACACTTTCATTTGTGGTTGTTTACATCACACATCCATTGCCCTAAATGTGCAAGGAGCTCGAACCAGTACTGATGGGAGTCCTTTTTTCCAAAAGAACGAGGAGGCAATGGATGCCATCCATTCTTGTGGCGTAGGATATTTTTTAGTAATGAAGGTACTTGTCCAACTATCTAAAATCCACCGACTATTCAAGGAAAAACCTAAGTCTTCAAAATTGATTCACCATTGAGTGGAATTAAATGGAGGAATGAGATTCATCTTTAGGTAACACCAACTCTTTAGAGAATTTGAATTTAAGAGGAAGAGATGGCAACGGTAAACTTCTTCATTAACCTGTGCAAGTGATGGTTCACTGGGTTACCTTAGGCAACGCGTTTAATATTGGAAGGTTGTCAATGTCTATAATGTGAATTAAAATATGTCTATGCAGTATACCTTATAAGGTTTTCTTCACCATAAAATAACTCTTTTAATGAAGATGTAGGTTAACTCATTCAACTGCAAAATTCTCCAACAAGAACGTTCCATGTAAGTAAGATACCATTGGGGTTGCTTGAGTGAGTTGTTCACATCTAATATATGTCTATGTTCTATGAATTTGCCACCATAACTCCTATATGTCTTCAATGTGGTAACTCATTCAATTGCAAACTTCTCCAACAAGCACGTTCCATGTAAGAAACGTACCATTAGGGTTGCTTGAATGAGTTGTTTGCATCTAATATATGTTTATGTTCTATGAATTTGTCACCATAACTCCTATATGTCTTCAATGTGGTAACTCATTCAATTGCAAACTTCTCCAACAAGCACGTTCCATGTAAGTAACGTACCATTAGGGTTGCTTGAGTGAGTTGTTTGCATCTAATATATGTTTATGTTTTATGAATTTGTCACCATGACTCCTATATGTCTTCAATGTCATGCACATGTAACTAGTATACCTAAAGCATTGAATGTTGAAGAGGATCAACCATAAATATGTTGTACAAAGAAAGGAGGAGATTGTGTCATAATTGACAGTTTGTTCACATTATGCTTCAACAAATGAAATATAATGAAACATTTTAAACATGAAGACTAAAACCATGTGTAATGATCAAATTTCCTACTACTAGTACTTTCTGGCAATCGATGTAGATCATTGTGGTTGCACTTATTTGTGGTAATGAATCCTTATTTACCTAGTAAGAAACCTGAGCCATGGTGTCTTGACATTTCGTAGAGATTTTTGTCCAATAAAGGTAAAGCAATGGAGCCATTACACAAATGGCAACCACACTATGTAAACAATTTAACATAGTAGCAACTACGAGCTTATCACAAATTAACCCTTGAGTGTACCTCGTAATTAACCATTCAAGTTTAGTATTTGCAACAAACCACAAGGGTTCCTTCTCATTGATTCCCGTTGGATACTAAACTACTTGGTGTGATGAATTACACCATGGATTATACCCAACAAATCAAGGATTTTCTAAGTTCGATCAAGTTTGGAATTTACCCTTTCCGTCATTTTCATTGAATTATGATGACTCTCGAATTACAAGGCATGGTTTAATTAGGTCTTGGAATATACCTACCAAATCAAGGATTTTTAAAATTTTGATTGAGTTTGGAAATTCAATTTTAAATAATATTGAGGAAAGAACAAATAATATTGATGAAAGAACACAAACTTATAATCTTAGTTTTATTTTTGTTGCTATAAATCATTATTTATTTGATAGTATTATTTGTGCTTCAAATTGTAAACACCTTCAACTACTCGTGGTCAATGTTGTTGGCGGTTAGGTGATTTCCAACACCTTCAACTACTCGTGGTCAATGTTGTTGGCGGTTAGGTGATTTCCACCAGCAAGTGCTTAGTTCAAATCCTTTTGTGTTAGGTGCACTAGTCTACACCTACAAGTTTGCTAAAGATGCCATCCATGAATGTGGGAAAGCATCCATTGAATTTCCTCTCCTAATTTTTTTCTTGAAAAACCACCATAAAATAAAAGATATAGCCTTAAGAAAAAAAATCTCAATATTCATTAAATTGGATTATCTTTTTATTTTTTATTTTTTTTTATCTTACTTTTCCACTATACTATAACAAAACAATTTATACATAATAATGAAAAAAACTACACCACTTACCTCCCATATTTTAACATCTTTAAGTTTTTTTTCAGAAGAAAAAAGCCTGTCCTTGATATTCAAATTGAATCAAAGGGCATCTAATGTGCCATCCCAGTATATGGTTAACATACAAGATAATGAGTGCTGTGTAAAAGCCAATCGGTTACATCATGAATGAGTAACATTCCAAGAGAGTGGGTAGGTGACTAGAGCAGAAACTGCATACATTTCCATCAATAAAAATGATGTCTTTTATGACCATATTTACCGTGAGCCAAGAAGATAGCTCCGCCATCTAAAGGAGTCCACTTCAATACATTTCATAAGGTGCCATAAAAGAGAAGATCTTGCACCGGGCTCAAAAGAGCATAAACCTATCATGTGTGGTCAAATGACCATCATAAAATTCAGAATAGAATCCTGATCCCAAAGCAAAAGATAGAGCTTTTAAGTTTATAGAAAGAAGAAGTACGAGCTTAATCTGGAAAGCACCAATCGAGCGAGTTTGTGGAAACCCATCTTCTTTCTGACCAAAACTAAAATAATTCTACTTAATCTACAAATGAAAAAAAAACTACACTTCTTACTCAACTTGTTTTATCTCATATTTTCCAACTATATAATCAATCCAATCCGCCGCTTTACATTAAAAGTCCCCTTTCCCTGGTTGGGAATTTTACCTGTATTTTCATAAATAAAGTCCAATATCTTATTTACGTTTTGGGTATATTTTTGATCTTTTTATGTTAATCAGCATTTTCTTTCCATGAAAAGGCTCCCCCAACATTTTGTAAATCAAACCAATCATAAAATGGAATTGATACACAAGTCATATAATTTTAATTGTTCATTTGTTAATGATATCTATGTTCATCATTTTATGATATGCTATGTCTTGTTAGTCATCCTTGAGATAATTAAATGAGATATGTGTTATCCATATCTCCATACATTTGCATGGAAAGCCTGCGCTAACGCTTTGCCAATGAAACTTTTTTTCTTCATTGCATCACAACATATGGCCACAATGCCATACCAACATCAAGATCGAGTTGCTTAAACCTTTATGAAAAGCAAGATGAGGATATGCCTAGGTATTGGGACAACGCAGTATCCATTTTCTCTGTATTATCCTTTCGCATTTCTTACTTGCGTCCCTTCCTCACTCATTTTCGTTAGATAAAATAATCATTCTCATTTGTCAATGACGTGGGATCCCGTACGGTGGGGAAGGTGGTTTTCACCCAGCCCACCAGGGATCAAGTCCCACCGAGACATGGCCCGCTATGATAAGGTTCGAAGGGTAGACGCCCCCTGGGATAGGCTACCGCCCCTTGCGGGATTGGAGTCCGGGACGTCTCGACCCTTGCTGAGTCACAAGTTTCTGGTATATCTGGCTTGCGGGCTGTTGGATATACCTGGGGTTTATAGTGGCAGCCGACGGCTTTGAACCTAGGCCTCGCCCAGGTAATCCCGACGAGTTACCGATTTCCCTAACCTAAAAAAAAAAATCATTCTCATTTGATAACTAATATGTATCATTATGCATCTTCCTCTATGCGTGTATTCTACATTCGAATTATGTTTATATATTGCCTTTTACACACTCCTATATATGTGTGAATTATTTATTATGTCCCTGCCCGAGGGGATATATATGAATCGCTCAAGGCGATTATTTGAAGTAATTTGTTGCAACTTTAACAAAATTATATAATTTTTCTATAGTTTGTATTAATTTTTTTTTTGGAATTATTTAAATATTGATTTATCTTGCTTTTTATTGGTTTATATAGGTGACGTAGGCGTGGGACTTTGTGCCCCAAGACACGGCGGCGAGCTAACGTCAGCAGCATTAACTCAGTCAGGTGGATTAGTTAAAAGTTTGGCATAAATTTTTGTGTGTTTTCTAAAGTTTTTTCATAGTTTGATTTTTGAGTGTATTAAATAATTATTTTTTAAATTATTTTTTTGTTTCTCTATTGGTTTAGTTTAGGTGACTTTTGATGCGCTCTCATCGGCAAAGTATAAATTCAGTCTACACACTGCAAGCGATGGGAGATGTGCGGGCTTAGGTTTGCTGAAACCTCCATTACTAAGTTACTATTATTAAAATTAATGTTCTGAACAACCTCTTTCGAATCACAGTCTTTTAGATGCCACTGACTCTTTACGGTGACCTGCATTAACTCACCCAGTCTTTTTAAATGCCATGCATCTATTGCTCTTGTTATCCTAGATTCCAGCCCTCTTAAACCTTCCCTCAAATTCCTTCTATTTGTGCCTTGTACACATGGTTTGATCTCCTCCTACCTTCAAACCAAATCTACGGTGCTTGTTTTTCATTGATTGCTGTAAAAAAAAATGCTTTGCTTTATCCAAATCTCATTTAAACTCTAAGAGATTCCCAATTTGTTTTTTGCTCATCATTTTGCCCCTTGAGGGTTATCTAGTTCGTGTGTGCACAACACAATTATTCTGCATCCATGGCCAAAAAAATCTGAGAAGCATGCCGGATAGACCTCTACGTTCCAGGTATTTTTGAAACTCAGACTATTTTGCAATGGTCTTAATTTTCATAGGTCATTTTACAGTCTCTAATGTAGTTTAGAGCTTTAAGCAGCTAACGTTTCTTAGAAGGAACATGTGGACCATTGTGCTGGATCGGAATGCTCACGTATCATCTGAATAGATTTCCATTCATAAACACTAAGAGGGATGAAGCTTATTGTTCGTTCTATTACCTGTAGATAGCCTTTTGACATGATATATAATATAATATAGAAGGCCCTACAAAACATTGAGCAAAAATGCGAGCATATATTATCCATGTATGTATGTGGTTCAGATACTGATGTCAATGTTCATAGGTGTTTTATGAGTTTCATGATGTTTCATTGTATTGGGTGGAAGAATTTATGCTCGCGGACAATTTAACTCAACCACGGGATAAAGAGGGCCGGAGTGAGGGAAAAGGCACACTCAACGTGCCTCATCGCTTAAGGCATTCGATTTATTGAATTTACCAGAATCACCCAGTCATGTACGAGAGCCTTCATTCACTATATTATAGGTGAGCAGAGCAACTAAAATCAATAAATGGGCCACCTTTTTATTAGTTGTTGATTGGGCCAATCGGGTGGTTGAGGGGTACAACCTGCCCAGTATGGTGGGTAAAGCTAATTAAGGCCATCCGCTCTTATGCACCTTTTTATAATAGAATCTTATCATTTTTTTATCTCTAATTATGAAACATTTGAGAAGTCCATGACGTTCTTTGTTACTTTTCTGGTAGTGTAGTTTAAGGCTTTAAGTGGCTAACGCTTCTTATAAGGAAGAGCTGGAGCTTGGATCTGATCCATTGTAAGATTAGTTAATTTCTTCCTTTTTGGATTTAAAATGGGAAAAACTGTTAAATCTTCGTTGAAAACAATATATACAGACATATACATCATTTAATATTTGAATATTTATATTCTATCCAGCAATAATGTATATGCATGTATCTACCATTAATGAGGAACAACTCAGTGCTTATTGTTTGCCTTATTCCTGCACCAGTAATACTATTGCCATGTACTAATGGCAGTATTGTGACATTACATAAAAACAAGCATATAAATTGTTTTTTTGAAGGTCATAGATTCCCTTCCCTACTGTCTGTCACCAATATATAAAAAATATTTAACTGCTTTATTTTTTTCTCATTTATGGTTTGTTTTGGGATCACTACTCATTGCTTTATCAATCAAGTGATTGTCAGTGAGCAATCATCTTCCAATTACGACACACCATAAATCATTATGGTAGACGACAGGTAAAATATAGATTAGAGTTGGTAAAATAGCACAAGCCAGAACAGAATTGGGTGGGGAATTCACAAGTCACAATGAGATCACCGCTTCTATGAGAAGAGGCCCAGAGGGGCTCTATTTATGTACTGGGTAAAAATCCAAATACCAACACAAACAATCCAAACTTCTGAATCTTGAACTATTCAATTTGTACTGCTCTAAGAACTGAGATTGCCCCCCACAAATTAAGGGAAAGGGAGCTGGAAGTGTCCTTCCCAAGGGTACACGCATTAGGACACTGCCATCATCCCAGACCCGAATAATTACGGTGGGTTGTAGACAAATCAATGATGGGCTCAGAATCATATCCGTAAAGGAAGCTTCTCAGTACATGGTACCACAGTCTCAATTGAAATCCAAAAGGGACTTCCTGGGTCCCAAAGAAAAGGAAAAGACGGTATCGCCCACAATCTCAGTTGCAGATAGGCCCAATCTTTTAGCTGTCAAGTGCTATTCCTGTTTGAGGTGACTGTTGGATCCTTATGTTAATCTGCTTTGTAGAATTATGTGAATACAACCATTGGATCCCACAATGAATTATGTATATATTAATCGGTAATGCTAAGCTTCTGTATTTTCATTAGAAAGTTGCCTTTAAATTCATGGCATTTTCTGCTGTCCTGGAAGATTCGCTGCTGTCGATGTCTGTTTCTGGAGATATATTTTTTCTCTGTGCATGAAGAAAGGACTGTTTTGGATGCTTTCTTGTTTAAGAAGTTACAGTTCTTGATGATTTCTATGTATATTTGCATTTGGGTACTTTTAATTCAGTTGCGTATGAAGAACATATGATTTTTAAGATTCATGCTGCATCTGGCCACTGTTGATACTTGAACGTTTTCTTTTTAGTTATTATTTTGGGGATGGTATATTGGCTATGTGTATATCTCGATTTTGAACTTTATTTATTTATTATTATTTTGGACTTTGCATGAAAATAATTTATCATAAAGCAAAACAGAAAAGTCCATCCAACTTTATCACAAGTTTTAAATCCCAATACATTTGGATCTTAAATGTTTTCATTGTGATTTTTGCTTGAACTGTACAGAAAATGAGTCACTGTTTTGTCGCAAATTTTAGTATTTCAAATGGTTCGGTTATCATTTTGTTGATTCTGAATGAAAGAATATATATTTGTGCAAAGAAATTACCAGAAATTGTCCGTGGCTCGCTTCAATCTTATATGATTGATAATATTTTTTTTATCAATTGTCCCTCTATATGTGTGCTTTCTGCATAATTATCCATGATGGTCATTTTAGACTTGTGCATTGTGGATAAAAGAGCGATAAATTCCCAGCCACATATTTAGGGAAATTTACTCTTTTTCTTCTTTCGATTTATTTTGCATCTGACCTCAAGCTATTTGGAAATCCTCATAGAACGACAGCTTTCTCATCAGTTCTTTTCAATTATTTTAGCTTGAATGAAATGGTCTAGTTGGATACATAAAATCAATGCTTCCACTTATTTCGAAGCTGATCTGCAACCGTTTTTACCATCATTGATTGAATCTAATCCCTGGTGATTTCTCAAGAAGTATGAGATTCGTATTACTGTTATAGTTCAAAATTAGATGCAGGTTAACATTCTTATTTGGCTGAAAAAAATAAATTCTATTTCACATTTACTCTTATTTATTTATATCTTAAATTTATGAAATATTTTTTTCTTAAAGTAAAAAAAAATGTAAAAATAAATAGAACTATGGAATTGATTAAAGAATAATAAAATTTAAATTTATGTAAAATTAACTTTCAGAGAATTTTTAAGACGAAGGATAACAAAATAAAAGTTAACCTTGCAAAATATACAAGAGTTTGGCTTTAATTCCAAATTTACATTTCCTTCTCATTGCCATTCCACTATATGTTGAATGGTCTCTCAAATGCTATGAATCCATGAAATATAATCTCCTCTTCACTCCACTTTTAGGCGCTTATATACTAAAACAAATATCTAAGGTTGGTGAAATATGATGAAAATGTATACTATCGAATATTGGTGAAATGAAGATGAAAATGTAGGCGAAACAAACATTTATATAAGTTTTTAATTGGAATGTACTAGATGCAAGAAAAATTACTGTACTTCCAGTAATTAGGTTTTTTTGGTTCTGGCATTATCTTGGTCTTTTAGGATTCTAACATTATTGTTTTTATTGTCTTTAGGGCATTTCGAGATTGAAAGGTAAAGCCTTCAAAAATTATAATGTAAATGTAAAATGCAGGTTAAACTTGAAGCATTTTAATGTTACCATCCATCTTAATATTCACTTACCAAGTGGATTTATGTATTTGATCCTACAACTGCTTCCTTTGAGTAGATCAAAGATAAAAACTGAGTATTTCAAAGCTAAAATATGAACATATCCACTTTCAAAAATAAATAATATTAAGAAGTTATAATATTTATATAATTTTAATTTTATAATATTATATAAATATATTTTGTAAATAGTGTAATATATGTTTAGTCACGAGATAATTAAAAAAAATAAGAATAAAGTTTAGATATTTAAAAATAAATAAGGTTTACAAAACTATTTATAAACAATAAAAGTTAATAATAATAATAATATAATTATTAATATTAATTTAATAAAAATAATATTAAATATTGTATTTAATTAATATTAATTTAATGAAATTAATATTAAATATTATATTTAAATTATATTTAATTTAATAATGTGTTTAAATTCATAAATATGAAAAGATTAATGTAATCAATATAATGTAAAAATATTAAAATGTAATAACTTAAGTACTATTAATCATTTATTTAATAATATAATTAATATGTAATGTTGTTAATAATGTAATTAATAATGTTAATAATAATATTAATAATAATATTGATAATATTAAAAATCATTATACTAAATATTAATAATAGTAAACATATTAATATTAATAATTATAATATTATTAATAAATAAATAATTTTAATAATAATGTTAACCATTATAATAATATTTGTTATTAATATTAATATTATTGCAATGTATATTTATATATATTAATATTAATTTTTTAATAGTATTAATATGGTTATTAAATAAAGATGTAATCTATTTTAACATTACCATGTAATTTTATATGCTAAGCAAATTATTATATAATAATATCTATAATATTAAAAAAAATGATATTAATCATATTGACATTAATTTTGATCACTAACAATAATATTTATCAAAACTTTAATATTAAAGTGGATTAAATTGATATGCATTAAATTCCACAATCAATTATAAATTCAAATAAAAGTTGAATAATGACCATTTCTTTATGTATGGTTTGTTTTGTCCTTATTTGAGTGGCATTCATATGGATTAAGCAAATAGGTTGCCCTTCACTCAAGTATTAATGAAGTAGAATAGAAATATATATATATATATATATTTTTGTGTTTTTACTCAATTTTATAACATTTTGAAATAAATTTATATTAAATTTTACAACTCATTATTGAAGGGATTATGATAAAAAGAGCAACATTTATAAATTAAATTGAAAATTAATCTCAAATGAAAAATTAAAAAATTAAAGAAAAGGTGATCATAATAATTAAAAATAAAAAATGTATTATTACAATAAATAAACTAGCACACATCTATCTTAATAAATAATATCAAATTTCTTAAGATGCAAACAGTTTTCTCAAATTAAAAAAATAGTCCCTATATGTTACCTATTATAATATTATACAAAACAAAACAAATAATAATAATAATAATAATAATAATAATAATAATAATATTTTTTTAAGATTTGAGGTGAATTTCATGAGTTTTTCTTAGTTATTTGTAATGGCTTTGATAAAACACATGCATATTGCAACAAGAGCAGCCTAAATAAATTAAATAGAAAAAAACGACTTATGAAAAAATTCAAAAATAAGTGAACTTAATATAAAAAAACTTAAAAATGATATCATTGTACATAATTAAATAAATATAGATTCATCTTAACTCCAATATATACCGCAATAGATTTTATTCCTGTTAACTCAGATTTTATTCCTCTTAATTCTTGATAAATCTGGATTTAAGATAGATTTATATTAGTTTCTATGATTCTAAGATAAATATGAACTTTAATAATTGAATGGTTCATGTTATTGAGATTATGTTTTTAGTAGAATATATCAGTTTGTTTTTCTCACTATTGAATAATAATTAAGTTTTATTGTTGTTCTCAAAGATATATTTGAAAAATTGTTGTAAAACTCGAAACTTTGTACAAAGGGGTTCTAACAATATTTCCCTAATTAAGTTTTTAAGTTTAAGTTTAGTTGTGCATAGATTTGTTAGTGCAACTTATCTAAATTACAATCTCTTTGTTGGACAATTATTTTGATCTTAAATTTAAATTTAACATTAACATTCTTAAACATATTTTCTTAAAAACATTGAAAAAGATGAGTTGATATATCTAAATATATTTTTGAATGATGCATTGGAGATTTCCAATCTTTTGACATGATCTAATATCACTTCCCCTTCTTTATGGCGTCCAAAATGAGAGCTGAGGGCACCTCCACATCCAAGGGTGGATTGTACCTGTATTCAGGACTTTCTTGAACACTTGTCACCTCGTCAAACTCGCCTGAGACATATTCTGTATTTGAAGTTTTTTGTATTTGCTAGTTTTGTAGAGTTTTGAGCTCACTTTTGTCAAGTTTCCTAACTTGGAAGAGACATTAAGTGAGACACCAGAGGCAACCTTCCTGGGTTATTGATCCCCGAACCTTTTGCTTGAAGCTCAAAGCACTCAACCACTCTAGATAGTCCAAACAGATGGGATATTTAGGCTCTTATTTAGCTAATCAATCCTAATAACACTAATAATCTATTTTGAGCCATGTGTAGAATGAATTCCTTGAATGGTTTTTTTAGTTGCAAAGATTCATCCCTACAGTTCCAGTTTGGCACGAGAACGACTTAGGCGTACTTAGTTTCAAACTTGTACTTTCTTTCCCTTCCATCGTTTGGCTCAGACACATAAATTATGTTAAATGTCATCTTATCCAACATGCCTAAACCGACAAAGAGTCAATGATTGCAAATACGTAAGAAACACTCTCTTAATACAGGGAACCATGGATGATCTTTGTTGTGTGGAACATATAGTTGATCATGGTTTTATTAATGATACGTAAGAAACACTCTCTTAATACAGGGAACCATGGATGATCTTTGTTGTGTGGAACATATAGTTGATCATGGTTTTATTAATGATACGTAAGAAACACTCTCTTAACATAAGGAACCATGGATGATATTTGTTGTGTGGAACATATAGTTGATCATGGTTTTATTAATGATACATGTATTCTATGGTTATGCATACTTACCTTGTAATGAGCGAGATTTGGTAGGGGCCTTGATTACTTGCAAACATGGATGCTCAAATAAGAAATGTTTTCAGAAGTAGCACATACATCTTGTAGAATGTAATTATGTTCATTTCATTATAAATTTAATTTGATTCTTTTACTTTTTTTGGCATACTAACCTAATATTGTAAAGCTTACCATTCCAGTCTTGAAATTTATTATGAATTCTCAATCCAATACCAATGGTGATAGCCAATATTCACTTAGCTATTTTAAATTTGGTTATGAATTCACTTATTGACTATGAAGTGTTAAAACTTGCATATTTTGAATCCAAGGGCTACATTAGTTTGGATCAAATCACGAATCACGATGGCACCCATATTTTGTCATGTCTTACTTTTTTGTCAACATTGTACCCTTTTTTGGAGTATTTCATGTTAATCAATTTGCAGTATTTCATGTCACTAATCTCATTTCTTTGTGATTTTTACTAGTTCCTTACCACCACCTTGTAGATTTATCCTCTTTTCCTTTATTTTTCATATGTAGGATGGTAGTAATCATCAACCAAAATATTGGTTGGAAAACCCAAGGAGCTCATTAGGACTTGATCTTGACATCTCCATAATTTCATGACAATGAGAAATATAAATATATGTTGATAATCTATAGAACTGGTGTAAAGTCATTACACCGTAACAAAGCCTGCAAATAAATATAAATCTAGAGTGTTTTTCTTGAAGTTTAATTATCTGAAGAACATAAGTCTAAGAATTATCCATCAATTTTCCTTATCTCTAACTAAATTCTTCCTAGCTACAACTTTCTACAAAAAATCAGTTGACAATGTCGGGGACATTGCCACCACGTGGCTCTTGTTAATTTATGGTTATATATTGCCTTTTACATACTGTCATATATGTGTGAATTATTTATTAATGATATATATGTGTGAATTATTTATTAATGATTAATTATTAGATGTTAATGAGATGTCAAGGGTTATGAGTTTTGATCGTCACAACAAGAGCCAAGAGCCATGTGGTGAAAAATGTCCTTGAACTTTGATAATAGGATTTGTACGGATTTCAAGGATTTAAAATCTGAGAATTATAAGCACATTCAAAGCCGAAGCAATAAAGAAATTAAACTATAGTGAAAGTACACAAATCTCTTAAGACTAGCAAAAACAAACTACATCTCAAATATGCACTTTCTAAATGATTTATAACACTAAAAAAACATTTGTAGTAGTAAGGACTTTACTTTATAAAATAGCCATGCTTTGCTGCAATACCCAACATTTCACATGAAGAGAATCACTGGCTAAAAGTCCGCCCTCCCCTCCAACTAACAATAAAAACAATGTTTCGGGATCATTGCACAAGCTATTCAAAACAAAAATAACGTGAGGCTCGAATGTTTTGTTAATAGAAATATGGGCCTTTGACAACAAGATTTGTACGAATGTCAGGGATTTAAAATCTGAGAACTATAATCACATTCAAAATCGAAGTAATAAAGAAACTAAACTATTGTGAAAGTACACAAATCTCTTAAGACTAGCAAAAACAAACTACATCTCAAATATGCACTTTCTAAATGCTTTATAACAATCAAAAATCATTTGTAGTATTAATGACTTTACTTTATAAAATAGCCATGCTCTAGTGCAATACCTCGCATGAAGGGACTCACTGGCTCAGAGTCCGTCTTCCCTTCCAACTAACAATAAAAACAATGTTTTGGGATCATTGCACAAGCTATTCAAAACAAAAATAACGTGAGGCTTGAATGTTTTGTTAGTAGAAGTATGGGGCATCATTGTACCATCATAGTCCAATAATATTGCCCTACACTTGGTCCTCTTATATGCAAACACAACTCTTTAAATATAAGTCAGTTTTTTTTTTAAATTATAAAAACACAACTTTGTTATAATAAAATTATAATAATGTCGACTAATATTACATAATCACAATCTATACATAGTTATAAATATATAAAAATACTTTGATTTATGACTCTATTTTTTTTCTCTTTATAATCAAATTTACTTATTATTCATTTGAAAAACCTTAATTTGCAAAATATTCATTTAAAATTCCATGTGATTTAAATTTAAAAGTCCACCCATTGAACATAATAATGATAATAATAATAATTTGAAGAATCTTATAAAATAAACTAATAATACATGTATTTATTTTAAACTAATAATACATGTTTTTATTTTAAAATAATTTGCTTAAATAAACTAATAATACATCATTCATGATCCTTGTGACATGAAATTTTAATGATAATTTGCGATCTCATAAAATCATATAATTTATTTACATTAAATTATTACGTTAAACGCATTATGGCTTAACAATCATAATGTGATTACTATAAATACATTGATATCTTAGATATATCTACAAATTAAATGATTTTACAAGAAAAGAATTAAAGATGATAGTAACTCAAAGTATCTCCATGCTCATTTAATTTGTATTTTTTTTACTAAATATTTTTGTATGATGCTTATGGATTATCTATCTTGTTACATATATATGTGAGACCTTTAAATACCTCCATAAAATGTACCTCCATGTTACTTTTGGACTGCTAATACAAACCTTTTGGATCCACTTTTTTAACCCAAAAAAAGACCGTAATCGTGATTTGAAATGCTTAAACAACATTTAACATATGCAATTTCCTTTTAATAAAATGAAATTATTAATTTTTTCTTAAATAAAAATGACCATACCTATGATAATCTACAATATTCAAGGTTTAAATGTGGATTCGAAATTGTCAAAAGGAGAAATCATATATACTCAACTAAATATCCACGATTTCATCGGAGAAGGAAAAGATTACATGAAAGTTTGATTTCTGCTTCTTATTTAAGTTTGAGCAATTAAAGTGGATGGTCGTCCAACATATAATCAACCATGGGTATTGTTTTGTCTATACCCTGAAGAAAATTGTATGACTTTTCAAAGACATTCCATGTATTCATAACAGAAAAATTTCATTCGCTACATGACAAGTTATATTAGTACCCGCAAAAGTCAATCAACAATGAGACCTACCAACCACCACACTGACCATTGTGGCTGTCCAAAAGTCACCACCATTCTGCATCATGATGTCATAAAACTTATTTTTCCTTTAAAAAACAAATTAAATTCAACTAAACTTTTTTCCTGAACAATGTGTTTTCCATAGGTGCAGAGAGGCCGTTGAGAACAATAAAATGATACTAATTTGGAATTCAAGTTGGTTGAGGTAAGCTTTAAGCTTATTTCATTATCTGACTTTACAAATATGTATTATAATTTAAATGAGCCATCACTTATTCAACAGATCTGTACAATCTTTAAAGGATCTCTCATCTATTTTTATATTCTTTGCAGGTTTGTAGATGGAACTTTACTCGAATTAAATATGAGGCAATTTTTGTTTTGTTTAAAGAAAGCCTAGGAAGAATTTTTGGTTTGGCTTGCAGGAGATGGCAGTCCAAGTTGTACGATTTGACTTGAATTGACACTTCAAAAGTTTTATTCTGTGTTGAGCCTAACAGAAGAGCCTGCAAGGTAGATGAGTCTATCGAAGTTTTGGATGAATATGATGGTTTTGTATTAGGGAACTGAGTCATCTGGTGTAATCTATAAGTTTCAATGGTTATTGATGCTAAAATTAAGATAATAGATTAAGTATTTAAAGTGAGGAGGTGAATTTATTGACTTCGGTTTTACTTAGTTTTATAGATCTTAAAATTTTGCTTTAATTGTCAAATGGACGGTACGTCTGAGACAAATTCCTCTTTCCTATGGATTTTATCGATGTTTAGTTTATCGTAATAATTCTCTTTAAATCCAAATTGGCCTGCCAATATAGAGAAAAATCATCTTGAAAAATGGATGTGGCAGAAATGCTCGAGCTGAGATCAGAGAAGCCCTAATCGGCTCTGTTAGATCTGACCCGACATCGTGTCTAGATTTGGGTCGTGAACTGGATCAATCATGAGAAAAGCTGGTGGTGATGGGCCACTTCCTTCCACCTCAGGATATTTTGATGCCTTTCGTAAGTTGATCCCTAGGCAAAATCATGGGGACTTCACTTAGTGAACCTCTCACATAGCACGTGAAATCATGGGATATTAAAGAATATCCTTAATTTCGAGAGATATTGACCCAAACTCTTTTTGTTGAAACCCCCTCCCAATACTTAAAACTTCCTCCCCACCCCTTTTTATACATCAATCCTTATAAACCACCCTACCCACCCCCACCTTAAACCCCTCATCCCCCAAATACTTGCAATATATTGGTTTGATTTTTTATAATTTTAAAACCCACAATATGAACTAACATGATAGGATATTGGTAAACAAGTGAAGCCCCTGTGGGAAAAATATGAAAACCAGATCCACCCCTATCCCAAAGTTTGAGAAAAAAATGGATGATATTCCAATTATTGACCTACCACTGCAACACCCCATGCCGTACATTGCAGTTTCCTCGGCAGATCGTGCTCTGGTGGTTCAGTTTACAGGACTCTGGCCTTCTCTGAAGTCAATCGATAACTGGATCTAGAAAAACTGGTGACCCTTGATTGAAAATAGCGTCACCTGCTACGTGGTAGGCCGGGGTTTCTTTCTCTTTGAGTTTATCTCCAAAGAATACCATGACCTAATTTTTTACAATGGGACTTACTTTATGGGACCCCAAAGGCTCTATATAAACTGATGGACTCCAGATTTTGATCTTGGTGTGGATGTCCCTAAAGCTAAGCCGTTTCATTCCGTCTTCCAAATAATTTTGATCCACTGATGGACCCTGTCCTCCATGCAAACCATTCGAAATAGGCTTGGCAGATACATTGATAAATCCAATGCCAAAGAAAATTATTCATGTGCCAAAATCTGTGTGGAAGTGGATCTGGAAGCTGGTATCCCAAAAGATATCAAGATAACGGTGGGAGAATGACAACACTATCAAAAGCTGGACTATGAGCAGTTACCCTTCAAATGCCCCATTGTCATGACTACGGGAACTTTCAAAAGAACTGCCCAAAACTCACTCTAGAACAAGCATAAAAAGAAGTAAAAGAAGGGTGGATCCATACCAAACGGGCTAGGGAAAATCCTAAGCAAGATCATAAAAGAGAAGGGAGAAATATTTGTCCAGCAAACCCCAAGAAAGAATATATGACACAGAAACCCCAATCAGAGGCAACAAACATGTTTGCAGCGCTGGAAGGAAACACGAAAGAGCTAAGATCGGAAGCAGAAACAGTCCAAGGATAATAACAAATGGGTAAGATCTAGCTGATGTCAAACCCTAGAATAGAAGGGAAATATTTCCCTAACCAAAGTAGTCCTCAAGAAACGACATCCCATCCCGATCCAAAATATCCAGTTTTAGAGGATGATGAAATGGAGGAAGAGGAAGGAGAAATAGGCATCTCCTAACTCTCACAGAGAAAAGATAAAAGAGGAAGGAAAATGGACAAAGAAATCATAGAGGAATCCACCTACAACGATAAACTTATTGGGTCCCAATCAACGATCGAGGGAATGATGAATCCCAGATTCACTAAACAAAAAGGCTAGGCTTCTAAAGGGGTCTCTCATCTCTTAAATGGTAAATAATGACGGTGGTCTCTTGGAACTGTAGGGGATTAGGGAGTAGGAAAAAACTTGAAGCAATGAAAGACCTAATTTGGATTTCTAACCCCGACATCTTACTGGTCCAGGAGATGAAATTGGAGGAAGTTGAATTCCTCCAAGCTAGTTAGTATTTTTTGGAGAAATGGTGAAGGCATAGCAATGAATGCTAGGGGTGCCTCTGGAGAGCTGAGAACACTATGGAAGTCATCCTCCTTCGAGCTCGTTCAGTCCTTCTCTTGCATGCATTGGATTCTTTCAAGCCTCCGTCATAAGGATTTAGTTCACTTGGTAAGCATATTAAACATTTATGTTCCAGCTTTATTTTCAGAAAAGAAAGAGTGTCAACAGAGTATTCAGAACACTCTTAAATCCCACCATCCTGAGAACCTCATTCTAGCTGATGAACTCAACATTACTCTCTGCATCAAAGAGAAAAAGGGGGGTGAATTGTCAAAGATCCTCTGCAGGAATTGGTAGAAGATATAATGAGGGACTAGGATCTAGAAGATATCAAACCTACCCATGGTCTCTACACTTGGTCCAGTAGAATACTGGGACCTGGTCACATTGGTGCAAGGATTGATAGGTTCATGGTTTAACATTCGCTACTCTTGCTTGGATTCCGGGATAATTCGACCATCTTGTCCTTCAGTATGTAGGATCACAAGATGATCCAACTGGAACTTCTAGAGGAGAAGAACCTAGGGCCCATTCCTTTCTGATTTAGTCTAAACTTGATTAAGCATGAAGGATTTCTTGATTTAGTTCAATCAGTCTGGGATAATCTGGTCTCAAGCTCTCCCATTTATATTTGGGAAGAAAAGTTAAGAAAAGTTAAGGTGGATCTCAAAGCATGGGAAAAAAACTGAAAAATATTTCCTTACAAAGAATTGAAGCCCATCAAAATCTGGATCAACATCAAATATGGCAATAAGTTCACCCTATGGATGTGGGAAGTATGGAAAAGGAAGCCTCTCTTCATAGGGTCCTGTACGCAGCTTGTTGAACAGAGGAAGAATACTAGAGGTAGAAATCGAGATGCCTTTGGCTCATTTCGGGGGACAAGAACAGAACGTTCTTTCACAAACAAGATGAAGGTTGTAAGCACTTCAAAGTCGTGAAAGAAATTCAGAGTCAAGGACAAATGGTTCAAGTCTTTGAGGAAATTAAGTAGATTTCTCATGAGCACTTCAAGAGCATATTTACTTAATAAATCCCACCAGGAACGCTCCCAATCTCTCCAATCCTAAACCTGGTTCCTTCCAAGATCAATCTGGAAACTAATGAGACCCTTATATCTCCCATTTCAAAAAAAAGAAATAAAAAGAGCCCTTTCTAGTATGGAATCTGATAAATCTCTTGGCCCGGACGGATTCACTACCAGATTCATCAAGACTTGTTGGAAGATTTTTAAGAATGACCTTCACAAAATGGTAATGAAATCCCAATCTTGCAGAAAAATTGGGGGTAGCACCAACTTTGGTTTCCTTACTCTTATCCCCAAATAAAAAGGGGCCACTTCAATTGATTGGTTTAGACCCATATCCCTCTGTAGCATTGGTTATAAAATAATCACCAAAATAATTGCTAATCGAATCAAAGGTGTGCTCCCTTCCATTATCCTGAAGAACCAAGGTGGTTTTATACAAGGAAGGCATATAGCTGACAATATCATTCTTGTCCAAGAAGTCATTAACTCTAGTGTCCAATGATGGGAAAAAGGTATGATCGTTAAACTGGATTTATCTAGTGCTTTTGATAGAGTTCGTCATGAGTTCTTGTTTCAAGTTTTACAAAGTTTTGGCTTCGATCCACTTTTTATCAACTGGATTCAAGCTTGTATTAGTAATCCTTGGATCACTCCTCTTGTCAATGGTCGAGCATCCAGTTTCTTACAAGCTTCCAGGGGTCTTTGACAAGGTTGTCCTCTCTCTCCTCTTCTCAATGCTATCCAAGATTTAGTGCTCGGCTTTCAGCTAAATCAGAGTCAACGTCACAATTTTATTTTAGGGATCCATATTGCTCGAGGGTTCAGGGATATAAATCATGCCCAATTTGCAGATGATACAATTCTTCTTGAAGGAGCAAGTGTTGAGTCAGCAAGGAATTTCAAAATTGAACTTAACCACTATCATGAATCCTCGGGGAGCAATATCAACTACATGATAAGTCAAATATATGGGTAGAATTGCAATCCCAGAGAAATGTTGGATATTACCAGAATTATGGGAATAGAAGGGAAGACCCAGTGGGACGCCTTCAAATATTTAGGAGTCCCTGTTTTCAAGTCTGTTCTAAAATCTTCCAACTGACTTCCAATTATTTACAAAATCAAGACCATAATCAACACCTAGGGATCTACTTGGCTTAATCTAGCAGGGATGATTGTGCTAATCAAAGCGCTTCTATCCAGTATTCCCATTTATCAATGCTCCATACTCCTGGCCCTGAAAGGGATTATCGCTCTCATTGAAGCTCTTCTAAGGAAGTTCCTCTGGAATGGTGGGAAGCAGACTGGGAAAAAAATTCTGCTTGTAAGTTGGCAGAAAGTCTCAAAGCCTCTGCTGGATGGAGGTCTCCAAATCAGAGATCTTCGGGCACAAAATCTAGCGCTTGGAGCCAAAATCCCATGGAACTTAGTCACAAGTAAAGCAACCTAGTGTAAAAGGGTTCTTTAGCAAAAATACTTCTCTAGTATTCGACTGAGATGTCTCGACAATCCTCCCGTGGTAAAAAAGGATCTCCTATATACGTTATTTGTTTAAAGGATTTCAGGTTTTTTTCCCCCAAGCTAACTTGGATTATAGGGAATGGAAAAAATATCAAAATCTAGGAGGATTCAATTATGGGAAACCCTCCTATTGGTCAAAGTCCTAGCATGGATCATTTAAAAGTTTATCTTCGTAGTTAATATATCACCACTCTCTGGAAAATATCAGAGTGGAACATAGACAATACTAATACTTGGAAAGGATGGAACATTATCTGTCCTCCTCATCTCCCTGAAGAAAAAAAGACCTTGTTATCCAGTCTCCAAGGGAAATCCCCAATATAAAAAAAGAACCAAGGACACAAAGGGGTGTGGAAACAAAACATGGCCCTACACCACCTCTGCTGGTTATAACACCATTTTCAGTTTGCATACCCCTAATAATTCAACTATCTGGAAAAGCGTTTGGAAAGTGAAAAGACTCCCCAAAGTAGACTTTTTTATTTGGACTCTAGCTCAAAATAGGATCCTGACCAGAGACAATCTATAGAAGAAAGGTTGGGAAGGTCCAACCAGATTCCCGCTCTTCCTAAACAATGACGAATCATTCAAACATTTGCTTCTCTCTTTCCCTTTTGCTAAAGAAGTATGGAATCTATCCCTTCCTTGCAATCCTTCTCCTTGAAAATATTCACTCTCTACCGATTAACTGGGCTTCCATGTCTTTGTTTTCCACCTTAAAGAATGTTATGCTAAAGTCATGTTGGATGAATCTTCCAAAGTTTATATTGTGGAAGCTTTGGTTGGTAAGGAACTCCCGTATCTTCAAAGGGAAAGCCACTTCTGCGACGCAAGTTGTTTCTAAAATAATTGGCATCTTAGGAGATAGCCTCAACTCTATCTGGAGTGACTCCTCCAGTTACCCTCTTTCCTCTTCTGAAGAAGCGTGGCTTCATAGTATTAATCCTGACTTACCTAAGGGAGTCCCAAATGTTCAGAGGAAAATGAGCTCTTGGGAAGTAAGGATTGTTGATTTCGAGCTCAACAGGTGGATGATAAATCTACATAGGAGAATTATTTTCTTTGATGGTTCTTCCAAAGGGAAACCAGGGGCGGTAGGAGGGAGGGGTTTTCATTACCCCAGAAAGAAACCAGGAAATAACTTACTCTTGGGGCCTTGGTCATGAATCAAATAATGTTGTCGAAGCATTGGCCCTTTGGCAAGGCCTTCATCAAGCCAGAAATCAAGGAATCAAGGTATCAATGAGATCACGGTAGTTGGAGAATCAAGACTTATATCCAAGCTCTCTCGATCAACACCATACCCTCTTAGTTGAAGATCCAACATTTGATCAGGAAAATTCAAAGTCTAGCCATCTCTTTCTGAAAAATCGATTATTTCCATGTCTTAAGGAATCTCAACTCGAAAGTAGACCAGGCTCATATTAGTTTCAAAAGTAAAATTTTTAGTATTCAACATAGTCAGCTCTTTCTGAAGTTGGATAAATATGGAGAGAAGTGATGATACTGTGATTTTCAAAAATTTTGTAGGGTTTTGGTCGAAAATTGGCTCGACATAAAGTTAAATATTTTTCGGCGAAATGTTTGATTTCATTTACCCTGATTATATATTTTTCGGTGGAATGTTTGATTTCATTTACCCTGATTAAATATTTTTCGTTCAAATGTTTGATTTCATTTACCCGGATTACAGTGCCTAACCCAATGGGGACATCGAGTGAGGCCTTTTTATAATCACCTAAGGATTTGACCTCGAGACCTTTGGGTGTATCCATGGAGGTGGGTTACAATTTTTGGCAAGGCGATTTCGGCAAAAACAAAAAAACGTATCTCAATCGAGCTTTTATTATATAGAATGCTCGATCAAGGTTATTTTAAACTCTCGATCGAGGGTTAAAAACAGGCTTGATAGAGGGTTAAAGAAGACCTTGATCAAGCATTTCTAATCGTCTATAAATAGGCAACAAACCCATCATTTTATTCACTTTGTTTGTTGGATAGAAAAGAGTCATTTATATTCATTCGTAGATATGGGTCACAGAGTAATTGAGTCATAGATGTGATTATGGCTCCAATCAATCACATCTATAACTCCAATTACTCCACGACTAATATCTACACATAAAATCTAGATGAAGTGGTAGTATTAATGCTTTTACTTGTTTTTTCTTCAAGGTATGTACTATTACCCACAAGTTTCATTCTTATAGTTGAAATTATGTTTTATTAACTTTTATTATCATATAATTCTACGTTTGATTTTAATTGAATTTGAATACCTTGTTCCCATGAACAATATGATATTTTAAAAACTTTGATTAAAGAAAATTTTGGATGTTCATATTCGTGGCACACACGAATATGGGCACTCGAATATTTTTTAGTTAAAGTTTTGAAAAGCTCGATTAAGTTGCTAGCTCGATCGAGATTTTCTCTAACCACACATAAACATTCCATAGAGGTATTTAAAAACATGTGTATTTCCATATGCATCATGTAAAGTTTCAATTAATGAAGTCTTCCAAAAGACGCTTGGACACCTTATATTTTGAATCCCCATTTGAATTCATGTCATTTGAACATTGAAATAAGATGTAGTATCATGTTTAGTTTCCATACTTTTTGTTTTTCGGATCCCACGGTCTCCATAACACCTTTTCTTTTATTTATTTTCCTCCACTCCTAGCATTATGAAACACCAAAACAATTAGTCATGTGTTATTGATGTAAATTCTAATGTCATTCAATAATTTACTAGAAAGATTACTTGCAAATGTGTGACACAATAACAATTTTGAAGAGTAAACAATGGACATTGATATAACCCAAGGAAATGAGGCCATATTTTTTTTCATGCTCACATTTTCATCTCTCTAAAGGTACTAAAAATACTTTGCTCCTTTGTATATAATTATTAATTTAAAAAAACTACAATTATGTGATATGACTATGAATTTAACACTAATTTTTATCTTAATCATCCTGTTCTATTCTGCCCCGGGCTCTGGGATTTAAATATCTGGTCAGAGGATCTATATCGTAGGTAGATCGTAGTCCTGAGAATCCCAAAATGCACCGGCTTGAGAATCCTGAGTTTTAATTGAGAAAGAGAATTGAAAACACCATTTTTTCAATATAAATCACTAGGAATTCACATTCATTACTTTTACCAATTGACCATCGTCTTTTTTCCAAAAGGAAGAGAGGATAAAGGATTGATTCTCCTCGTTAACTAGTAGCTCTAATATATTAGGATTCCAAATTGTGCAAATGACCCCTAAGGCTCCCCTAGAGATAACGACTAGGGAATGCATATTTTTCCAAATTTTACTACTTGATTCCAACATAGCATGCTTCTCCATTTTCGTCTCTTCAATGTAAAGAACAAAGGGTTTTTCTTAATAGGAGATATTTTTCATAACTAATTTTTTTTTTGGAACTACCTAGGCCTTTGAAATTCCAAGATATTACCTCCATTACTTAATGTTGTGAGCCTGAGACTTAACTCCTCTTGGTTTTGAAGGTTTTGAGGTAGTTTTACCTCCTTCTACTTTGTATTTGTCCAAATTGGATTGAACACTGTGCCTTAGATCTCAGGCTACCTCAGCCTCATTGTTTTCTTTATCAGGGTGCCTTCCTTGATGTTAATAATGTTTCCCCTCTACATATTCATTCTTTTCTTTGCCATTTTTCTGAATGGTCCTACTACGAGTGAAGATGCCAACGTTATGATCTATAATGGATAGGTGAGACAGACGACCCATCAGGAAACTCAAAGTTCTATTTGATCCTAACACCAAATTTGCGTGAGGATCTTCAGCTTCCTCTGGCTGAACTTTTGGAAATTCCCAAATTTGACTAAGCACTGGATCTATGCCCACTGTGACCTATTTATAGCTTAGTATAAAGATTGGTGAAGAAATATCTTTCTTCTTTTTTGGTTCATCCAATTCAGCTATAGTTAGAAGATGATATTGTTGTTCTTCCAAAGGGATTTCTTCCTATAAAGAGGTTAGAACATCATATTTGTTTGCCTCTTGGTTTCCTTGGTTTGTAGAGGACATCGGAGCAGGGTTAGTTCCTTGTTGAGCTATTTTCTTCCTTTGGATATACCATTGTTCCCCAGGAGGCTTTTCTTGACCTTCAACAAGCTTTGTTTGCTTGCAATCTTTCACAAAATATCCATATTTGTGACAAAATTTACACTTGAATGGGAGATTCTTGTGGTCTAATTACTTATGAAAAAGGATCCCAGCTGATAAACCTTTTCCCAGATCAACTTCTATATAGATCCTTGCACAAGCATTCTGTTTAGACTTTGGAACAAATCGATCCATATATTTTCCAACAGAGTTCCCAATGGATCTGAAACAATCATATCCCCAATAATAAAGAGGAATCTAAGGTAGTTTAACCTAGACAAGGATCTATGAGGGTATATCATCGTCTGGATCAAAATTCACGGTCCATTGATTGAGATATAACCCTCGAGTTCCAAAAAAGTACAGTCGACTTCAAAAAAATTAAATCTTTGTCTTCGAGATATTGAAAATGAAACACGAAAAAAACTTTACCGCAAGCAAAAAGGACCACACTTCCCTTAATGAGCGGCCTCCAAGATTTTTCCATCCATTTTTCCATTGAAGTTGGAGAAGTCCACATGCCAGTAAACTGGCCAACCAAACCTCTCTCAGTTAGGGAACATGCCATGCTTTGAAACAATGTTGAAGGCATTTATGCTTTAATAATTTATTTAGCCTTACAGACAAAATGCGTAGGGGCTTACTTTAAGTGAGGAATAGAAGATACAAAGGACAAAAAGGAGAGAGATGGAGTCTAGGGTTTGCATACATTTGGTCATAACTACATGAAAATATCATCGATTAAGTTCACAGACTTCTATTGTAGAGGATCTCCACGATTATTTAGGGTTGTGTTGCAGCTGCAACAATTGGCGACTACCTGGTGAACCCCAGATTTCTGAATTAACTCTTGCCCAGTGCAAGACCGTCTGGATAAAAGTTGAAAACCTCTAGATGTCTGTATCCCTAGGCTGGCCAACTTAAGCATTTAAACCATGGGCTACGACAACATATAGGGAGAATGAGAACTACCTCTTCTCAATATTCGAAACAAAAGATAATTACAGCTCGGTTCAGCTGAGATAGGTGACGATTAAACTAGGAAAAGTAGTGAATAAAAAAAATAAAGGCTATTTTCTCAAACAAATAAAATAAAATATCATTCATGCTAATTCAACCGGATAGAGTGCCAACAGTTACCTTAATATGCCACCAAGATCTTGGAGAAACACCTGTCTTTTCCACTTTTCTCAGTTGGCATATTTTCCTCCAACTGGTTCCTGTTACCAAGTTCCTCAACATTAACAAAGCATCAAAAGTCTATCCACTCAATGTAAGGTTGGCGTTAGGTAGGACGTTTTCATCCTACAACTCAAATCTTGTACAAGATGACCATTTCTGCCGAAAAGTCTTGGCTATCCATCATTTACAAGAGAACATAGTGGGAATGCAACACAAGAGAGAAACTCAATTTTTTTAATTCTATCAAATGGATAAGCAACAATCTTCAGGATTCCAAACTTCTTATTAAATCAAACTTCAAAATATCCCTACGGTGCACTCACATTGGTGTATACAACCTCCTATTAATGACCGGAGAATGGAGGTACGATGCCAAATGTGGTAGAAGAATTAACAATGAGGGGTCTTGGGATCAACTTAATGGTGGCAAGTTAAATGATTAAATTTAATAAATGTGACTATACACCTGTGTTTGAAATCGCCAATCAAAATCATAGGTCACACCTAGAGGGGAGGCATAGGGTTGCATGGAGAATTTTATAAATGAGTTGGGGCCTATGGATCTGGAAACATTGGATACCACAAAATAACACAACTCACCATGACCTAGAGTCTTAAATGCTCAAATTTTTGAATTTATCAACAATTAACAACACAATAGTTATCATTAAATGTTACCTGCAATTGTTAACTATAGCCATTTAGTGAAATTTTTGTTCCTTAATATAATAGAATTTAAGTCCTGCAAATACCTTTGGAGTAGAATTCTAGTCTTGCTACACACATTGAATTTTGCACAATTAAAAATCATTCTTTAAGGGAGGAGGATTTCAGTCTTGCCATATACTTTTGGACTAAAATCCCAATTTTGAAAGATACCTTTGTATTTTGAACCCTTAAAAACCACCTCTTAAAAGTAGTATAATTTCAGTTCTGCCAAATACTTCAAAAGCAGAATTAATTCAATGTTACCTGTTAGATTTTATATTAAACTTGTATCATAAAAGAAAAATTATATCATACTTAAAGGATTATTAAGTATGCTGAGTTTTTTACTTTGAGAACTTTGATCTTTAAGTTTATATTTTCAAACATAACTATGATCTAGGTATGATATAATATCAAAGCCTTCCCCCCCCACACACAAAAAAAAACCTTTGAGGATCTCTTCTTGTCATTTTCAAATCTTATTTACAACTAAATCTTATTCAAATCCACTGATCTGAAAGCATTAAAAAAAGAAAAGACAAAACCAGAGTCGAAATCCGGTGGGAGGAATTAACGTGGAGAGGCTTTGTCCTAAACCTACTTTTCTTATCGTCTTCCCTATTGGGATTATTGCCTCAAAATAAGTCACAATTCAATTTTCTAACAGTGAAAGAATTTTGATGATTTTGGATAAAGGGAATCCAAGTGATTTTGATGAAATTTAAAGGTCTTTAAATTTCAATCTACTCACAGTGTTAAAAGTCCCAAAACCAATCGGTAAAACTCTAATTTCCTAACAAATTCCAATATTTATTCATTAGTGAAATAGATGTTTCAATGTAGATTTTGATTTTGTTAGCTTAATAGATTTTTCTTTTAATTCAAACTAAAAGATGTCCTGTAACCAAATCTAACTTGGTTTTCATTGATGCTGAATCCTTAAAACGCCATCCATGAATATTACACATAGTACCTTATATATATAAGTTTATTTTTTTAGTTGCAAGGATTCTAGTGATAGTTTGGTTATAAACAAGTCTGACTTTATATTAATACTAAAAAAAATTAATTGTTTTCTAAAGTTTTGAAATATTTTTATATTAAACTTAATATTTGAAAATTTAAATTATTTATAAAATTTATTATTTCTATTTTATGATTGGATAAAATCTACAAAGTGACAAATTACTCTTTTAAAGATGTGAAATTTATTAAACAAAATATTAATTTAAATTTTAATTCCTAGAAAATGTGTTCATTGTAAATTTTTTATTAATGATAATGAGTATTATTATTTTTCGTACATTGTATTATTAATCATATAAGTACACAAGTATCACTTCTTATTATTATATTTACTTTCATTTTTGAATGAAATGTTCTTTGACTTCTACGCATATACTAATTATTAATTTTTAAAATTTAAAAATTACAACTTTAGTTTTTCTATTAATATTTAAAAAAGTCCCATGGTATGATTGCAACAAGACATTATTAAAAATTTAAAAATTAATTTTAAAATTTAAAACAATTAAATTTAGAAAAAAAATAAACTTATTTTTAAAAGTTGATTTTATTATTATTATTATTAATATTAAAAAAATTAAACTTATTTTTATAACTTAAAAAATTATTAATTATTAATAATATTAAAAAACCTAAAAAATTAAACTTATTTTAAAAAAAGTAATTATTAATTAATTATAAAAAACTAAGTATTAATTATCTATACAAATTTAATTAATAATTATTAGTTATAAAAAATTAATGTTTTAAAAAACTATGATTTTTTTTTAAATATAATATTATCATCAATAATACAAAATAATTTATATAATGTATATATCAATTATACAAAAGGTAACGAAATTAATTTGATAAAATATAAAATTATTGTATTTATATAAAATATAATATAATTTTATGATAAGGACTAGCTGCTTTGCAGATATTACTTTTGTTAATTTTATATTTTGTGTGAGGAAAATGAGACCTAAAGAATATCCAACTAGATAAAAAGCCTATGGTGATGACAAGTCACGTGTTTCTAGCAGAATGTTAACCCTTTCATGTTAATAAATAATTTGGCTTTTAATGGTTTCGATGAAAGAATTTTTAATCCCTGAAGAGGCATGTTCTAAAACTTTATCACCCCGTAACTAGGATAAGGCTTTATATTTTAAAAATTCTTCTTAGCTCACAACGAAATTGTCACTACTGTTCTTTTAGAGCATATCTTTGATAAGTTTTGGAGAAAATATCCTCATAAGCAAAATAAATGAAGAATAACTAGAATATTCATGGATTTAATCCAAATAAAAAATTATGAATACTTTGGGGTTGGTTTATTGTAATAGTATAATGACCATGAAATTGATGTTCCAATTATATGTTAAATTCCATCATTCATTTTTTTAACAAGGATTCAAATCATGGGAAAACATATCAAAATAATTGGAATAACATAATTCCATGCAGCTAACAATCCACCAGATTGTCTATCCGCATTGTGGAAACTACCATCGAATACTTTTCTTATTTTGGAGAAAAATTCACGGGCTTTATCAACAGAATTCATAGTTTCTTGAACAAGGACAATGTCTGGATTATCCCTATGTAATAGTCTCTTAAGGGCGAGGAATTTTGGGAGCCCCCCCACTCCCTTTATGTTTAGGGAAACATAAATATTTTTTACACTTTTGCATGGGCTTTGAAGTATCTAATCTCTCGAGGGTTTGGTTTGAGGGCGTTTGAGGAAGGATCCAAGGAGAGGTTAGTGGGGGAGGAGGGACCAACGACGAAAGGGTGGCCCTTGCGGGTTATCTGAGTCTTAATAGGATAGAAGTCCATCCGGAGACCCCCATGATGTGCTCCCTTGTGTGTCTATGACAAAGGAGAATTTGAAACCTTCACCTCATCCAGATTGTCATCCAGTGGTGGTGAAAGAGGAGCATTCCCTAAAAAGGGCCGAAGAGGGACATTCTTAACATCGTCACAATATGTGATGGCAGGGAGACTGAGATTTGATTGGGGAGAAAGGGGCATAACAGTTTGAGTGACATTCCCTCCTAACAAGGTGTTTTCTCCATCCAGGATCAAGGAATTTCTTCCTTGAGCACATTGAAGTACATTGGATGGCTTGAACGAAGGGGAAGAGTATTTTTCAAGCAAAGTTGCTTCCCCTACAAGTTTGTTGGGTCAAGGAAATAAAGGAGTAATTTTGGTGGCCCCCCTAGGATTTGTGTTACAATATTGATAAGATTCCCAAAAAATGTTCGGATCAAACCTTTTAAGATCGACCCCACTATAGAAGAATGCGCTCCCTACAATTATATCCTCCCCCACTAAGTCCCCTTTGATAGGAAATAACGATATAAAATCCACATCTTCTGATGATAAGGATGATACAAAATAGGGATTTAGTGACTTGAGATTACCTATTAGAGAAGAACTTTGTTCAGTGCCAACCTTATTCATCCCTAAAGCTGGAGCCTGTTCATGCTAGGATACGACAACCTCCAACTCCGAGTCACTGCTGGAGTCATGATTTGCTAGATATATCCTGAAGCAATGGTCAATTTTGTATTAATAAATTGCATGGAATAGTGCTAGATGTGAATTATTGCTATTGTATTAACATAATATCAATCAATACAATAATATTATGATATTAATTAAGGAAGAGACCCCTGCCATAGAGAGAAGGACAAAACATGTGCTTCATAGTTGATTTATGTGTGTATGTTGAATATCAGATCCGCTCCATATATAGAACAAAATATATGTTCTTGAGTTTTGATTGACACATTTTTTTAAAATTAAACAACTATAAGAATATTGTATTATGATACCATACATGTAAATTAAAAACATGAGCCAAGAAGTAAGCACATGTTGCAATAATTCAACACCATTTAAAACATGGACCAAACTCAATAACAAAGTGCATAGTTGTCAATATTCTTAGTTTAGGGTTCCGATTAAAGTCTAAAAAAATAAAAAAGAAAATAACATTTGGACCATGTTATCATCATAATTTACAAATACAAGTTCGTCTTTTAAATATGTATAAAAACATGTCTTGCACCTGTAATATTATCCCTCCAAACAAAACACAAAGTTTAAACAACCAACACATGTTTTATTTTGTTTACTACTTGGTTAAAGGATACATTCGGACATCCGATGTTTTTAAAATATAATAAGACCAAGTGGATTCTATGGATTTTAGCTAAATTGGAAAATGATATGACCATTCCCATTTACTGTAGCCAAATATCATGTTAATTAGGAAGTGTTGGAGTAGGGTCCCGCAGCTACAGAAGAAGCTGCTAAGTTTAGCGGAGAGATAAGTTTTGGCGGAAAGAAGATAAGACGGAGTACGATGCCGTAGCACGTTTCCAGCCGCAGAGCAGAGCCGAAAAGCATGACTTTTTGAGATAGGAAAGTCAAAGAAAGGCAACGGTACCTGAGCGGCCGAGAAATGAGAGCTCACCCACTGCATTGAAGGCAGCGGCGAAAGACAGGAGGGCTCAGGGACCCTCATAAAGAAGAAGGAACAACGAGGCTCAAGCATTGAATACGAAGGACAGAAAAGAGAAGCAGCGCATAGTACCCATGGTCAGTGCCGGGAAGCATGGAAGACTGCAGAGAGCTGTGGTGTGACGGGAAGCGGCTACCTCAAGGACAGAGAGGACCGACTGTCACTAATTAGGGTTTGGGTTACTGTTGGGACATGCCCACAGTGTTGTAAAAGCAAGACCTTCGGGCTGCTTATAAAAGGATGTAATTTTGCATTGTAAAGGGTTGGTTAGATAGTTAGACAGTCGTGATTGAAATAGGCAATAAGGATAAGTAGACTGTTGTAAAAGCTGAGCTCTGGTTCTGGTCTTAGATGTAGCAATCTTACTGAAACCAGTAGCTGGCTTATAGAGCATGCATGTAACAATCCGCAGGGATCGACTGAGAGGGAAGAGTATGTTGTAAGAGCGACAACATAAAGGTAGAGACGAAAGATCTAAGAGAGAAGATCTTGAGCTGCATGTGAGGTGCAGCAGAACTGTGTTTGCCTTCCCTTAAGCTATAATAGAGAAGCACAGTTCTGTGGACGTAACTCCCATCCTGGGGGCGAACCACGTTAAAATCCCGTGTTCTGTGATTGATTTGCGTATTGTGTTTAGTCGCTGCATCCATCAGTTATGTTATGCAATTTGTTTACAGTTAATGTATGAATGGGTTATTTAGTTACAGCACTACAGGAAGATAAATATAAGTTGAAATCCTTGGCACATTGTATAAGGACTTATTTATGCTTGCCTTAGATAGTTAATTAATCACAGTAAGACAGTATGGGTATCGAGTCTTGCGCGTCAACACGAACAATGCTAGGTGCGCTAAGCCGTGGGAGGAGGGTATCGCAAGAAGGAGATACCGCACCGAACCGTGACTACGGCAGAAAGGATAAGAGAGCCCAGCGAACTAAGTTATTGAAACTCGGCAAGAGGGCGTGTCGAGGTAATGAAGAACGAAGTCGCAGGACTTTGGGACAAGCTACAATGCACTTCGCAGGAGGCGAAGGAGAAGCTACGACAGGAGAAGCCCGCTGGTAGTGGCTCGAGGGAGAGCCACAAGTAAGTGTTAGGGGACTGTTGGAGTAGGGTCTCGTAGCTACAGAAGAAGCTGCTAAGTTTAGCGGAGAGATAAGTTTTGGTGGAAAGAAGATAAGACAGAGCTACGACACCGTAGCACGTTTCCAGCTGCAGAGCAGAGCCGGAAACCATGACTTTTTGAGATAGGAAAGTCAAAGAAAGGCAACGGTACCTGAGCGGCCGAGAAAGGAGAGCTCACCCACTGCATTGAAGGCAGCGGCGGAAGACAGGAGGGCTCAGCGACCCTCATAAAGAAGAAGGAGCAACGAGGCTGAAGCATTGAAGACGAAGGACAGAAAAGAGAAGCAGCGCATAGTACCCATGGTCAGTGCTGGGAAGCATGGAAGACTGCAGAGAGCTGTGGTGTGATGGGAAGTGGCTACCTCAAGGACAGAGAGGACCGACTGTCACTAATTAGGGTTTGGGTTACTGTTGGGACAGGCCCACAGTGTTGTAAAAGCAAGACCTTCGGGCTGCTTATAAAAGGATGTAATTTTGCATTGTAAAGGGTTGGTTAGATAGTTAGACAGTCGTGATTGAAATAGGCAATAAGGATAAGTAGACTGTTGTAAAAGCTGAGCTCTGGTTTTGGTCTTAGCTATAGAAATATTACTGAAACCAGTAGCTGGCTTATAGAGCATGCATGTAACGATCCGTAGGGATCGACTGAGAGGGAAGAGTATGTTGTAAGAGCGACAACATAAAGGTAGAGACGAAAGATCTAAGAGAGAATATCTTGAGCTGCATGTGAGGTGCAACAGAACTGTGTTTGCCTTCCCTTAAGCTATAATAGAGAAGCACAGTTCTGTGGACGTAACTCCCATCTTGGGGGCGAACCTAGTTAAAATCCCGTGTTCTATGATTGATTTGCATATTGTGTTTAGTTGCTGCATCCATCAGTTATGTTATGCAATTTGTTTACAGTTAATGTATGAATGAGTTATTTAGTTACAACACTACAGGAAGATAAATATAAGTTGAAATCCTTGGCATGTCGTATAAGGACTTATTTATGCTTGCCTTAGATAGTTAATTAATCACAGTAAGACAGTCTGGGTATCGAGTCTTGCGCATCGACACGAACAACGCTAGGTGTGCTAAGCCGTGGGAGGAGGGTATCGCAAGAAGGCGATACCGCATCAGCAGAGGAGCTGCGGTGCGCGATACCGTAGGTTGAGGACTTAGCGTTGAGCAGGAGTTGCGTGTCGCACAGGGTGCGACGATACGGTAAGATTGGGAATATTGTGGAAAGGAGGAAGTTGTGCGACGGGAGAAGAATCCGCACGATGTGCGCAAGGGTAGAGACGTCGTGGCTAGAAGGGCCACGAGTGGGGAATAGATCGCGCATTGTGAGCGGAAGATTGCGCAGCGCGTAGGAAAGAGATATCACAGCTAGGAGAGCTACGAGCCACCAGTAGGATTGCCACGGAACCTGGTCCAAGACGCTTGAGTCCTTGGCCAACCCATTAGAATCACTTCGGGTGAGACTTCAGGCCGCTGTGCGGTCTGTCGTCGAAAGGGCCAGTGAGCTAGGGGTGTTGTTGGTTGATTATAGTAAACCCGGGTCTGCCCAAGCAATCAACAGGAAGCATAAAGTATTACTATTGAAACAAATGCGCTTTCATAATTGCAAGAAACCAAATTGAACATTGGACAAAGAAAAAGGAATATGGACAATAAACATAACTTAGATGAAATCTATGCCAAGGTTGTGCAGCTGCAAAAGCGAGGTGAGCAAGATATTTATATAGTAGTTTGTGTTGGAGTCATTCAACCAACATACACACTTAGTTGGTCGATTTTGGCCTATTTACCCACTATCCTAAGTTTAATTGACTTACTTGGCATCAGATGAGCACACTATGACATCAGCATGAACACACCCATGCCTTCCTTCAATAAAGGAGGAAAACTAAGCCTTCTCCTTCAATCAGGGAGCAATTCTAGGGTGAATTGAGTTTCATAAGTGCACCTAATAGCTAACTAATTGTTGTTTCACCTAACAATCAGTTAAGCTGAGTTGTAAAGGCGCCTCCATCATGCAATTGTCTATTTTGGGATGATTGGGATGAACTGGAGTGAATGAATGCGCCCCCAACCACTTCTGATGACTAGTACCACTTCAGTTAACTCCATCAGAGCTACTTGGAGTTAGTGATGCACTACCACCTGCTATTTGGCATGCAGTGACATGTGTCTGAGTTACTTTCAGTTAGACTCAGTCATCTATTGCACTCCAATTCAGTTAGGACTTAGTGTGAGATTCAATTATGGCTAGATTAGTGGTTAACTAAGTGTGTCTAGTGTTGCTAACATTCAGTTAAGCTACACCCATCCATGTAATTTGAATTACCTCCTAGAGAATTCGAATTAGCTTGGTATTCATGCATTCTACATGACATTGTATTGGATTATTCATTCTTTTATTGATAATACAGAACCGCTACCTCCTATTGCACTACCGTTGCATCATTTCATGTGTAATTTGTCAATTGAATCACTTGTGAGTTTATACTTTGTCCCAAGATTGTTGTGATAGAATTAATATGGTATTAGAGGCACGACGGGACTAAGCCCTATTCTTCAAAAACATGATTTTTGATGAATCTTGCATGAAAAATTGAGCAAAATCTCAAATTCAAGCACTACACCAGAAGCAGAAGGTTTACCACTTTATACCCCAAGTTAAGGAATTGTTGATCAAGCTTGCTTGATCAATTATGCTGGGTGTGATGAAAACCTGAAATGTCCAAGTTGTTAGACCTTATGGTGAGTTTATTGTGTTGATTGCAGGTTTTTACAGGTTCTTTGCATTCACTACAGTAGCTCCATGGCTCATTCTTTGGATCTCCTCACCTCTTTCAATTACCACCAATGGAAGGAGGATATGGAGATTCAGCTTTGTTCAAGAGGGCTCTACCGGGTCACAATGAACACAAAATTAGAGCCTAATGTTGCTGCAGAGAAGATAAAATACTGGAATGAACTGGATGAGGCCTATGGATTCCTATGTTTGTTCATCTCCAAATATATTCTTTTCCACATCTTGGGATTGAATACTTCGAAGGAGATTTGGGATCATCTCGCTACCTTGTTTGAGAAACAAGATGATCTTCGGATCTATCAGCTTGAGAATTGATCTCCCTGAATCCAAGTAGCTTTGAATCCATGAATGATTTTTTCACAAAATTTAAACATTTGGTGCTCCAGCTAAAGCAGTGCAAGGTGGAGAAGGAAGATGACCAACTCATCCTAGCTATCCTCTTCAAATTGGGTCCAGACTATTCAGTCTTTGTTTCATTATTCCACACGGGGAAGCTAACAACCCCAAACTGGAAAATGCCTTCTCTTGATGCTTTCATCAAAACCCTTACAAATGAGCATGACAAGCTTGTTCATATGGGGATCCTCAGATCCTCAAAATATCAATCTTTGCTTGTTTTGGGGCCAAAAGATTTGAAGGGAAAAGGGAAGAAGAAGAATTCAAAGGTTAAATTGGATGCTCCAAAGCCTAAAGAGAAGAACCAGCAAGAAGAGCCTTCTGACTCAAAGAAACATAAGAACAAAAGACATCAAGGCAAGGAGAAAGTCAAGTGTTCCTACTACGGGAAGGGCTTCCACCCTGATCATGCTTGCATGAAGAAGAAACTTGATGATATGACTTCTCTCCTTAAGAGAAACAATATCAATCTCCCTGAGAACCTTTGAAGGAGAGATGATCAAGATCAGGATACCCAGCAAGAAAGAGGTCATGATCTCATGGAAAGCACCTTGAAGCCCACAACTCTGCTCATAGACTCTGGAGCTTCGAATCACATGATGGCAAGAAGAGATTCTTTTTCTTCCCTGGACACTGACAAGAGCATTCCCATCCACATGAGAAATGATTCCACCATCATTTCGAAAGGACAAGGTACAATAAATCTTAAACATAGCACTTTTTTCAATGTTATGTATGTACCCTCCTTGGCCTCCAACCTCCTGAGTGTATATCAAATGATTCATACTGGAGTTCCCAAGAGAGTAACCTTCATCCCCAATGATGTAGAAATCAATGAGATTGCATCCGGAAAACTTGTTGCAAAAGGCCTTGCAAACCATCATGCAAAAGCCTATGAGTTTTCCCATTTTCTAGTGGATGCAAAGCCCACCGCTCTTCTGACTCATGGAAATGAGGTTAGTATACTTTGGCATGAGAGATTTGGTCATTTAAATTTTAATTACTTGCAACAAATTCAGAAAAATTCCATGGTTGAAGACCTCCCGACAATCAAAACTACCAAAGGAATTTGCAAGGGTTGTGTTGTGGGAAACACCCTAAGCATAAGTTTGATTGGGGGAAGGATTTCCGAGCATCAAGTATATTAGGGCTGTTACATTCTAATATCAGCAGACCAATGCCCATCACATCCATGAATGGATATTGGTATGTACTCACCTTCATAGATGATAGTTCTAGATACACTTGGGTGTTTTTCATTAAGAAAAAATCTGAAGTTTTAGAGAAATTCATTGAATTGAAAGCACTGGTTGAGAATGCCTATGGGAAAAAGATCAAATCCCTGAGATATGATAATGGTGGGGAATATATCAGTTCTGAGTTGCTGAAGATATGTTCTGACAATGGGATCAGGATCCAACATTCCGTTCCCTACACCCCTTAGTAAAATGGTGTAGCGGAAAGGAAAAACCGCTCTCTAAAGGAGATGACCACATGCATGCTAGAAGCAAAAGGATTGGATACAAATTTGTGGGATAAGGCCATGAATGTTACTGCACACATTTAGAACAGACAACCTCACTTCTCCATGAAAGGTAAGACATATTTTGAATCCTATTTTGGACACAAGCCAGATGTGTCAACTTTCAGGGTGATTGGGTCCACTGCATGGGCCCAGATTTCGTCTGACAAGAGGAAATATTTGCAACCACAAAGTGTTGAATGTTTGTTTATTGGATATACTAAAGAATATAAATGATTCAAGCTACTTAATATCAGAACAACAAATTTTCATCGAAAGAAGTGTTCAGTTTGATGAGCCTCTCCAAGAGGTAGAGCTAGTTGAGGAAAATTCTGCTGATTTTCCTGCATGTTCTGCTAACAATTTGGGTGATAAAATTCGGACTGATGAATCTGATTTTTCAGAAATGATATCTGATATCAGTGAGAAATAAATATCAGATTCAGAATCAGATTCTGAATTGTAAACAAATCTCCCAACTTGGGCCAAGAAGACACTTTCTTCTGCCGAGGAAAACATTGGAAATCCTATTGATCCAAGAAGAACCCGGTATGAATTTCAAAGAGCAGGTATTGCGCTCTCTTGCTATGATGATTTAATATACGAGACCTATTATTTAATGATTGGGTCAGATCCTAATTCTTACTACCATTCTAAAAAATATCCAAGATGGAAAGCTTCCATGGACAAAGAGTTTAATTCTCTTCAGAAAAATGCTACTTGGGAGCTAGTTTCCCTTCCACTTGGGAGGAAATTAGTTCAATGTAAGTGGGAGTTTCAGAAAAAGGTTGCTTCTGATGGAATAAACTGAAATATAAGGAAAGGCTGGTTTCAAAAGGGTTGTCCCAGGTCCAAGGAGTGGACTATCATGAGACCTTTGCACCAGTGGCAAAGATGGACTCCATCTGCCTAGTTTTGGCCATTTCGGCAGCCAAGCATTGGGAAGTGTATCATATGGATGTCAATAGTACCTTTCTACATGGAGATATTCATGAGGAGATGTACATGAATCAGCCTAAGGGATACATTTCAGATCCTACTTTGGTTTGCAAATTGCAGAAGTCAGTATACGGGTTGAAACAGGCCCCAAGATCATGGTATGCCAAGATGGATGCCTTTCTGCTTTCACAAAACTTCCAAAGGTGTAAGTCTGATCCACATGTGTATCTACAGTATTATGATGGTAATTTACTTATCATTTTTTTTATATGTTGATGATCTATTGATAACTGGAAGCACACTTGCTTCCATTTCATTCATTGAAACTTCCCTTCATGATGCATTTGAGATGAGCGATTTGGGCATGCTGAAACAGTTTTTGGGGCTTGAAATTGCACAAAATTTTGATGGGATAATGGTAACTCAGTATAAATAAATTTCAGACCTGTTAGTGAAGTTTAACATGGCTGAATTTAAGGCTGCTTCATTCCCTTTCCTCTGAGGAGTCATCCTTGAAGAGGGAAAACATACTCCACCCATGTATTGCGCTATCTACCGCCAATTGATTGGTAGCTTGCTTTACTTGACTCATTCACGGCCTGATATATGTTATGCTGTGAATGATGTATCAAGATACATGCATCAGTCTCATGACCTGCATTGGAAGGTAGCCAAGAGGATCCTTCAGTACATCCAGGGCACAAGATCCTATGACATTCACTATGCTGCAGATTAAGAGCTAGAGTTGGTTGGATATACAGATTCAGATTGGGCATGGGATTTTACTGATTGGAAGTATACTTTTGGGTATGTATTTATGTTTGGTGGTGGTCCTATTTGCTGGTCCAGCAAAAATCTGTCCAACATTGCATTGTCTTCAGCAGAGGCCGAGTACATGGGAGCAATGAATGCTTACATCCAAGCTGTTTGGTTGCAAGGCATTCTTTCAGAGTTTGATATTGGTAGTACTTTGTCCACAATCATATTTTGTGACAATAAAAGTACTATTAATATCTCCACAGATCTAGTTACTAGGAAGAGCACCAAACATATAGAGATTCACATGCACTACATCAGGGAGTTGGTGCATGACAGGACCATAGTTATGCAATACTTCCCTACAGATGAGTGGATTCCAGACATATTCACCAAGAGCTTTACAGAGAAAATGTTCACTTACCTCCATTCACTATTGGGGGTCAGTTCATTAGGGTGATCAAATGATTCTTAAGTGTTCAGCTTGAGGGGGGGTTTTTGTCCACACTGGGTTTTCCCTCTTTCCTCACTTAGATTTATTTTTGAGCATTGTTAGAGTTACATCTTTGTACAGGGTGACCTATGGAAATTGTTGTTGGGGCCCTATCATTTCATGCATTTTATTTTTACTCCTCCCGAGTATAGACTAAGAGGGAGTGTTGGAGCCATTTACCCAACATACACACTTATTTGGTCAATTTTGGCCTATTTAATCACTATCCTAAGTTTAATTGACTTACTTGGAATTAGATGAGCACACTATGACATCAACATGAGCATACCCACGCCTTCCTTCAATCAAGGAGCCAACTAAGCCTTCTCCTTCAGTCAGGGAGGATAATTGGGCTCCCTCCTTCAATCAGGGAGGCTAACTAGGCTTCCTCCTTCAACCAGGGAGGATAATTGGGCTCCCTCCTTAAATCAGGGAGGCTAACTAGGATTCCTCCTTCAATCAAGGAGCAATTATAGGGTGAACTGAGTGTCATAAGTGCACCTAATAGCTAATTGATTGTTGTTTCACCTAAAAATCAGTTAAGCTGAGTTGTAAAGGTGCCTCCATCATGTAATTGTCTATTTTGGGTTGATTGGGATGAACTGGAGTGAATGAATGTGCTTCCAACCACTTCTGATGACTAGTACCACTTTAGTTAACTCCATCAGAGATACTTGGAGTTACTGATACTCTACCACCTACTATTGGCATGCAGTGACATGTGTTTGAGCTACTTTCAGTTAGACTCAGTCATCTATTGAACTCCGATTCAATTAGGAATTAGTGTGAGAGTCAGTTATGGCTAGATTAGTGGTTAAATAAGTGTGTGTCTAGCATTGTTGACATTCAGTTAAGCTACACCCATCCATGCAATTCGAATGACCTAGAGAATTCAAATTAGCTTGGAATTCATGCACTCTACATGACATTGTATTGGATTATTCATTATTTTATTGATAATACAGAACTGCAACCTCCTATTGCAGTACCGTTGCATCATTTCATGTGTAATTTATCAATTGAATCACTTATGAGTTTATACTTTGTCCCAAGATTGATCTGACAGAATTAATAGTTTGCACTACAGTTGTAAAAAAAACAGGAATATAATGCCAAGCCATAGTGGAAATGCAAGGGAAAAAAAGTGGAATTTATCTCCTATTCACAAGGCTTGCAAATTTAACAGGAGACATTTGATGAACATAGCACATAGCAACAAAAAACATGAAAGTTTTGTAAGATTCGAACCATTGCAAGATTTAAACATTTCTTTGGAAAAGGACACATCAAAATGCCAAATGTGAGATATGTTTAATAATCGCAAAACCATAACCTGATAATGCATGGAGAAGAGCAGACCTACACATTGCAATGTCGTGGAACAAACGACGCACATATGCATTAGCCCACCTATTTTTGTTTGTAACCATGAAAATAGCAGAGGCTCCGCAAATATGCACAACCAATGGAACTATGCTAAAGGAAACTCAAGGGCTACAGACATAGTAAACACTCCAACGACCACGGGTAAAAAAACTACATGACATAAGGGCAGGCGAAAAAAAGACATAAAAAAGGCATCCACCAAATGAGGCACAACATGGAAATCCTATACATGAGTATAAAAGCAAATAACAATCCATGTAGGATAAACAAATGCAAATTTCTGCCCTCAAATGAAGTTGTCTAGGATATGATGACTTGACATGAATCCCCTTAATGATTTTATGAAATAAGCTGGGAAAGCAAAGGCTTGAATTTGTTAGCGATAATCTTCGTAAGAATTTTGTAGGAAGCGTTGCATAAAGACATATGTTGAAATATACTAAAGGAGATATGATTTATCTCTTTTATAACTATCACAAGAAAGGTGGAATTCGTGCTCCCACCAATCTTATCTTCGAATTTGGACCCATTAAGCACTTTGCATAGATAAAATTTAATGTTTTCCAAAAAATCTCTATAAAAGTGAATTGTGAAACCATCTGAGCTTGGGGATTTATTAAGCTCCAAACTCCAAATTGCTGCAATGACTTCTTGTTCCAAGATATCTTTGCAAAGTTCTACATTCTCCTCTTCAACTACTAAATTTGGGATAACTCGGAGGAAGGAGTATAATAAGTTATGATCAACGATGCCATCCTCTATATAAAGGGTTTGAAAGTGATCCTTGACGATTGTTTTAACATCAACAAAATTTTGAAATGTGACTCCATTTTCTGTAGTGATTTCTTTGAATCTATTATGATGGACCTGAGGGTCAACCTAATTTTGAAAATAAATGTTGTTTCTATCTCATGATTTCAACCAAATACTATGAGACTTGAGCCTCCATTACTCTTCCTCGCTACAAAGTATTGTGAATAAATCTGCATGTATTTGCTTTTCTTGCTGAAGGAGAAGGGGAGTAACCCCAACTATCTCCATATATTCATGTAGATCCCGTAATTGATGAAGAGTCTCAATCTTATGAACTTATGGAGATCTAAAGGTATGCTTGGACCAATATTTTAGTGCATGTTTAACCAAGGCTTAAAGTTCAATTCCCAAACAAAGGATGGAGAGCCTGCAATATGGCTATTCCAATTCTTACTTATAATTTCATAGACTTCCTTCTCTTGGAGCCAAATTATATTGAAATGAAAGGGAAGTGGATCATAGTTTTCCATATCTTCAAAAGTGAGATAAATTGGACGGTGGTCAGAATCATTATGAGAAATAATTGCAGATGAGACTATCTTGTCTTTTAAATTGAGATTGTTGATGACTAAGAATCTATCTGGTCGAGTAGCAATCTGATTTTTCCCTATCCTCCTATTTGTCCAGGTGAATATGCCCTTAGTGAGGGTAGTGTCAAAAAGTTCCCATCCTGAAATGAGATCCTCCAAACATTCTCTGCATGGGTATATAGCTGAGTTTCCTCCTCTTTTTTATTGAAGGATTAAGATTTGTGTCGAAGTCATGTCCCAAAATGCACCGCCTTGGGAATTATTTGAGTTTTAATTGAGAAAGAGAATTGAAAACACCATTTTTTCAATATAAATCACTGGGAATATACATTTATTACTTTTACCAATTGACTGTCATATTTTTTCCGAAAGGAAGAGAGGATAAAGGATTGATTCTCCTCATTAACTAGTAGCTCTAATATATTAGGATTCCAAATTGTGCAAAGACCCCCTGAGGCTCCCCTAGAGATAACAACAAGGGAATGGATATTTTTCCAAATTTTACTATTTGATTCCAGCATAGCCCACTTCTCCATTTTCGTCTCATATCCTACTTCTCCATTTTCGTCTCTTTAATGTATAGAACACAATGTTTTTCTTAATATGATATATTTTTCATAACTAATTTTTTTTTGGAACTACCTAGGCCTTTGAAATTCCAAGCGATTACCTTCATTACTTAATGTTGTGAGGGTGAGACTTGACTCCTCCTAGTCTTGAAGGTTTTGAGGTAGTTTTACCTCCTCCTAGTTTGTATTTATCCAAATTGGATTGAACACCCCACCTTAGATCTCGGGATTCCTCATCCTTGTTGTTTTCTTTATTAGAGTGCCTTCGTTGATGTTAATAATGTTTCCCCTCTACATATTGATTCTTTTATTTGCCATTTTTCTGAATGGTCCTACTATGAGTGAAGATGCCAACGTTTTGATCTATAATGGATAGGTGAGACAAACAACCCATCGAGGGAACTCAAAGTTCTATTTGAACCCAACACCAAATTTGCGTGAGGATCTTCAGCTTCCTCTGGCTGAACTTTTGGAAATTCCAAATTTGACTAAGCACTAGATCTATGCCCACAACGGCCTCTTTGTAGCTTATTATAAAGATTGGTGAAGAAATATCTTTCTTCTTTTTGGTTCATCCAATTCAGCTACAGTTGGAAGACGATCTTCTGGTTCTTCTAAAGGTATTTCTTCCTATAAAGAGGCTAGAACATCATATTTGTTTGCCTCTTGGTTTCCTTGGTTTGTAGAGGCTGTCGAGGGTTTTGGAGCAGTGTTAGTTCCTTTTTGAGCTATTTTCTTCCTTTGGATCTACCATTGCTCCTCAGGAGTCTTTTCTTGACTTTCAACAAGCTTTGTTTTCTTGCAATCTTTCACAAAATGTCCATATTTGTGACAAAATTTACACTTGAATGGGAGTTTCTTGTGGTTTAATTACTTATGATGAGACCGAGAACTATGATTGAAAGGGATATTATCTGATAGACCTTTTCCCAGATGAACTTCTACATATATCCTTGCACAAGCATTCTGTTTAGAATTTGGAACAGATCGATCCATATATTTTCCAAGAGAGTTCCCAATGGATCTCAAACAATCGTCTCCCCAATAATAAAAAGGAATCTAAGGTAGTTTAACCTAGAAAGGGATGTGTGAGGGTATATCATCATCTAGATCAAAATTCAATGTCCATTGATTGAGATATAACCCTCAAGTTCCAAAAATGTACGTGTGGCTGGGCAAAAATCCTGGCCACATGCTAATGCACCTTCCTTCCGTCAAAGGGATGAAAGGATAGAGTCTGCAATGGGAAAAATGAGTTGCAACAAAATATTAGAAACAAAACAAATACATGCATCTAATCTATGAACTAAACAAAAGTAATGGTAAGAAAATATACCTTCCGATCTGTTTTAAAAGGGGGCCACCATGCCCAAACTCAGAAAAATGCCTCTCCACGGGCTAGGATAGTGTGAAGGTTGACTCAACACACAAGGGAATGAGAAAATGGAGGAAATGGAGTGGTTGGGGTGAGTAGCTTGAGAGTGATGGTCTCTCAAGGTACTCATGTGAGTATAATAATGTCAGGAAGGAAAGAGTCATGTGTGATGGGGACCTCCACCCCTATATTTATAGTTTTTTCTCTCTTTTAGGGGTTTTATCCCCTGGTTAGGGTTTTGGGCCCTACCTAGGGTTTTAAGCCCCTTTTCCTTGTTTTCAGCTCATTTTGGGATTTTTAGTCCCTTTTAGGGGTTTTAGGCCCTTTTTGGGGTCTTTAGTCCCTTTGTGAGCTTTTTATCCCCCTTGTGAGCTATTTTGGCTATTTTGTGGGTTTTTAAGCCCTTTTTGAATATTTTTGAGCTTTTGAGAGAAAAACATAGGTTAAACATGGGTGTGGAGGTAAAATGGGTTAGGAAATGGATGTCTGAATATGGCGAAGGCTGTATAGAGCAAGTTAAGCAATTTTTTGCATTAACAGATTGCCCCCTGATGTGTGAGGGCAGGAGCTCATCATATGGCCGATGGACATCATTGCATCATTAGGATAGTGGAGAGACCTGTGAAGAAGCGTTGCTTCCTCATTTGAGACATGGTGGATTTTTGTTTTGTATTAATGTTGGTTCCCATCAATGGGTGAGATACAAAGAATATGTGACATGTATATGGACAAGGCGGGCATACCCATGATCATAACAATGTCAAAAGAATAATGCGATCAAGGCTTCCAAAAACAAGAGCCGATCATTTACAATTGTTGTTACATAATGGTGGCCTCAATGAGAGGCTCAATACAATACTGATATGAAGAACTAATACATCGGACCCATGGCATTCTCATGGAATGCATTATCTTCACGACTGATGACCTGCTAGATTTGGAAGTTTACATAAATGGAAGGACTCATTGACGAAGAGTCTGAGTCTTTGTGGTACAATATGTTGCATCAATCATGAATCTATACAGAAGTACTACTCTGGGGATTCTGAACACTGTTTCCAAACGCAACTAGAAAATCACAAGGGACATGAACCTGCATGGGTACCTTAATAAACTCACCAATGTGCTAGATTAAGGTGACAACCGGGGTCTTCGACCAAATATTGTATGCACCAATACCCTGTACAAATCTCAACGGTGCGATGATGTAGCTAAAGTCGAGCATGTGAGACACAACCATCCTGAGAGGCACTAAGGAATCCTCTCAAGTGGTCCAAGGAACTCATCAATGAGGTTAATGAAACCAGGATACATGGACCTCTAGGTCTATCCTCTGGAATAGATGTGTTGTCATCGACAGAGGGAGACCTGCAACTAATTAAGGAAATGATGTTTCCTTGACTAGAAGCGTGAGGGGACTAACTAAAGATGTGAGGAAATTCAGGGACTGACAAAATGAATGGGGGAACAAGCACAGGAGGAGTATGGGGGACTCAAACTTCCTTTGTTCAGAGTATGATGGTAGGGCTGACCTGGAAGCAAATGAAACAGAATCATGGGAGAGGGATCATAGCTGTTATATAGGGAATGTAACTACAGATGGGAAATACTTGGGGGGGTAGGCGAATTGATACTTTTGATATTCATGGGACCCAAGGAAGACTCATCACAGAATACTCTGAACAAAGACAACCTAATGAGGGAATGATGCCGAACTGTAACATATGGGGTGGCACCTAAAGACACCATTTTTGCACAATCTCGTGGATTTTTAGTGAGCTCGAGAAAGTAAATGCTCAATGGTGATTTCAATTTTAGAGAGTTTGAAAGCATGAAGAGGACTTTAGAGAGGTCACTTTTTTTTGGGAAGTATCCTGTTCCCGAAAAAGGATAAAAGTGTGCATAGGAGAGCTCGCCCATCCTTTTTAGGGGATGGGAGACTTCTTTACCGTTGGTAGTCCAATCAGGTCGGAAAAGGTTAAACCTGTACTGACTGGACGGTCATTCAAATACTTTTATGAGCATGAATGAAACCAAGTTTGCTCGTCGATCTTTTCTTGATGATAAGGCTAGAAAAGAGCTTAAAGACAACCCATGATGAGATTTTTCATAAAGTTCGGTCCCAATGCCTGAAAAAGCATAAAAGGATGAAGAGGGAAATGTTCTTGGCTTGAATGTGCCGAGGTGTACCTTTTCGTATGGTAGTCTATACTGTCTGCAAAAGGAGATAAAGGAGACTATGTAGACGCCCTTTCCAATACTTTAACGAGCGGGAAAGGAAGCAAGTGCACTCGATGATCTTTTCATTCGTTTACGAGTTAGAAAAGAGCTTAATAGAAACTCTGTTATGGTCAACCAAGCTAGGGGTCACTAATGGTGCCCTATGGCGTGACGGTGAATGGTGGTCAAAGGTGGCCAACCGTACAGTATAGATGGAGCGGATGGCTCTTAAACATTCCAATACAAACTGAGCATTCAAATGAGAGGGTGATAAGTACAAGTTCGAAGACAGTTATATGCCAAAGGCATGCAAATCGATGTGAATTCCAAGAAATGGTCCAGAAAATCAAGTATTAAACATGAGATAATGGTCTCTCCAAAAGACAGAGGACAGAAATATGAAACCAACGGTGTGAATGGCGTCCCAAACTGACTCCGGATGGCGCTGCAGTGCTGAGACGAAAAACAGACCTAATGAGGCCTATAAATAGGGGGGACCACATGACAAGTGTCATTTTTACTATTCAGTGTTGAGTTGGAGTGGAGGACCCCAGAGTTCTTTTGTTGATTTCTTCCATTTCAACCGGTGTTTTTTTGATCCATGACTTTCAGGTAAGAGTACATGCTAAAATCATTTCTTTCATTGGTTTAGTTTACTGTTTTGCTCACCTAGGGGCCTAGGATGCCTTGTTAGGGATTCTTCGAGCCAGGTCACTCATTTCGAGGCCAAACCAGTGACTAGGTTTCTCTTTCTGGCTGTACAGAAGCAACTGGGTCGCTTTTGTCAGGGAGAAAGATGAGACTTGAGGTCGCTTCTGTTTGGCCTAAAAGTGTGACTTAGTCGCATCTGTTTTGCCTAAAGGGGAAACTTGGTCACTGGTTTTGGTAAAAAAGGAGTGACCTGGTCCCATGGTGAGTTTTTACTGATAGCTGCAGCTAACAGGGGTTTGATGACTATGTATAATGGCTTAACCTTCGTGGCAGGAGTGGGATTTCAAATACATACAGAGAGATGCTCTCTGGGATGTAGGCGCATGAGATGCCCTAGCCCACTGTGGAGTTCTCAAGTTCATGTAGGTGCCTTTGATGAAGAGCCTACGACTGTTATTTGATATCTTGGTGGGTTTCTAGGATGTTTATGGGGAGTGCTTCATCATACAAGGGTAGTGTCTTGAGATTACGCTGCACGATGTGTACTTCCTTACTGGGCTCCCGATGTTGGGAGTGATTGGCGATATGGCACCAAATCTCTCGTACATGGAGACTCTAGAGGAGGTATGTGAGAGGAATTGTTATACATATGGACATGTATGGGGATCATATATCTTGATGTGTGACATTGAGAGTCTTTTGACTCGAGCGGTTTCAGCGATGGTGCTGTGGGTCCTCGGTTCGTTTGGGAACCATAAGGTATCTTGCAGGAAACTCCAGATGGTGGGGAGTGTGATGGGGGGCACATATTTTTGATGGGCCTAGATGTACTTGTTCATGGGCTAGCATCCACTGAACCAAGGATGATTTTAAGGAACCATACTTATTTAAAAGTGTATAAATGTTGGCGAATATTACCAACTCTTAAAACACCAACTATAAAATGATTGGCGACATTTTTCAAAAAATATTTTAATTTCCAAGGATTTTATATCATTTATATAAAAATTTGGCGATTTTCAAGGTGAAAAATTTTTACCCCATCAAAATTGTGCCAAACAGGGCTTGAAAAATTGTAAAATGGTGAATCTTTTTTGGGAGAAAAACATGGAAAAATAGCCCACTGGGCTAAAATTCGCCCCTAAAATTATCCCTGCACTGAACCACACCAAGATGGTTGGTGGGGACTTTTGTTTTGCATCCTTCCTATGCTCTTTCTTCTTTGAGAGAGTTTTGACCCTCCGACCGCACATGGAGCATGGTGGGCCTCAAGAGCCTCGGATGTGCAGGTGGTGTGAGATGATGGTGCGTGAGGGAGGCGACATAGTGGGCCACTTCTTCACTCAGGATCTGCTAGATCAGTGGAGACAGCTCCCAGTAGTTGTTGAGGACTACCCATATGCAGAGATGGACAACTAGGGGGACTCGGAGATGCCTCGAACTCTAGGCCAGGCCTGGGGACCAGATGGTACATATACATGATGCTTTACATGTTTACATTCATATATAGAGTAATTTTATCTTATTATTATATAGTTGATATATAGGGACTAATGATATCCTTATGTGCATGTCCAGATATTGGGCCTCACCCAGCAGCAGGTTACCAGCGTCGAATGGGTGTAGTGGTGGGGCTAAAGCCACCCACATGCAGGAAGGAGCGAAAGAATATTAATGATATTCGACATAATGTGGAGCACCTACTGGAGGGAGTGACAAATGATGGTTGGAAGCATCTAGATGATGACCTTATTGCTTCTTGCTACCATGCTCCCCGCGAGTGGATTCCTCTGATGAGGAGGATTGTTGTTGCTACTGAGTATGTATAGGAAATAGTGTAGGGAGATGTGCCCATGAATGATGGCGATGAATTCGAGGAGGAGGAGGATGACGAGGGGGAGTCAAAGGAGCAGGATGACGAGTCTTTTTCTGATTAACAGCTTGTGGAGCTGCACCTAGTGCGTTGGCACGCTTAGGATTTTTGTACTGCTATTTATAGTCTGCTGAGAAAGCTTGTGTAGCTTCTCATTTTGTACTGTACATGTTATGACATGCAATATTTATAGATATTTTTTTGATGCACGTGGATGCACTTTTTATGGTTTTTACATTTGAGTCTTTTTATGATGAAAAAATTCCTAGATGATGTATGTTACATATGTATGCATGATTATATGTTGATGCATGATGCCGTTTTTTATATGCCTCCTATATGTGGTGATGAATATTCAATTCTAGAATATTATTATCCATTTGATTTGCCACACTATTGAGGTTCCTGGGAACATGTGTGAATGTAATGGATTCAAATGCTCTAACCATCTATTTAATGCACATGAATTTTCTAAAAAGGAAGAGATCCCGTACCTGATAGCGATTAGTCAACTGGGAGACAAGAAACTGGGAGTCTAAGAAGACATCGAGGTGATGAATACCCAATTGGAGGGTGGTGGCTAAGAGGCCAGTGACACCATCACACTCAGCTTGGTTTTTGGTTGCAATGCCCACACACATTCCTTTGATGGGGATCAACTCATGTGATAGGGAATAGATAACCCTTGCAGCTTAGGCAATATTTGGAGACCATCTGCTTGCTCCATCAACAAATCTAGTGTAGCGACGTGAGGAAGGATCCATCCGGAGCAATCAAGGAAGCAAAGCGTAAGAATCACTTCAAGAACTGTGTAAAACAAAAAGAGAAAAACTATGCTACAAGTGACTCATTATGGTGATGTTAGGTGTAAAATATCTTGAGGTAGAGCCCATTGCGGGGGTTCTTCAAGAGTTGTCCATCATAGTCAGTAAGAATGTATTCCCCCTTATTGAGGTAGTGTTGAACGACATATGGGACGTACCACATGGATTTGAATTTCCCTTTGTCAAACTTGTCGTTGGCTTGGTCGTAAGCAAGGACCATATTGCCTTTGTTGAAGGTGCAAGGGTGGACATGGGAGTCAAAATGGGACATCAACTGGGTTTTAGATGCTTCGATGGCTTGGAAAGCAGCTCACCAATCCTCATTAGTTTGTTCAAGCTTGAGGACGCGTTCTTCCAAAGGTGAAGTGTCGGGAAGGAGTTCAACGACGAAGCAAAGCGATGGGATTTGACACTCTATGGGGAGTACTGATTCAGAGTTGTGGACCAAATGGAAGGGGGTGAATATGGTGGTAGTCTACGTGGAAGTGCGGTAGGCCCATAGGGCAAAAAATAGTATGTGGTTCCAATTAGTTTTGTGATTTCCTACCATTCACTGGAGCATGGTCTTAATGATTTTATTGACTGCTTCGACTTAGCCATTGCCTTGGGGGTAGTAGGAAGATGAGAACTGGTGCTGGAACTTCAACATGGTTGAAATTTCTTCCCAAACAGTGTCTTCAAAATGTTTACAGTGGTTGGAGACTATTTGTTGAGGAATGCCAAATTGTGAAATGATGTGGTTAAAGAAGAATCATGTTGCCGTTTCTCCTTTGCAATCGAAGGTGGGCATGGCCTTGACCCACTTGGTGAAGTAATCAATGGATACCTTAATGTAATTATGTCCTCCGGCTGAGGTAGGAGTGATTGTCATGAATTCGATTGCCCACTTGCAGAAGGGACCAACTGTGACCACGGGATGCAATTGTGTGGGGGAAGTCCTTGCTTTTGGGGAAAAGATTTGGCAGCTGCGACAATGCTTGAATGCCTCGATGCAATTAGTGAAAATAGTAGTCAAAAAATAGCTAACACGTAGAATATTTTGAGCCCTTGCCAAACTAGAGAGGTGGCCACCGCAGGCTCCACTATGATAGTCGTTAAGGACCTGTTCAGCCTCGTCATGGGTAAGGCAACGGGGTGATATGGTGTCGACGCCTTAATGATACAGAACATCTCTAATAAGGAGATGGCGAGCATCTTGGTATCATATGCGCCGTCTGTCTTCACGACTTAAGTGACCTCAAAATTTTGGGTGCATAAGTACAGGAGAATGCCCCCATACCAAGTGTATCCCATGGAGATGACAAATATGAACTCATCGGGAAGGTCAACTGTAAGTGGTGGTGGTGTGGTTAATGGGGGAAGGTCTATCATTAGCACAGATACTGCTAATGCCTTAGTTATTTTTGGGGAAATGAATTCCAAGTTGAACTCTTGGAGAACGACTATCCAGTTGGCCATGTGACCTTGTAGGAGGCAGCGGCTCAAGAGGTACCACATTGGGTTGGAATTGACCACTACTCAGGTATGGTTTGCGATAATGTAGTGGTGCAGTTTCTGAACCGAGAATACAATGATGAGGACCATATTTTCTTTAGGTGAATATCGCAAGGGGAGACCGGTTAGATTCTGGATAACGTAATAAATCCTGTGCTCTTGACGAGCATCATATTCCTAGACAAAAACTCTAGCGATGGAATTTTTCGAGGCCGACACATAGAGGGTGAAGTCTCGAGTGAAGTCGGGTGCACTTAGTAATGGTGCGGAAGCCAGATCTTGCTTGAGTGCATCAAACGATTCTTGTGCTTGCTGATCCCAAATAAATGGAATTTTGGTACAAAGTAGATGTAATAACCTGTGGGATTTCATCACGTATTCTGGTATGAAGCGGTGAAGGAAATTTTCCTTGCCTTGAAGGAACTGCAATTGGCATAGAGTTCATGGTTATGGGAGGTCAAGAATAGCTTGAAATTTGAGGGGATCTACTGTCATTCCTTTGTGGGACAGATTGAACCCAAGCAGACAGCTTGTTTGGACACAAAAACAAACTTGAGTGGGTTCAAGTGTATTTTGTACTTACGACATTGCAAGAAGACCCGTCGCAAGTCATCTAATTGTTGAGCTCACTTCTGTTACCAAGCGGTAAGGTCATCCAGATAAACCAATATAATGTGGATGAGGTCGTGGAATCAATATGTCATCATGCACTGTGTTGATGCCAGAAATTATTTCCAGACTACAAGAAAACAAGCCAACATAATCTCAAATATCTCAATAAAAAAAAACAGGGTTTTTAGGGTTTTTTAAGGTTTTCTGGTTGTGAAGTTTGATGACAAGAGGGAATGCATTCATAACCAAAATAAAAACTAAATCACAAGCATAGAAAAAATGAGATGCATAACATAATAACCATGTATCCAACAGAAAAAAACACTGAAGTTCATCCACAAATGGCAAGCACTACAAGCATAAAAACTTTAAACCAACAATGAAATTACCACTTGAGTAGCTACAACAAGCTATAAATGAAGCCAGAGAACAAATTGAAGGGTAAATGGAGCATATATTTCATAATCAGTATTTCATAATAATAATAATAAATAATAATTTATTTTTAAGGTCACCGCCGAGCGAGACACCAAATTGGTGTATGAGACCCCCTTGTTTGTGGGACAAGGGACCCCCCTCTCTGCAACGATTTAACTGCTAAAGTCTACAGAGGTGTACATACACTACCCCCCTCTGGATTTGAACCCATGACCTCCTAAGAGGAAACACATGCTCTTAACCATTAGTCCCACTCATGGAGTCATTTACTTAGCTTATGGACAAGTCTGAAGACCTCCTCTTGCAAGCCAAAAAATCGAACCTCTAGTCCTCTTTGTGACCTACATTAATACTATCCTTCAAGATTCAGTTAAGGGCTAAACCGTAACTACTTTTCAGCCTACTCATCGAAATGGTTCTATCAAAATAATAATTACAAAAATGAAATATCCTTCAAAAAATAACAAATAACTGATTTTGTTAAGAAGCCTCATAGATCTTTAGCTGCCTCTGCTAACAAGGCTATCCCTTCTAGGGCTTGGGCCTTTCTCCTAGCCTTTAGTTACTATGCTTCCATCTCTACCATCTTTCTAGTGAGTTCTTCATTTTGCTGCTGTAGATCTTTGATGGTTTGTTTTAACATTGTAAATTGTGACTCTGTATTTCTTTTTCTTTTCAATGCCTCTTTTGAGTCTACAATTAGCTCCTGATAGTGGCTATTAACCTCATCCAGATCCTCTTTGAGTCTTCTATTGGCCATAACCAAGCCATCATTTGTATTCTGCATATATTCCACCTGATGTTTATACTACTTTATAGTTCTCTGTAAATTCTCTTTCTCTGAATCAAATGCTTTATTTCCTGCTGTACTTTGCATCTCATTGGGAAGCCACGGAATGTTTAGTCTCCTATAGATTTATTCATCTTCTGGCAGCAATTCTGTAGGAGTCTCATGAAAACTTAGGTTTTCTTTAATCTCAGTTTCATAGGGAACATTTTCATCAACCATCAGCTTGTTTTCTGAGTGAGAAACCTCTATCTCACCTTCTTGTTGTTCCTTTAACATTTGGCTTCGTATCTCTAAAAATGCATCAGACAGTTTAGTATCAGTGAGGGCAGATTCTTTTTCTGATTTCATTGGTCTTTTCCCTTTGCTGTCACCCTTATCAACATCAATTTCTTCATCAGAGGAGGAGTCATCAATCACAGTTACTCTTTCTTTATTCAATTTAGGGTTTAATAATTTCTTCATATTCATCCTGAGCTTGTTTCTGGGTCTAGTATTTGGTCTCCACCCAAGAGCAAGTTCCCCTACCATTTTTAAAGTTTTTCCCTGATGGGTGATTGAGGCAAATTCCATGACTTTTAGCTTCTTTTTCTTTGGTACTGCTACCCTACCTTCCTGGCTGTGAAATTCCATTTTAGTGCCAACCTTAGTTTCATCAATAACAGGAAGCTTATCCTCCTCAAACATGTATGTTTCATCCTCTGACAAGATTGTAATTGGACTTTGCTTTTGGAATTTAGTGTCCTCTTCATCACCTGAAACTTTCTCCGCAAGTACAATATTTTCATCAACAAATGTCTCTGTTGGTGCATCATCCTGAATAGGTTGAGTCTCCTTATTAACAGACTACAAATATTTTCTCTCAATGTCATTTAGATGTTGTTTAGATTCACAATCCTCTTTTGCAGGTTCTGCAACTTCCTCTAATTTGACACTGTCTTCATTTTTAACCTTTATCTTCTATCTTAGTTTTCTGATCAAGGTCTATCCTTTATCAGCTTGCTTTCTATTAGATTTTCCTTCTTGACTATTCTGAAACCCTGACCAAAAAAGGAAATATTCCCAAGTTTTTCCTTCTCTCTGCAGAACACTGTTGATAATGAGTTTGATAAGTCCATGGTGAAAAATGGTCTGTCTGGTATGATTTTGGTGTTCTTTGATTCTGCAAGACATTTTTTGCAGGTTCTTTAGCAAGAAGAAGGGTAGGTTCATCTTTGATTCATTACTGAGGTGTTGAAGAAACCTGAAATGGTATTTAAAAATGAAGGCATACCTTCCTTCGCATGTAATATAACTTTGTAAAACATTAATAGGTTCTACCCATTCAGGACTGAAGTTATGGATGGGCACACCCTTACCCCAATCTGGAACTATACCAGGCAGTAGGTACCTTTGTGAATTAAAGGTGAATGGCACTTTATTAAACCAAAGTTCTCCCTCATTTTTAACCCCTGTTGCCTCAGCTACCAACTCTTTGGTCAATTTGAATTTCAAAGTATCAAAAGATACAATATCTTTGTCATAACATTGAGCAAACTTATGGGATACCTCAGCATTGTATCCATCAATTTTCTTGAAAAATATCAACCATCCTACATTTTCAAATAGTTCAGCACATCCTGGGAATTTATCTATCCAACTGAGATCAGTGGGTTCAGTCCTATTAGTTTTTCCACTCTTCTTCATTTTCAGTATGGTTTGCAGCACCTATCAGTAATCTCACAGTCTATTTTTCTTCAAATTTGCATATTTTTGGCAATCTATTTACCTTCAAACTCTCACAGTCTGCTCTATCACCAGTTTAGGAAATGTTTTGTGCCAAGTTTCAGCAATTTGACCTAATGACAGATTCAGGGACGTCCAATAGTTTCTCTCTAAGCTTTACTAACTCAAATGACGAATACTTTGATATTTTGATTAATATCTCATCATTCAAAGTCTATTGAGTGAGTAAATTCATGTCGTTCTTTAAAATTTTGACATTATAGGATTTATCAGAAAAACCCCCAAATTTAACAAACCCTATCAAATGTCACGTGAGATACCTCATCCAAAGCTTAATACAGGCGCTAGAAGTCAATCCCTTGAAAGGTTAGGTGTCAAATTGCACATTCTAGCTGTCTTCAACCGTCTAGATTGCTTCGAACTGTCACCGTTGGGAAGCCCTAATTCTTCCTTCAACTGTCAAAACTCCAATTTATCAGCAATATGTCTCCACCACGACCTTCAATGCCTTTGTATTCTTCAGCTTAGGAACTTATTCCCGAAAATTTTGCCTTGTTCCACTTACTATCATCATTTGCCATGAACTTGCATACAATTGCCACGATCTCCCTCACACGATGACCAGACACCTGTTTCCATGATTAGCCTGGCAAGACACGTATCAAATGTGCTAATCGATGTGATTAACACCTTAGGAATGAAACCCCCAAAAAAATCCGAGTGAAAATGACTATTTTGGCACTCGCAACTTTCTTGTATGGCGCTAGTGCATTAATTTCGCTCTTGCACTACAAGAAAGTCCAAACACATAATTTCATGTCATTTAATTACTAATCCAGTTTTAAGACTTGGTTTATATGATTAATATTTGATCTTAGTGTCATTAATGAAACCATTAATCAATATACACCTTATAGAACCCTTCAAGAATGAACTCTACGCAAAAATTTATAAAAGCAAGCTTAAAAATAGGAAAAACAATCAAAATGATGAAAACTAAAAAGGCATAAACTCAAAATTAACCTTTACACCAAAATTTCCTAGAAGTAAAAATATTAGCAAATTTCAAGACTTGTTTTATATGTTTAATCTTTGATCTTAGTGTCATTAATGAAACCATTAATCAATATACACCTTATAGAACCCTTCAAGAATGAACTCTACGCAAAAATTTATAAAAGCAAGCTTAAAAATAGGAAAAAAAATCAAAATGATGAAAACTAAAAACACATCAACTCAAAATTAACCTTTACACCAAAATTTCCTAGAAGTAAAAATATTAGCAAATTTCAAAAACATAAACAAAAGCATAAAACTAAGGAAGACAAAATCATGACCTAACATCTGGCTCCTGCTGCGGGATGAAGTCCTCCTTGTGAGGCTTCAAGAACCTGTAGACCAGTGCCTTCTTTCCTATTACCTGCTAATATGCAAAATTTCCATTGGGTTATGGAGTCCTTATTATGTTTTACTCACACCGGTATATACAATGAAAAACTAAAATTCCTCTAAAAAACTGTAGAAATGCTTGAGGAATCATCCATTAACTGGACTTGACAATTCCTCACCCTCCAAAGTCTGTAGGATGAAAGTGTTATTTTACAAAAACTTAGATATTAGGAAAGGGCCAAACTAGAGGTTGTCAAATTTGCCATGTTTCCCTTTTTGCTCTTTCCTGGCATCCCACCTTAGAACCATGTCACCAATTAAGAAAGTGTTGTCTTTGATTTTCCTGTCAAATCTGTCTTTTATCTTCAATCTGTATAACTATGCCTTTTCTTCCACTCTTTCTCTGTTCTGCTGCAAATCTATCATCTCATAAATCCTTCTCTACATATCATTAGGTTCTTCCTGACAATTCTAAAAAACATTCATCACTGGAATGCCCAACTGAACAGGAAAAACTACATCTGTACCATACACTAATTGGAAAGGAGAGGTTCCAATTGCTTGCTTGATTGTTATTCTATCAGCCCATAATGCATATTTCAGCATAGAATCCCATGATCTCTTATTATGCTTTAGCAGTTTCCTGATACTCTGAATGATATTTTTATTTGAGGACTCAGCTAAACCATTACCTTGGGGATAGTAAGGAGTTGAATGTTTCAACAAGATACCATTCTTTTCACAAAATGCTTCCATTGCCTTAGACTTAAAAGATTTTGCATTATCTGTTACTATTTTCTGAGGACACTGAAACTTACTGAGGATATTTTCTTCAATAAATTCCATAATCACCTTATCTGTGGCATTCCTAGTAGGGATAGCTTCCACCCATTTGGTAAAGAAGTCATTTGTAGTCAAAATACACTTGTGTTGTCCTGAGGAATATGGACTTATCTCTCCTATAAAATCCAGGTCCCACTGCTGGAAAGGAGCACTTATTTAAATTGGTTTTAAAGGTAATGACAACAATTTTTGTTTACCAGAAAACTTCTGACAAGGGATGCAAGCTCTTACCTGCTGATATACATCTGCAAACAAAGAGGGCCAATAGTACCCAGCTCTTAAGATCTTGTATGCTATTGCCTTCCATTACTCATGACCTCCACAAGCACCCTCATGAGATTCAGAAATCACCCCTTCAATTTCAGGTTTATCTAAGCATCTGAGTAGAATACCCCCTGGGTCCTTCCAAAATAATTGTTGTTCTATCAAATAGTACTTAGTAGTTCTTAGCTTCAAAGATCTAGCAGCTTTTCTATCTAAATGTTCAGAACATTGCAAATACAACAGAAAATACACAATGTCTGCGTACCATGTGGATGCTGAATAGAAGTCCATAATCTTCTCTTTCTCCAACTCTGCTTGATTTTCTTCTTGAGCTAGCTCTTGTGCCATGACATGCAATCCTAAAGCTTGGCAATTTGATTTAGCCAGCAGCTTGGCTAAACCTTGTCCCTTTACTAGTTTGGTAGGTCTGATATCTACATCATACTCCATGATTTTAGCAATCCACTTGCCTCTTTTCCCCTCGCTGTCAGGCTGTGTCAAAACATATTTTACAACAGCATTAGGTACAATGAAATAACTTTGGAATGCAAAACATAGATTTTGAAAAATTTCAAAGCGTTCACCAAAGAATAAGCCTGTTTTTCCAAGATGCTATATTTTAATTCAGAATCTCTGAGAGTTTTGCTGAAGAATGCAATAGGTTGCTCAAGACCATCCTTTTTCTTTTGCAATAGAACAAATGCTAGTGTATCTTCAGATGCAGATGAAAATGTTAGAAATTCTCTGGTGAAATTTGGACCTACTAATACAGGGGCTTCAATAAGAGCCATTTTCATTTTTTCAAATGAATTCTTTGCTTCAGTGGTCCATTTGACTTCTTGATCCTTCTTTAGCATGGCTGTAATCTGCTTGATAGTCTCAACAAAGTTTGGTATAAACCAACGCAGAAAGTTGATTTTACCAATGAAAGATTGGACATCTTTTTTACTCCTGGGCAGACTTATCTTCAATATTGCTTTTACCCTTTCAGGGTCAATCCTTATACCATCAACATAAACTAAATGACCCAGTAATTTTCCTTCCTGTACAACAAAGTGTGACTTCTTTGGATTCAAGGACAAACCAAATTTTCTGCACTTTAGGAAAGTTTGTTTCAAATGTTTTATATGTTCATCATCTGATTTTGAAAATACAGTAATATCATCTAAGTAAATTACCACAAAATTGTCCTTTTACCCAACAAAATCTATATCCATAGCCCTCTGAAAATTTGCTCCAGTGTTCATAAAACCAAAAGGCATCTTATCATACATGAAAGTTCCCCAGGGAGTGGTAAAAGCTGTTTTCTCCTTATCATCAGGATGCATAGAAATCTGATTGTATCTTGAGAAACCATCAACCATAGAAATCCTCTGTGTTCCAACAACCTTCTGCAATATTTACGCATTTTTAGGCAGAGGATAATTATCCTTTAGTGAAGATCTATTCAAGTTTCTAAAGTCAACACACAATCTGATTTCTCTGTTCTTTTTCCTAATAGGAACTAGATTAGCCACCCATGAGGAGTACCTGAGAGGAACAATGATCTTGGCATCTAATAACTTCTTCACTTCTTTTTCAATCACAGGAAACAAGGTTGGATTAATCCTCAATTTTTGACGAAAAGGTTTAACATTCGGTTTTAAAGGGACTTTATGTTGTATAATTCCAGTATCATATGTTCTCAATTATTCATAAGAACATGCAAATACATCAACATGTTCCTTCAACAATTTTATGTACCTGTTTCTCTGTTCAGCTGGGAGTGCTCTCGAAATTTTCACCATTCTAGGATGTTCTGCAGTGCCAATGTTACAATCCACCACATTCTATTCTGAAGACTATACAACAAGTTTTAGGGGTGTATCATCTTTCAAAAATATCCTTTCTAAAGGTACCAAACCTTTTGGGATGAAATTAGCTTTTAGTTCAATAATCTTGTGGCCAACAATTTCATTTTCAGCAATTTCTTCCACATATCCATCCTCATCATCTTCCTCCTGATCAACTAGGGAATTAGAAAACTCATGTGTAAGCTCCAAAATATTTTAATTTCAATGTCATATTCAAACACTCTCCACTGCTTTACATTTTCAGGTACAGATGGTCTGTACCTAACCTCAATGGGATACCTCAACTGTGTGGTTTTGGGAATTCTAAAATGTGTAGCAGCTAAGGCCAATGAATCAACAGTCTGATTATGGTCTCTTGGAATATAGGTAATGTTAAAAGCTACAAAATAATTATCAATCATGTCCCATACCTCATTTCGATAGACTTTCAACAAATCCTGTTTCACTTGATAGTTGTTCCTCACCTGCTAAGCAACTAACTCGGAGTCGCCATATGCAGAAATCTGCTGAATGCCTAAATCCTTGGTAGCCTTCAATCCTAACAGCAAAGCTTCATATTCAGAAGTATTATTTGTAGTAATGAATTCTAATTTATACATCAGCTTTACTGTTTCACCACCAAGGGATATGAGAAGAACCCCTGCTCCAGCACCTTCTTTGCAAGATGATCCATCAAAGTATAATTGCCAAAGCTCATCTTCCTATTCCTTGCTGCATTTAATTGGCTGTTCCTTTTCAACCTGTAACAAACCAGCAGTATTGTCATCATGACTAAAATGTAACATGCAAGTACCCAAATCTTTATCAATAGCATACAAAGGATGGTTGGTAGGGTTCTTGTCATCTGTCACAATATAGGCAAATTGAAGCTCTCTGTACAACCTTCTGTTTTCTCCTCCAAACATAAGAATGGTAGCATATGATAAATCCATTTGTAAAGTTCCACCAACTTTCTTTGCCCAAGACCTAGAGAGAAGTAACCCAAATTTATGTGTAATATCAGCTACCACCACATCCATGATTACACTTTTCATTGGTAATTGAGCCAAACTGACAACCATGTCTTTAATCACACCTAAACACTTTACAGCTCGTGAATCAAATGGATACAGATCATGATAGGGTTTGGTTATACTCAGACCTAGAGCCTCCATGACAACCTTTGGCATTAAATTGCGTGATGCTCCTGAATCTAACAAACAATTATGTATCATTTGTTCATGGACTGTCAGAGTAATGTAAAATGGAGGTGAAGCACCTGCTTCATTCTCAGTTTTTTCAGCCAAGGCTGATCCAATAAAAATCTTAGGATTTTCTTCTTGCAAATTCACTGTATCAGAAATAGGCTGATTGTTTGCTGAACCGATCATTTTAAGAACTGATTCTTTGTAAGAAGGATTTTTCATTAGTTCATTAAAAGCATAGGAATCTTTATTTTGCCTAATTCATTTTCTAGATTAAAATTCTGCACAGTTTTATTTACCTCTTCAACCTCCATGTTTTTCTTTTGCTTTTTTGGAATTTGTTTTTTCTCTGACACAGGATCAGATTGCTGCTTAGCAGGTACAACTACCTTCTTCTTTGGGTTTTGTACTACTTTTTTTGGGTCTGACCTCAAATTCACAGTCTTCTTGGGTTCATTTTGACAGACATCAGTAGTTACAACAGTCATTTTCAGATTTAAATCATCCTCTGTTTCAAACATATCAGCATCATAATATTCTGCATTTAAAAACTCTTCTTCAGTGACAAAACCCTCAGTCAAGCTTTCTCCAAAATAGTTCATATCCTGATCTGTGTCTTCAAATATCACTTCTTCATCAATATCTTGCTTATCAACAACATTGTTCTGAAGAGGTGGAGGTACCCTTTGATCCTCAATCTCTCTCCTTTCTCGCTGAATATCATTATTTCTTCGTTCTCTAGGTATGAAATGAGGAGCAAATTGTTAGGGTTTCTTTCACCTTCTTGAACAGGCTTGCTTGAATTTCTTTCTAGTTCTAACTTGTTTAATTTTGCAGTTAAAATATTCACCAAATTGGCCATCTCATCAATTTTTCCTTCTGAAGACTGAGATGTTGAAACCTCTGTAGTTGCTTCCTTCTTACCTTTCCTGTCATACATTTGCTGAGCTGTTTCCTTCTTCAATCTGTTGGAAGCCAATATGTTAGAATCCACCTCTAAAGTTGCATCCTGCATATTCAGTAAAGAAACAGGTGTTCTCTCTCTTAGTAGTAAAGAAAATTCATGATTGAAAGCATTTGAATATGTGAGTTTTGCAGATGTTTCTGAAGGTTTTATTTCTGCAGGAAATCTGCTGTACATTTTATTGAATGTTTTTGAAAAATATGAAATAGTTTCATCCTTATTTCTCCTAAGGGCTCCAAACTCAGTTATATAATAAGTATGGTCTTTGGTGTCACCCCATTGTTTCCTAAAGAGGTCTTGAAGCTCTTCTATGATGGTGATAGAATTAGCATGCAGCTCCCTAAACCATTTTCTGACATCTCCATCAAGGCTCTGCACAAACATCCTCATCCATATGTCCTTAGCTTCAATATTTTGGTTATCAGCATAACTGAGAAAAGATTCCCAGTGCTCTTCAGCTGTAGTTTCACCCTATCCATTAAACCTAGGTAGATATTTCTGATAGTCACCTCCAGGCAGTGCATTCAACGGGTGAGGCAAAACTAATGGTGCATATCTGGCTGCAACCATTCGGTCCATCATGTCAATAGGATGATTTTGGGTTGCCATTTTAAGGCTGACTGACTTTGGTGATGGAGAGATTTGGCTGGAACTTGGCTGAAAAGGGGTTTTACCTACTTTCAAATGAAATAGAGGTATCTTACCAGTAGATACTATTTTTTCCTTTTTAAATGATTGAGGATTAGTTAAAATTTGAAAGTTACTGACATGAATTATAGGCTTTAACCAAGGTGAATTTTCTTCTTCTTTTCTCAAAACAGATGAAGGTGATGAACCATCGAACTGATCAGGGTCACATAGGGTTGGTAATGACTGAGACCTTCTAATATTCCTTGCTATTTTCAATATCTATTATGGGTCTGAAACACCCAGCTGCAAAAGTGAAATAGGTCTGTTTCTAGTTCCAATTCCCCTAGTAGCCACTGTGACAAACTGGTGAAAAGTAGTCTATAAGATATGATGGTTTAAGTTCACCTCTTAAAACCAGTGAAATGATAAGTATCCCAAGGAAAAATATGTTTTCAACTTCATTCACCGGCAACGGCGCCAAAGATTTTTATGCCAAAAATTGTTTCCAGACTACAAGAAAACAAGCCAACATAATCTCAAATATCTCAATAAAACAAAACAAGGTTTTTAGGGTTTTTTATGGTTTTCTGGTTGTGAAGTTTGATGACAAGAGGGAATGCATTCATAACCCAAATAAAAACTAAATCACAAGCATAGAAAAACTGAGATGCATAACATAATAACCATGTATCCAACAGAAAACAACATTGAAGTTCATCCACAAATGGCAAGCACTACAAGCATAAAAACTTTAAACCAGCAATGAAATTACCACTTGAGTAGCTACAACAAGCTATAAATGAATCCAGAGAACAAATTGAAGGGTAAATGGAGCATATATTTCATAATCAGTATTTCATATACACATAAGGGTCATTTAATTAGCTTATGGACAAGTATAAAGACCTCCTCTTGCTAGCCAAAAAATCGAACCTCTAATCCTCTTTGTGACCTACATTAATACTATCCTTCAAGATTCAGTTAAGGGCTAAACCTTAACTACTTTTCATCCTACTCATCGAAATGGTTCTATCAAAATAATAATTACAAAAATGAAATATCCTTCAAAACATAACAAATAATTGATTTTGTTAACAAGCCTCATAGATCTTTAGCTGCCTCTGCTAATAAGGCTATCCCTTCTAGGGCTTGGGCCTTTCTCCTAGCCTTCAGTTGCTCTTCTTCCATCTCTGCCTTCTTTCTAGTGAGTTCTTCATTTTGCTGCTATAGATCTTTGATGGTTTGTTTTAACATTGTAAATTGTGACTCTGTATTTCTTTTTCCTTTCAATGCCTCTTTTGAGACTGCAATTAGCTCCTGATAGTGGCTATTCACCTCATCCAGATCCTCTCTGAGTCTTCTATTGGCCATAACCAAGCCATCATTTGTCTCCTGTATATATTCCACGTGATGTTTATACTGCTTTATAGTTCTCTGTAAATTCTCTTTCTCTGAATCAAATGCTTTATTTCTTGCTGTACTTTGCATCTCATTGGGAAGCCATGGAATGTTTAGTCTCCTATAGATTTCTTCATCTTCTGGCAGCAATTATGTAGGAGTCTCATGAAAAATTAGGTTTTCTTTAATCTCAGTTTCATAGGGAGCATTTTCATCAACCATCAGCTTGTTTTCTGAGTGAGAAACCTCTATCTCACATTCTTGTTGTTCCTTTAACATTTGGATTCATATCTCTAAAAATACATCAGACAGTTTAGTCTCAGTGAGGGCAGATTCTTTTTCTAATTTCATTGGTCTTTTCCCTTTGCTATCACCCTTATCAACATCCAGTTTTTCATCAGAGGAGGAGTCATCAATCACAGTCACTCATTCTTTATTCAATTTAGGGTTTAGTAATTTCTTCATATTCATCCTGAGCTTGTTTCTGGGTCTAGTCTTTGGTCTCCACCCAGGAGCAAGTTCCCCTACCATTTTTAAAGTTTTTCCCTGATGGGTGATTGAGGAAAATTACATGACTTTTAGCTTCTTTTTCTTTGATACTGCTACCCTATCTTCTTGGCTGTGAAATTCCTTTTTCGTGCCAACCTTAGTTTCATCAATAACAGGAAGCTTATCCTCCTCAAACATGTATGTTTCATCCTCTGAAAATACTGTAATTGGACTTTGCTTTTGGACTTTAGTGTCCTCTTCATCACCTGAAACTTTCTCTGCAAGTACAATATTTTCATCAAGTCTTTCCTGGTGCATCATCCTGAACAGGCTGAGTCTCCTTATTAACGTACTGCAAATCTTTGCTCTCAATGTCATTTAGTTGTTGTTTAGATTCACAATATTCTTTTGCAGGCTTTGCAACTTCCTCTAATTTGACACTGTCTTCATTTTTAACCTTTATCTTTTGTCTTAGTTTTCTGATCAAGGTCTGTCCTTTATTAGCTTGCTTTCTATTAGACTGTCCTTCTTGACTATTTTGAAACCCTGACCAAAAAAGGAAATATTCCCAAGTTTTTCCTTCTCTCCGCAAAACACTGTTGATAATGAGTTTGATAAGTCCATGGTGAAAAATGGATTGTTTGGTATGATTTTGGTGTTCTTTGATTCTGCAAGACGTTTTCTGCAGGCTCTTTAGCAAGAAGAAGGGCAGGTTCATATTTGATTCATTACTGAGGTGTTGAAGAAACCTTAAAGGGTATTTAAAAATGAAGGCATACCTTCCTTCACATGTAATATAACCTTTTAAAACCTTAATAGGTTCTACCCATTCAGGCCTGAAGCTATGGATGGGCACACCCTTACCCCAATCTAGAACTATACCAGGTAGTAGGTACCTTTGTGCATTAAAGATGAATGGTACTTTCTTAAAACAAATTTCTCCCTCATTTTTAACCCCTATTGCCTCAGCTACCAACTCTTTGGTCAATTTGAATTTCAAAGTATCAAAAGATACAGTATCTTTTCCATAACACCGAGCAAACTTATGGGAGATCTCAGCATTGTATCCATCAATTTTCTTGAAAAATATCAACCATCCCGCATTTTCAAATAGTTCAGCACATCCTGGGAATTTATCTATCCAGTTGAGATCAGTGGGTTCGGTCCTATTAGTTTTTCCACTCTTCTTCATTTTCAGTATGGTTTGCAGCACCTGTCAGTAATCTCACAGTCTATTTTTCTTCAAATTTGCACAGTTTTGGAAATCTATTTACCTTCAAACTCTCACAGTCTGCTCTATCACCAATTTAGGAAATGTTTTGTGCCAAGTTTCAGCAATTTGACCTAATCACAGAGTCAGGGACCTCCAATAGCTCTGCTCTGAACTTTACTAACTCAAATGATGAATACTTAGATATTTTGATTAATATCTCATCATTCAAAGTCTATTGAGTGAGTAAATTCATGTCCTTCTTTGAAATTTTGACATAATAGGCTTTATCAGAAAACCCCCAAATTCAACAAAATCTATCAAATGTCATGCGAGATACCTCATCCAAAGCTTAATATAGGTGCTGGAAGTCGATCCCTTGAAAGGTTAGGTGTCGAATTGCACGTTCCAGATGTCTTCAATTGTCCAGATCGCTTTGAACTGTTACCGGTGGGAAGCCCTAATTCTTCCTTCAACTGTCGAAACTCCGATTTGTTAGCAATATGTCTCCACCACGACCTTCAATGCCTTCGTATTCGTTAGCTTAGGAACCTATTCCTGAAAATTCTGCCTCGTTCCACTTACTGTCATCATTTGCCATGAACTTGCATACAATTGCCATGATCTCCCTCACATGATGACCAGACATCTGTTTCCATGATTAGCCTAGAAAGACACGTATCGAATGTGCTAATCGATGTGATTAACACCTTAGGAACGAAACCCCCGAAAAAATTAGAGTGAAAAATGACTATTTTGGCACTCGTGAATTTCTTGTAACGCGCTAGTGCATTAATTTTGCTCTTACATTACAAGAAAGTCCAAACACATAATTTCATGTCATTTAATCACTAATCCAGTTTTAAGACTTGGTTTATATAATTAATCATTGATCTTAGTGTCATTAATGAAACCATTAATCAATATACACCTTATAGAACCCTTCAAGAATGAACTCTACGCAAAAATTTATAAAAGCAAGCTTAAAAATAGGAAAACAAATCAAAATGATGAAAACTAAAAAGGCATAAACTCAAAATTAACCTTTACACCAAAATTTCCTAGAAGTAAAAATATTAGCAAATTTCAAAAACATAAACAAAAGCATAAAACTAAGGAAGACAAAATCATGACCTAACACACTGGAAATTGGATCCAATGTTTTTCAGTCCAAAGGGCATCACTCTATAGGAGAATGTTCCCCAAGGGGTTCTAAACATAGTTTTGTATTCGTCTTCCTTCTGGATTTGAATTTGATTATATCCGGGAAAACCGTCCATGAAGGAAAAGACGTCATGTCCGTCGCACACGTCAATGATTTGGTCAATGAACGGGGTTGGGAAGTTTTCCTTAGGACAAGACAGATTCAAATCGTGAAAGTTTGTACAAATGTGGATGGTGCCCTATTTTTTGTTCACGGGGACAGGGTTGGAAACCCAAGTGGTGTAAGCAATGGGGTAGATGAAACCAGCTATGCACAGCTTCTCAATTTCTGCTTTGACCGCAACAACTTTGGAAGGGTGGATAGGTCTCTGCTTTTGATAGAAGGGTGCCACGTCAAGATAGGTATCGATATGATGTTCAATAATGGACGGATCCAACCGTGACATATCGGTGTAGGACCAAGCGAATATGTCGTGGAACTCTTGAAAAAGTGCTTTGTAGGAAGTGACTTCTTTGGGGAGTAGCATGCCCCCAACGTGATCTCTTCAGCGATCTTCGAATTGGTTGAGATGCTGAACTTGATGGTAGGCAAGATATTGGCCATATTCCCCTCTTTAAAGGCGTCAGGTGCCAGAATGGGGTTTTTGAACCAGTCAACTTTCCCATGGATGAAATCCTTGGTTTCTACTGAAAACTGGTTTGAGGACGACACAGGCTCTTCAGGGATGAAGAACGAGTTGTTATGCATATCGTCCCAAGCGTATTTAGGGGCGGTTAAGGCCTCAAGTATTTCCTCGTCGTTACTGAAACAATGATTGGACAGGGACACAGGATCATTGAAGGTTGCAGAGGTGGAAGTGTTGTTGGAGCTAGACACCATGTAAATAGTCATGGTGTTTGAGGAATAAACTGGAGGGTGTATTTCCTCAATAACAGTGCTTTTGGACTCAAGGGAATGTTTTTGAATATTACTCAGGGAAACACAAAACTTGGCCAAGTCTTGGAAGTGGTGAGAATAATGTCCATACAATCCGTAGAGTGTGCATGCATGGTTTGTCCTCAAAGACTTGTTTTTTACCATCGATAGATTCAGGAGGATGACTACCAAAATGTTCTCCGTTGTATCCATTGTATCTAGGAATGTGTGAAGGATGGGAATTTCTGGACAATTCTGGGTTGCATGAACCTATACATTGCACATGACGCATGGTGGAGTATGTTGAGGTTTAGCTGCCGCTTTATCGTTTTTACCCCTAACCCTCTTTGGATGAGGCGGGGTTGGTGTAGGTTCAAAAGGTGGTTTTTGTGGGCCAGGAGGAGGGCATGACTCAACCGCAATGGGCTGGATGGGAGTCAAAAATACCTAGGGAATCAGGGGCTGGGTAGGTGGTTTGAGGCACCACATAAGGATTCCCAGTGTAAGGTTAGGTAGGTTCAAAGTAGACATACCAAGCTTACTTACAATGACGGATGGTGGGAAAATCAAGGGAATCGAATGGATTAGGAGAAAGCCCCAGTAATTCCTTGGTGACTGCATTTGAGGTTGTGGCTATGGATGGGGTTGTGATTGTAGTTGGGGTTGTAACTGCAGTTGGATTTTGGGTGCAATGGTGCTGGGTGAGAGCATGCAAAAATATGTGGTGTTGCTTGATGCTAGTGGAGGAGGAAACAATGAGAAAGAAGTCATCATGGAAGTGTCGGTGAAAAATCCGGGGCCTACAACCAACAATGAAGGGGTGGTTGCACTGTCGAAGGAAGTATCAATAGTAGGGATAACATTGGCTCATGTGGTCGGCCGCTACGGATCGTGGTAAGTTAGTTGGTCCACCTTCACAATCTTCCTGTCACGAGGGAACATCATAAGGCGAAACACGGAGGATGCCATGGATCTCATGGAATACATGTAACTCTATCCAAGGAGAAGGTTATAATCCAGTTGAGCGTTGATAACCTCTATGTAAATCATGACCATTTTATCGACTAATGATATGGGGACATGCGGAAGAATTCCTTGGGCTTTGGTGGGGTGGCCATCATACATGCACAATGTAGTGGTAGATAGTTGGAGGATAGGAGATCCGATTTTCTTCCAGACCAATGTCGACATGACATAAGTGGATGCCCCTTCATCAATAATACATTGATGCATGACCAAATTCTGAAATGATACTGGAATCTGGAAGGAAATGGTTGAGGGCATTTTGGGCTCTCCATTGTCCAAATCGAATGTAATCAATTTGGAGTCGGAGGGATCCACGACACCGAGTGAAACCAGTAATGCTTTCCATTGAGGTGGGCATGTTTTCAACACTTCTAGAGTGAACATGGCTGTAGGTGACTGGGCCAAGTGATCAACGATGCTATAGTTTACAACAGCTCTAGCTGTGGCGTTGTTGGCGATCCGTCGTATGGGGAATCATGATCCTCGGGTTGCCTCGTCAGGGGGAGTGGGGGTAAGTTAAGGGTTATATTGGTTGTGTTGGATGTGGGAGTAGGTGGGGGCATAGGTGTAGTTGCTACAAATCCTTGTGGTAACGGGTTCTGGAGCACCATGGATGGAGGGCATGGTGGTGCTATATTGGGTTGATCTTGAATTGTTGTATTGGTACTGCACCGAGCTTCATTCTGAAGAACCTGCTTGGCGTGTTCCATGTGAGGGTATTCGTGAGTGTAGTGGTCAGAGACGTTGCATAGTTTGCATGGATGGTTGGTCCATAACAGAGAATTTCATCTAGGTAGGTTGGGCTATTAGGGGTTAGTGTTGGTGTTTTTGGGAAGATTCGACTATTAGCCACCTCCTTGTGGTTCATTGTTACCTCGATTCCTATCTCAGTTTTTTCTCCCTTTCACTTGTTGGTTGTTGGGGGTCGGTTGGTTGGGACAATTCTACTGCGCAAAAAATTATCCCATGGGTGTCGACGAAGCTGGGGTGGGGGCCGAAGTGGCTTGTATAGGTGGTGCATAGTAGAATGGAGGAGTTGGAGGGGCTACGAATCTAGTTACTGGTCCTGAATATGGTTGTGCTAGCCAAGTTGGTGCCTGGGCATGTTATTTTGGCGCGGGTTGTGCATAGGAGGTTGTGGCTCTAGATTGAGCCATCATCCTTGAGTAGTTGGGAACTTGGTTTGGTTGCGTAACAATAGGGCTGTTTCTTGGGTGTGGTGGCATCCTAGGAGGTGCCGCATAGTACTGTGGGTGATGGGAGATAGATCCTATGATGCCATCCTTAACATGGGATTCCCCCAGTGCATCATGGTGAGAGGTGCCGTCATAGTGAGTGTCTGGAATGATGGTGTAAAGGTATCCAGACTGAGCATAAATCAAGTCAAATTGTTGGGCCTTCAAGATGGCCTCTTCCTCGGATTGGGGACATTTGGAGGTGACTTCCTTGGCTATAGGTGGTAGTAAATTTTTTAGGAACCAATCCAGAAATATACTATCATCAAACTTAATCTTGCACAGACTACAACGTCACCGCCACTTGTGGATGTGGTCGGTTATATGAGTCGCAGTGTTTTGGAGGTAAGATAGAAAGATTTCAATGCCCTTGTCATATCTGATGGGGAGTTGGAAATATTGCAGGAACATGGAGGCTAAGGAATGGAAGTTCGGGTAAGAGGCTTGAGGTAGCACAATATACCATTTGGCTACGACGCTGGTGAGGGTGCACTGGAATAGGATAAGCATGATCGAATCGTCCACATTGCTATTTGAAGAGCACCATAGATGAAACGACATATTGTGTTTTTGGGGGCACTCACCTGCCTTCCCTTCAAACTTTGAAATGTTTGACGGGAGTTTGGTTGGCATAGGAGGCCAATGGGGTTGATGGATGATTAGGTCATTGGTTAACCTGGCCAAATCAGACAAGTTAAGGCGAGCCATGAATGGGAGGTTGGACCCATGGTTAGTGAGGGAGGGACCGACGGTGGCGCCTGAGTTTGCAGGAGCGTGATGTCCCTGCATGATTGGGGGCACCTGAAGTTGACTTCCCGCAATGGGGATAGTCAAGACAGTCGTGGAAGGACCACTACCCCTAGGTATGAAAGGTGGTACTATGGGAATTATAGGAGTTGGCGTGGGGTCGCCACTAATGGGTAGAAGATTCAAAACAGTATGCGCAACGGTACTGGGGACACCGGCTAGGATGTTGGTAGTGATGTGAGGCATGAACGTGGGTCCGCTACCAACCAACTCTCCTATAACACCCCAGTTTTGACCCCATTTGCATTAAATGTATATGATGTATATATTGTAATTAATCGTGGTATGGAGCTAAAGGATAAAATCCCCACCATGGATTATCATTTTATGTTCCGGCAATTAAAATCGTTGTTGATGGTATTTTGTGCTAGCTAGGCACATTATAATTATGGACACCATGTACATATGCATTTTAATTA
>LPNX010962651.1:127469-151720 GCA_001517045.1 Pseudotsuga menziesii
CAAAGAAGAGGGGAGGAGGATCAAATTCAGAGGACAAAGAGAGAGTACATGCCTTGGTTGCTGGCACATCAAGCTCACCTAGCTTCATCATAGAATCTGGAGCTTCTAGACATATGGTTTCAACAAAAGAGGCATTCTCATCTCTTGACATGTCGAAAGGTCCACCAATAGTTTTGGGAGATGACTCTCTCATTGACAGTTTGGGGAAAGGAAGGATTGATCTTGACCATGGTAAGTTCAATAATGTGTTGTATGTTCCAGGTCTTGCCTCTAATCTCTTGTCAATGTATCAGATGACCCACACTGGGTCTCCATAGAAGGTCTTCTTCTCCCTTGATGATGTTGAAATCATTGATATTTCGAATGGTAAGTCATAGCAAAAGGTGTTGTTGATCACACTTCGAAGGTATACATATTTTCCCATTCTCTACCCTACTCAAACCCCTCTTCTCTTATGATTCATGCTAATGAGGCAAGCAATATTTGGCATGAAATATTTGGCCATCTTAACTACAAGTATCTTTCTGATTTGAGTGAAAAATTTATGGTCATAGGGTTACCAAAGATCAAGTTTTCCAAGGGAGTCTATCAAGGTTATATCCTAGGAAAACACCCAAAGAACAAATTTGAGAGAGCTAGTTACGAGAGAACCTCTGCACCTCTTCAGTTGATCCATAGTGAAATTGCTGTCCATTTCCTCATATGTCCATTAGTCAAGCCAAATATGCACTGACCTTCATAGATGATTTTTCCAGGTATTGTTGGGTTTACTTCCTAAAGCATAAGTCTGAAGTTTTTGACCTCTTCAAAGTCTTTAAAGCCTTGGTTGAAAACCAGTCTGGGAGGAAACTCAAGATACTCAGATCTGACAATGGTGGTGACTATGTCAAGTCTAAGTTCATTCAGTATTGTAAAGATGCAGGTATTCATATTCAACATTCGATCCCTTACACACCACATCAAAATGGTGTTGCTGAGAGAAAGAACAGGTCACCGAAGGAGATGGCAACCTACATGATGGAGGCTAAGAATTTTCCACCAAAGTTTTGGGATGAGGTTATAAACTATGCATCCTACATCCATAATAGGGTGCCTCATAAGCAGCTTGATGGTATGACTCCTTTCGAAGCTTGGAGTGGGCACAAGCAAGATGTGACCCATTTCAGGATTTTTGGCTCAAAGGCTTGGGCTAGAATTCCAACTGAAAAGAGAAAGGATTTGCAGCCCCAAAGCCAAGAGTGCCTATTTGTTGGGTATTCTAAAGATTCAAAAGTTTACAAGTTGATTAACTTGAGCAGTAACAAAGCTTTCATTGAAATAAGTGTTCAGTTCCAAGAAGAGCCTTTAGTAGCAGTTGAAGTTGGAAAGTCTTCTTCACCACCAGATCCATTGATTGTAAGTGGAGAGACTAATGAGTTTTCTGATTATGATATGTCTGATAATGATTATTTGATTTCAGATCCTGAAAGTCCTACAAGACCAAAATGGACAGCAAAGACCATTCATGCAGCTGGGGCACTAGCTGGAAATCCTAGTGACACTAGGAGGACTAGATCTCAATTTGAGAGTGCCCTTTGTATGAAAGATCCTTTATTTGCTGAGAAGTGCTATCTGATGGTTGAATAATATCCATAGACATATGAAGATGCAGCACAAGATCCAATATGGAAAACAACCATGAAAGAAGAATTCAACTTGCTCTAGAAGAACAACACTTGGGAACTCGTTGATCTCCCCCCAGGGAGGAAGCTAGTTCAATGTAAGTGGGTTTTTGAGACTAAGTTTGCTGCTGATGGTTCACCTTTGAAATATAAGGAAATATTGGTAGCCAAGGGCTACTCAAAATTACATGGTATTGACTACAATGAAACCTTTGCACCAGCGGCAAAGATGGACTCCATAAGGCTAGCTTTAGCCACTACAACTTTGAAGCAGTGGGAGGTACATCACATGGATGTGAAGTGTGCTTTCCTAAATGGCCATCTCACTGAAGATATTTTCATGTAGCAACCTGAAGGGTTTTTTTATAATCCATATTTAGTGTGTAGGTTAAAGAAATCATTGTATGGGCTCAAGCAAGCCCCTGGGGCTTGGTATGCCAAGATTGATGGCTTTCTGCTGTCATTGAGTTTTGCTCGATGCAAGTGTGATCCTAATGTTTATTTGAAGCTGATTCATGGTTATTTGATGATTATTTTCTTGTATGTGGATGACCTTCTGATTACAGGAAGTTCAAATAAAGAGATTGCCTCCTTGAAGGATGCAATGAACCATGCATTTTCTATGACAGATTTGGGATTGTTGAGACAATCCTTGGGTCTCGAAATTTCTCAATCCCAACATGGAATCAAAGTACATCAGTCCAAGTATGCCTTATATTTTTTGAACAAGTTCAACATGAAAGACAGCAAGCCAAGCAAGACTCCTTTCCTTTCAGGATTTAAGCTTGAAGAAGTAGGTTCTTCTCCTATGGTAAATAATACATTGTATATGTAGTTGATTGGGTGTTTGATTTATCTTACACACACTTGACACGATATATATTATGCAGTTAGTGTGGCTTCAAGATACATGGATCAGGCTCATGAGATCCACTGGAGGGCAGCCAAAAGGATCCTTAACTTTGTTCAAGGAACAAGAGCTCATGGGATCTTCTACAAAGCAAAATCTGATCTTGATTTGATTGGGTTTACTGACAGTGATTAGGAAGGTGACAACACAAATCAAAAGTCAACATTAGGATATGTGTTCATGCTCACAGAAGGACTAATCAGCTGGTCAAGCAAGAATTAGAGTTCCGTAGCACTCTCATCTACAAAAGCAGAGTATAGAGGAGTTGTAAATGCAGTAACTCAATGTTTGTGGTTGCAGGGAATACTTGGAGAATGTGGCTTCGAATCAGAGTTTTCAACTATTATCTATTGTGATAATCATAGAACCATTCGAATATGCAATGATCTAGTTCAGAGATAGCTAACCAAACACATTGAGATCCATATGCACTACATTAGACAGCTTGTGCATGATGGTACCATTCATCTACTTTTCTGTGCATCTTTAGAACAAGGAGCAGACATATTCAACAAAGTTTTTTGTGAGAAGACATTCATAAATATCAAATCACTATTGGGGATTGCTGATCATGCTATGAAAAATGATTGATGACGAGATTTCCAAATTTTGTTTTCCTGTCCATGTTTAAGGGAGGATTTTCCCACTGGGTTTTTGCTTCTTTCCTTGGTTGTATGGAAAAGCAGTATGTAAAGGGTGACTAAGCCTTGTTGCTAGGCCCTATAGTTTTCTGATATTTACTCATAAATTCAGGCTTAAGGGGGGGTGTTAGAATAATAAACCCATAGTACCTACCTTAGACATTAATTAAATCATTTTTGTCTTATTACCTAGTCTCCTAGATTCCACTCTATGCTAGTTTCCTTCTACATGAATAGAAGTCAACACTTGATAAAAATGAGTCATGGAGATCTTGGGAAATCTCTTGGAAACCATATTTAGCATGTCTATTTTATTATAGATTCTCCAAAGTGCATATCTGCTTTTTCTGAAAAGCTGCCTGTTTTATTGAGAATTAAGGCAAAAGGAAAAGCTAGACTAGATGTAGTTGACTTGTTTTTTCCCCACATCGTCCTCCCTCCTCTTCTCCAAATAAAAGCATGTATGAGTTGTATTTCCATCCCTCACTAGCTTTCCTACTTGACTTAGCCAATTCGTGAGCATCTTAGTGGATTTGGAAACTGCTTTATGCACCTATGGGGGATTTGAATAGATTTAGTAAGCCTACTTTTTGACCTTTTCGAATGGAATCCTTATGCATTAGAATATCTCATGTAATTATATATTACAACAGCCTATTACTTCACAAGGTTGGCTATTGTACACTTATTAAATACATATTAGTGTTATGCTCCAATTTCAGTCTTCTTTGATGTTAATTTTGCATGTTTGATTAGCAATTTTGTGAGTGTAATTGTTCTATCTCTCGGGTTCAATTTCCACACTTTTTGTCCTTTGTATCTTCTATTCCTCTCTTAAATTAATCCCCTACGCATTATATATATTATGTGTGTTTTTGTGTAGAGTGGGATAGATCAAGTGGTTGAGTGCTATATATATACATATATACATGCATATGTGTGTGTGTAGGGTGGGATAACTCAAGTTGTTGAGTTCTGTAAGTTGTGAGCACAAGGTCTCGAGGTCAAATTCCCAGGTAGCTATAAATTGCTATATAAGGGCCTCACTTGATGTCCCCATTGGGTATAGCTCCGTAATCCCCATAAGGTGTTTTGTGTGTGTGTGTGTGTACATACATTAAATGTTGGCCTTCATAAATTGTTAACATTACATGTTATTTGGCTTATTGGGATTCAATATGTAGACATATCAATACCATATGACACTAGCACCATACATGGGACTAGATATTTTTCACTCAATTAGAACAAAATCCTTCCAAAATGTGTCTGCATTTGATAGTAGAAAGCAATCATGATTCTGTCCAATTTGCATAGAGGAAACTGAATCTATAGCAATTTGTGAAAACATTATATATATTTAAACATTGTCAATAAGGCATAGCTTTGGTGGTTGGGAGATTTGGTTGTGGCACTCCCCACCCAGATTCGAATCTCGTTGGGAACATTTTCTCCTTGGGATCCCTTGTGTGTAATGAATTATTAGGATGGTGAGCTGTTTATTGTAATTGGCCCTCTCGGGGGTTGTTGTGGCTCGTTCATGTATACTTTCCAAGAGAGTATACGAGATATTTTCCCGAGTGGATGTAGCCATGGTGAACCACCGTTAATATATATATATATATATTCAAACACTGTTCATTGTATATAATATATATAGTAAATTAAATGTTTGACAATGAGCTTCTTGTTAACAAAAAATGCATTTGGAAAATGGCCTTAACAACAACAGATGTCTTCATTGTGGTTGTACCCATAGACAACAAAGAAAAATTTAATTATTATTTGATGAGATGCACTGAGAGACAGGGATGATTTTAGGGGCGAATTTTAGCCTAGTGGGCTATTTTTCCATGTTTTTCTCCCAAAAAAGATTCGCCATTTTGCATTTTTTGAAGCCCGGTTTCATCCAATTTTGATGGGGTAAAATTTTTTCACTCTAAAAATCGCCAAATTATTATATAAACGATCTAAAATTCTTGAAATTAAAATATTTTTTGAAAAATATCGCCAATCATTTTATAGTTGTCGTTTTAAGAATTGGTAATATTCGCCAACATTTATACACTTTTAAATAAGTATGCTTCCTTAAAATCATCCATGTTGAGAGAAATATGAATTTAATGGAGGACCATGATGACAAAGGAAGATGATCCATTATATTGAAAGGTTATTTTTCAAGAAACCCATTAAACTGAAAGTTATATTCACTTTCAATACTATCAACTTGATGACATATTTTGTCAATATAGTCATTTGGTATGCGCAACTCAGATAAAATTTATAGAAGTTTCATCAAAGAAAAAATTGAAAGCTAAAAGTTGGAAAATGATGAAAGTTGATTAGAATGAATATTTTAAGATGCCATTTCATTATGAATATTTTAAGTTGATTAGAATGAATATTTTTAAGATGACATTTCATTCACTTACTCATCCAACACAAGCATGTTTTCTCACTACCGGAGAAGTTCACAACATCAACTAGAATGAGTGTTTTCAGGGGTTTGATATTGGGCAAAATTCTCTCTCTCTCTCTCTCTCTCTCTCTCTCTCTCTCTGTTCTCAGAAGCTATCATCTCTATACGAAGGTTGCTGGGTTTTTCCTGATTGCGTTTCCCAGGATAAACTCTCATGTTCTTTGTCTCTGTGCTTTGTCTTTCTTCTAGAGATCCTATTGTTTGTTTGGAATTAAGTTATATTGTTATAATATTGTAAAAACTAACATGGTATTAGAGAAGGTCTAGAAGAAGCCATTACCAGAAACTAGGGTTTTACCTTTCCTCATCTCTTCAGCAAAAATGATCCATGGAAACTTTGCTCTAGGGGAGGTGCATCTTTTGGTGAAGGAAAAACCAAATTTTGAGAAGTTTCATTTTTTGACCTAATTTTGTTGCTACATAAATTAGGGTTTCAAGTTTTATGCTGATCAACCCACTGTTTTCAATCGACCTAACCTTCCCTCAACTTGCCTTGATAGAGCGCATATACTTGTGAGGTCAGTTTCTTTGAATTCAACAGTTAATTTTTCACCTAACTCCTGCTAGGGTTTCTGGTTTAGATCTGCAAACAAGATGATTGAATTGAAGGTTGAAGATCATATTGATGGGGATACAAACTTCATATATTGGAAGCCTATATTTCTCCTCATCTTAGAAAAAAATGATCTCTTGAAGTTTGTCAATGAGAAGGTTCCATAACCAAAATCCGAAGAAGACAATTCCTAGTGGAGGAAGAGTGATGCTAAAGCAAGACAGATTCTGGTGGACTTAGTCAAGGATCAGTTGGTTCTGAAAGTCTCAGAAAATAAGACATCTAGGAATATGTTCAAGACCTTGAAGAATTTATTTGAACACAGTAGCATCAACGTGACTCTGACATTGATGAACCAACTATCAAATATGAATATGATCAAGTACAAATCAATTGCCTCATATTTCATGAGAATCACCAAACTCCTGGACAAGCTAAGGACCAGTGGAGATAAAATTGAAGATAAGGATATTGTCATGACCGATCTAAATGTTCTTCCACCATCTTGGGATTCTTTAATCCAATCCATAAGTGGTCGAACCAAGTTGCCCAAATTTGACAGGTTATGGGCTGATTGCACTTAGGAATAAATAAGGATTGCAGCAAGGAAAATACTCCATATTCCTCAAGTTCAGGAGAATCAAGCCTTCATTACTCATGCCAAGAAATTCAAGGGAAAAGGAAGGAAGTTTCACAACCATAAGCACTAAGATAGGAGATCAAGTTCTTCTCCAGATCAGAGGAAAAATAAGAAGGATTTACCACACATACAATGCCATAGTTATAAGAAATATGGTCACTATGCAAAAAAGTGTTTTAGTGTAAACATGAGGAAGCATGAAGCTTAAATAACTGATGTAGAAGAATTTCATCATCACAAGAAATAAAGAAATGAATATCGTACAAAATTATTTTTCATATCAGCTTTATTAGGTACTGTTCCCACCATTAGTGATATATGGATTATAGATAGTGGTGCTTCTAAACATATGATTGATTATAAAGAGATATTTCAAAAGTTGTTGAGAAAGAATCTCATCTTCGTGTTGTACTTGGAGATGATTCCAACTATATTGTGAAAGGATTTGGATCTACCTCTCTTCTATTAGAATCCAATGACTTACTACACTTGAATGATGTGCCTTATGTACATAGTATGAAAAGAAATCTTGTCTCCATCTCTGCCTTATAGGAAAAGGGATATAGAGTTACATTTGCAGATGGAAATGTTCTTAAATGGCACAATAGTGATAGCATGAACAAATCAAAAGTGATTGGTGTAAGAGAGGAGATCTTGTATCTATTGAGCACCTTACCAAATCAAGCTTTAGTCCATGATTCCACCAACGTAGGTAATCTATGGCACATAATACTAGCTTATCTAAACTATCAAGCTCTCCCAACATTACAAAACATGGTGACAGTTCTACTAGTGCTTCATGTAGATCATGATGGTATATGTATAGGATGTGCACTTGGTATGAATACCAAGTTTTTCTTTCCGAAAAGTGAAAGTAGATAAAAGGGGATATTGGATCTAGTTCACTCTAACTTATCCAGATCCATGACTGTTACTTCATTGGGTGGTTACAACTATTATGTAACATTTATTGATGATCACTCATGAAATACATGGATATACTTTCTCAATACCAAGGAAATACTGATAAATTTCAAAGAATTCAAAGCGCAAGTTGAGAATCTATCAGGAAGGAGGATTAAGATCCTAAGATCAGAGAAAGGTGGAGAATATACCTCTACAGAGTTCAATGATTTCTGCAAGGAAGCATGAATTAAGAGGAAGCTCACAATTCCCTACAACCCTCAGCAAAATGGGGTTGAGGAAAGAAATAAAAAAACAATCGTGGAGGTAGTGAAGGCCATGATACATGAATATGTTCTACCAATGTTATTATGGGCAGAAGCATCCAGAAAAATTGTTTATGTACACAATATATGCCCTCATAAAATCCTGAAGAACATGACTTCAAAAGAAGCTTTCACATGAGTAAAGCCATAAGTGGGACACCTTCATATCTTTGGCTGTCTAGTCTACATCCATGTGCCAAAGGATAAAAGGACGAAGCTAGAACCTTCAGGAAAGAAGGGAAAATTCATGGGATACAGTGAGTCTTCAAAGGCCTACAAAATAAACATCCTAGGATCAAGGAAGATCAAAGTCAGTAGGGATGGGACCTTTGAAGAAGAGATGGATATTCGGAAAGGAAGAGGATCTAATATGGAGATCGACGATGAAAAAGAGATGAGATCATCTCCCCTTCTAGTAGTTTAGAGGGATTTTGAAGAAAAGAATGAACCAATCAATCCCATCGATCTAGTTTAGCTAGTTGATGCTCCCATAGATATGATAGTAGGTCAGAAAAGGCCTAGATGGAAACAACAAACATTGCAGGATGCAAAGGGGCATGGAGCTCCACATGGAACTTCTAGAGAAAGAAAAATATGTCATAGGTTCTTGACTTATGTAGCACTGATGAGTCACATCATTGACTCAGAACCTACAACGTATGAAGAAGCATCAATACACCAAGTTTGGAAGGATTCCATGATGAAGGAATTCCAATTCATCATGAAGAATGGAGTATCATAGGTTGTATTGAGACCCAAGTGGAAGTTAGCAGTGACTTCTAAATGTATTTTCAAGATTAAAAACAAAGTAGATGGTAGTGTGGAAAAAAACAAGGCTAGATTTGTTGCTAGAGGATTCTCTCAGAAAGAGGGAATTGACTATGATGAAACATTTGCTCTTGTGGCTCGATATACTTCCATTGAAACCATTATTTCTATTGTTTCAGCTATGGGATGGAAGCTACATCAGATGGATGTAAATGCCGCTTTCCTCAATGGTGTTACTGAGGTAGAAGTTTTCATTATACAACCAAAAGGGTTTGTTGTTCATGAAAAAGAGTCTCATGAATGTAAAATGAAAAAGGAATTATATGGACTCAAGCAAGCATCTCATGATTGGTATGGATGGATAGATGGATACTTGGTGAACTTAGGATTCATGAAGAGTGATGCAGATCCGAATATTTACTACAAGATTGTGGATAGTGAGCCACTGATTTTTGCTCTATATGTGGATGACTTGTTTCTCACGGGAAATGATAAACTTATTGGATGGTGTAAGAATAAGATTACCTCTGAGTTTGAAATGAAGAACCTTGGTTTGATGCATTACTTCTTAGGACTAGAAGTATGGCAGAGGCAGAAGGAAATTTTCTAAGTCAAGGAAAATACACCATTGATATTTTGAACAGATTCATGATGTTGGACTGCAAGTCCATGGATACTCCGATGGATGCAAATCTAAAAAAGATAAGGGAATATGCTTCATATTCTGATTTGATTGATCCCACCATGTACCACCAGTTGATAAGATCTCTAATGTATTTGATGAACACTAGACCAGATATATGTTTTGTTGTGAGTACTCTTAGACAGTTCATGAGTGATCTGAGGCAGATTCACTGGATTGACGCAAAACATGTACTTAGATATTTGTGCGGTATTGTGGGATATGGATTGAGATATGCTTTAGAATGTGAATTAATATTTCAAGACTTTTCAGATTTATATTGGGTCGAATGCATTGTAGATAGGAAGAGTACTTGCAGATGTTGCTTTAGTTTGGGTTCTGCAATTATTTCCTGGTGCAGTAGGAAGCATAACTCAGTAGCACTTAGTACTGCAGAGGTCGAGTATATGGATGCTAGTACAAAAACCTGAGAAGCAGTATGGTTGTGAAAACTTCTTGCAAGATTGTTTGGTCAAATTCCAAGACCAGCTGTGATTCACTGTGATAATCAAATTTGTATACAGATGTCATCGAATCCCGTATTTAACGATAAGACAAAGAATATAGAGATTCAATATCACTACATTCGTGATATGGTGCAGAATGGTGTGGTCAAGTTATAGTATGTTGTGATAGATGACCAAACTATAGATATTCTTACCAAGCTTCTTTCCAGGACAAAGTTTGATTACTTACGCATAAGACTTGGAGTAGAAGAAAATACATCCCTCACGGAGAGGGAAAGTTGAGAAAGGTATCTATATTGCTTTCACATTGGTGCCTCTCTCATTCTGGATCTCATACTGGTATGGGATAAATCCCATCGACATTGTGAGACAGAAAGGTAGAAGATGGTCATGTACACTTGTGACCTCTACTTGTTCTAGTTCTCATCCTGGTATGGGAGAAATCCCATCGATAGTAGAGATGAATTAGTAGTAGATGGTCCTGCACACTGGTGACCTATGTTCACCTTGGTTCTTAGCCTAGTGTGGGATAAATACCATCAACATATTGAGACGGGAAAGAAGTAGATGGTCATGTGCATTGGTGACCACTACTTGTTTTGGTTCTCGGTCTGGTATAGGATAAATCCGAATGCCAATAGAGATGAACATGTAGCAGATGGTTGTGCACACTAGTGACCTCTATTCACCCCGGTTCTCATCTTGGTGTGGGAGAAATCCCATCGTCACTTGAGATGAATAGGTAGTAGATGGTTGTGTACAAAATGTTCTGGTTCTCGGGTAGAGACAGACTCGTAGCAGATGAGATGTTGATTGTTGTACTCTTTGACGGACTGTGTAGAGTTGCAGAGTTGATACATGAATGACAATGGCATTTTTGGTGATGGATTTGTTGATACATGATGACACATCTCGGCAGAATAAGAATGTGCTAAACAACCTTCAACATGTATAGAGATGATCAGTATAGATGATATTTACATAAGAGACCCAGATGTTGATGATGACTATGAAGAATACCTTCCTCGTTGAGAGGGAGAGTTGGAATTTCCGCAACTTTAGAAGTTATTATTATTATACTTGTATTGTATTTCCTTGCACCTCCTATGAGATATTATAGTTATGTAATTACTCATGTAAACCATAGAAAGAATCAATGTAAACCTCGGGGAATATTACACAAAGAAAAAACTAAAATAAATACAAGTAAACCAAAGAAAGAATCAATGTATTTCCTTGTACCTCCTGCGAGATATTATAGTTATGTAATTACTCATGTAAACCATAGAAAGAATCAATGTAAACCTTGGGGAATATTACACAAAGAAAAAAATAAAATAAATATTGTTTTTATAATTCCCCAAGGTAGGTCGACCCAATTACGGTAAAAGTCAGTTTTGTAATGTGTATAAATAAAGAGGCCATGTGCCTCACAGGGATGATTTTAAGGAACCATACTTATTTAAAAGTGTATAAATGTTGGTGAATATTACCAATTCTTGAAATGCCAACTATAAAATCATTCGTGATATTTTTCCAAAACTATTTTAATTTCCAAGGATTTTATATCATTTATATAATAATTTGGTCTTTTAGGGTGAAAAAGTTTTACCCCATCAAAATGGGTGAAATAGGGCTTCAAAAAATGCAAAATGGTGAATCTTTTTTGGGAGAAAAACATCGAAAAAATAGCCCACTGGGCTAAAATTCGCCCCTAAAATTATCCCTGGTGCCTCATTCACTTACTCATATAATGGTTACACCTAAATCTCGTCACCACCTTGATAGTGAGAAATGTATCTAAGTTTGTGTTCCATCCCCTCAGAATTTGAATGAGAGAAGTGAAAAAGGAATATTTTTCCATGTTTTGAGCCACCACCGTGCCATTCTCATTGAAAATAGGCGGTACCAGGATGGTAACACACCTTGCACAATTGCAATGTGTTGTTCTACCACTTGTTTCCTTCATACAACCAATGATACCCCTCAACAATGCTTCTTGTCCTTCTACAAAGTGCGGTGCTCCTCCCAAAAATGCAAAAAAGATAAGATCCCGAGAAGTTTCTCGAAGAAACCCTCACAGAGCCTCATTCCTAAGAATCTGGAAAGGTGGAACTCGAGTTCCCCTATCCATGGGATGATCCCTTGACCTTCTCCCTAAAATATTCAACCTACCTTATCCCTTTTGGTCTTTAAATACACCCTTAGCCCTCATAGTTAAGGGCGAAAGAAGAGAGTACCCAAATGCTGGCCAAACAATGATAGAATCTTTGATGCATTGGATATAGGTGAGGCATAGAGGAAAGGTGTTTATAGGGAAGTCTTCTCAACATCAAGGCTTGGTTGTAGTTTTATTCTCCTTTTTTATTAATACAAATGTGTTTCCCTTTCCCATGAATGATTTGTGTTAATGTGAGTTATTCATTGCTTTCCTCCTTGATCGTTAGCGTATAATGTTAAATTATCTTGTTTCTTTCAGCTCTTGTGTCTTGTCATGATCATTCTATTGCAGGTATAACTGATTGTGAAGGAATTTAGGAGACAATAGCCACTTTTGTTGCAAGGTAAGAAAGCTTGGCATTCAATTGTTTTAACAGTCTAGGGAGCTGATACATTGTTGTGATTCCTTTGCTCTAGATCCATACCATTTGGACTAGGGAAACATTCTGTTGTCCACAAATACTAAAGAATTTCCATCAAACAAAGTTGGCGACCATACTGGGGAATGAATTCTTAGTATTTGAGTAAGTTGGAATCTTCATTTTCTTTTCAAATTTAATAGATATGCTTTTCATTTGATAGATCTACTTTTGATTTGATAAATTTGCTTCTCATTTGATAGATTTGCCTCTCCTCACCTTCAAATATTCATGCTTTGTCTCACTGGGTTTTCCAGTTGACATTTGGATTCATATTTTGCTTTAATTGACTTCTTCTTTCGCGTTTTTTGTTTTGTTCTCAAACCTCAAATTGGGCCATCGTGCCTAGGTTGTGTGCTAAGTGTGGCCACCGTGCTTTACCTTAGTACAACTTGCGGTGCCACCACCTTTTTTCTGTTAACAAGGATCGGTACTGCGCTCTATTTTTGTCTACAAGGTGCAATGTTGGACTGCTAACGCTTTGGTGTAAACCAACAACCCGCGGTGCCAGGTAAGTACTTTGTATTACATTTTGAAATTTGATTTTTTGATGCATTTTAAGTTTTGGAATTATAGTATGAGTGTTAAAGTGAATCTTGATTTCCAGATCTGTTTCTTCCATTTTTTGGAGTGTTTTTGGCTTACTCTTTGAGGAAAATGAAGTGCATTTTTTAATTTATATGCTCTTTGCATATAAATAGTATATTCTGCAGTCTCTTTGATTTATATGCTCTTTGCATTCAAACAAGAGTTTATGTTTCTTGCATGGGATTTTACATTTGTTTCTTTGCTTGAAACCTTTTGCTCCATTCTGTAGATAGTATTCATCAGAATTGGAAAATTTGTATTTCATTTTCATGTGCATGTTTTGGTTTTGGTTTGAGTTATTTAGAATTTGATCGTTGAATTGTGTGGGTAATTGAAATATTGTGTTTATCTTTTAATTTGTGTTTTGGTAAAACAAAATATCTCTCTCCTTTCCATAGATAGTTTTCATTGAAATCAAAGACTTGCATACTCATACTTGCATGGTTTTTAGTCAGGTCCAACTTTTCATTTATAGACTTAATCATTCAGATAAAATTAATCGCTAGTTTAATTTTAATTTTTTTTAGCAAGGAGTGATAGGTTAGGGACGTGTTTCGACACCTTTAAGTCTAGGATCTATCGTTATCTGCTTGCACTGCATCTCGGGGACTATGCGATTCTTCCACGTACATGTTGGTATATTGAATAACCTTTCACGTACCCTTGTGGTATTAAGAAAGGTACTTCACATACTTGATGGTATATCAGAAGGCCCCTTTTGTATAGTTGTGCATTAGACAACAGTACTATGGATTTGAGCTCCCACATACCATGGGTATATTGGGAGACACCATTGGGGATCTTGAGACCATTTGAGAAAATCCTGTTTGCCATCTTATCGTCTCAATACATCGAGAACAACACTCAGGTAGCTACTAAGCATGTACCATCCAGGCATTCAGGAAAGGGTACGGTCCCAATCCTCCTTGTCGCTCTCTACTATTGGACCCTATTGTATATCGCAAGTTGTGACAGTTTGACAAATCCTATGAGGATCATAACTCTTTATCTACTCCTTTCACATTTTTTCTTGTTGATTTAGATTGAATAGTGCTTGTTTCCTGTACAATTAAAAGTATTTGAAAGAGAGATAAATTTTTTATATAGCTATGGATATGCATTCTGGTACTACCAACCAAGAGGTCCTTTCTCAAGGGGAACCTTTTTTTTTCCTTCTTTTGGAAATGTTGGTCCTCCTCTTATGGTCACCTTGAGTCTTCCTGGATTGACTATAGGATTACCTCTATGGTTATTCTCTATCTTGGTGATTTAAATCCCTCCTTGTGTCTCATATGTTAAATTTCCTTCACGAGAAAACCAACCTCCTGTGAGTCCTCCACCTTCTTCACTAGATGTGTATTCTCCCCTTTCTCCCTCTTCGCTTGTTGAAATTTGTAGTACTAGTAATCAGGTGAATAAGAAGAAGAAGAAAAGGAAGATTAAGAACAATAAAGGAAAAATACTGACCAAGTCCCAACCAACTACTCTTCCTAGTGGGAGTGTTTAAATACCTACAAAAAATACTCATAATCCAAAATTCCCTTGCTATCTTTGTAAGGGTGATCACCTTATAAAGGATTGCCTTGGTCTTTCCCAATTTTTGGAAGTGTGTGTTATCAACCCAAATGGCACTTCTCCGTTCAAGTGCCGACATTTGTTATGTTGGTACACAAAACGACATATCAGGATTGAAGTTTGCCAAAACACTATAGATGGGAATGACTTGGGATGCATTTAAATTTAAACCAGCTTGCTACATAATTTTTCTAAGTGTTGAGTTGCATACGCGACTATCTCCATTGCAACTCACATACTGTATGTGACTATCTGCATTGCAACCCGCATACATCAGCGTATTCGGGTTTCCTTTAAGAAACTTGCGTGTCATATGCGGGTTTCCTATATTAATAGTTGCGTACACCTCAGTTCAACCTTAAAAATATAAAACACAATTAATGGATATTAGTTGGGCCCTAATCATTAACTATCCCAACTGTTTCAACCACCCAACCTTCGAAATCACTCTATTTACCAAAGTATAAATAGAGGCCTTGGGGACGACATTAATCAATCAAGATGGGAGAACAAAGTTATGTTGTTGGTATATCTTCCGAAGTCTTGGAGTAGCAGAAATCAGAGTCCTTTGGTTTCAGAGGAGTCCTTGTCTCAGAAGCTGGGTTGTATTCTTATCTCATTCACTGATTGTTAATAAAGATAATTCTTCTTCCAACATTGTGTTGAGTCTCTTTCATGTATCATGGTTAATGAATATATTTGATTATGTATTTGACATATTGTTTATCTAACCTCTTATATATACATGCATGAGATAGTACTTGGAGAATTTTCTCTTTACAGGTGAAAGAGGTGCATCCCTGGAAGATTTGGAGAGAAGAGAAGCGGGAGGAGATAAAGCTTGGATCAATCGTCAGTAATCAGGAAAGTCAAGACTTTCTTCCTATTCCCTTTCTATTCTCTGGTAAAGCTGATTGTCTGTAAGGTTAGTAGTAAGTTGGTAACCCCATACCCTAGGTTACAAGGGTGCTTAATCCTGAACAACAGAACTGGCGACTTCGCTGGGGAGTCCAGCCTGCTGTGGGTTAGTCCTGTAGATACTTGCCCAATCTTTGCTCTGATTCAGTGTATGGTTTTATATCTTGGTTTTTATTTGCGGTAGTGTTTTAGAGACCTTCATTATTTTTTCTTTTTTGAAAAAAAATTGTCCTGTACGTGGGTTGTTGTGCTACAAAGTCGCGTACAACAACTTGTATACATGGGTTTCTATACTGAATAGTCATGCACAGTACGCGGGTTGTTCTGTTAGACAGTCATGTACATCTCTTAGCAACATATTTTTAGGTAGGGTTGCTTGTCCCTGTCTTATTTGGATTTTTCTTTGCTTTGGGGTCTTCTAGTGCTGGCACTTTACTATAGGTTTGAAAGCCTTGTGCACCATACTTTGTGCTTTTCAAAAGCCCTTGAGTTTTTGTTGTTTGAATCTTCTTTCTTGTAGCAATTTGAGGTGGATTATCCTATTTGGGTGATAGGTTCAGTGCTGTGTATCTGAATCAGTGACCAGGATTTTAGATACCTCGTACCCTGTACTATTTCCAATTAGTTTCAGTTTGTCACTTTCCTTTTAATGATTTCAGTGGATTTCATTCATTGTTTCTTCCCAAGCTAGGGGTTTTCCAAGTCTCTTCCTTAGGTGGTTGATTTTTGGTTCTTATAAGTCTGCTATACTTCATTTTGCTTTCTTTATAGCCTGATTATTCAAGCATACTCAAGATTTTTTGCATTTAGGTGCATAGTAATTTTGGAAGAGTTTGAAAAGTGAAAAAAAGCATTGGAAACATTTGCATTTGAATTGCATATCATAGTTTTATTTTTAATTTTTGAATAAAATCTCAAAAATTACAAAAAAATAAGTCTTAGATTTCTCTTACTTAGTTGTAATTTCATTAGTTCATATCTACAAAAAGAAAAAGAAGCTTGCTTTAAGTAGTTATCATTTGCTTTGGAATTCATTTTATACACCTTGTTACTTTTCTTATCGAGTCTATAATATCATAGTCATTCACACCACTTACCCTTTGAGTAAGAACAAGCCTTAAAATGAACACTATAATTTAAAATTTATTAGTAAGTTTTGTTTTATAGGGTCATACACCTACTAGCTTAGGCTAGACTTGTGGGATAAGAAGTGTAAAATCCCCACAAGTACGTAAATTCAGACGTAGTTGGCCAATCAGTAGGTAAATCCTTCTCTATGTTGATAGTATCTAGGAAGCTCCTCTCAAATGGGAGTTAAGCATGAGGCCGTGTGGAGGCTTGGACTGAAGAGATAACCCTATGATTCCTTGTCAAAACGTATACCAAGGTTTTTACGCATTTGGGGATTCTTTCCTAGATAGAGTTTCATGATTTTCTACCCTACCCATGCGTACCAATCAGGCTTGTGACTGTCGCCCCAGACTATTGATATAGTTAAGGTAGCCTCTAGTCTCTTGGACATATAGGGTTTATACACAGGTAAAATGGAAGGCTATTTCTGGTTCACCTTGGACGGGCTTGGAAGGTAACCCTTGTTTAAAGTGTAGGAGGGCGGTGGGTGATTCCTCCTCTTGTGCCTAAGAACCTCTTCAAGGACACCAAGAAACTGTCTCTCAACTTTCTTCAGGAAAGCATATCTTATACCCCTTGTGATTGTTGAGACTTTAGGAAATTTTGTAGTGATTACTCTGTGGTTTGTCTGTGTTTTTAGTTGACCTTAGGGTGTGGAGAGTCAAATTTACAATTGTGGAGGACCAATCTTTCAGAAGGTCGCAAAGGTTGCAAAACCTTCCTCTGCTTATCACATTGGAAACTCCACCTCCCCCCCAAAGGCGGAGATTGGACACGGACAGTTCTTTCGAGCCAATAGGAGTTAGTGAAGTTCCGACTGAACTAGAACTTAGGGAAAATCATTTTAATTTAAACACAGTTGAGATAGAAGACTTGCAGGCTGATGAGTTTGCAAGGAACTTTAATTCACCTCTAATTGAATTAAACGATCCTGTGATCATTTAGGTTCGTCCTTTCAATCCACCCGCGATTGGTGTCCCTTTGGGCAGACTAATGTCTACTATAGGAGAAAGTTCTTCTACTTCCACCTCAACCACTCCGGCTGAAGGGGTGCCACCTCCCTCGGTAGGTTCCCATAGAACAAGTATACCTACTACACCGTTAACTCTAGCTAGCAGGGTGGTTCAACCACCGGCTCCCACAAGTTTATCAGGTACTTCTGGTGGTATGGTCACTGGGATTCCTAGTGTACCTTCAGTTCCTACTTCCTTCACACAAACTGCTTAGAGTGGTCCTATTGGATCCTCGGCTTTTGTCCAGAGTTTTCCTTGGAATGGGGGGCACATTCCCCCATCCACTCCATACGTAGGCCCAACACCTGCATATGTAGGGGTATAGTTAGGAAACCCTAATCCTTATGGTCAAGGTTTTCAAACTCTGGTTTCATCTCCTTTCATGAGCTCTCCTTTTTCATTTTTCAGTGGAGGGATACCTGCTCCTATGTTCCAAACCCTAGCTTCGACTAGGGCAGCTGGAACCTCATACACTGCACCGCACATAAACAATCCACTGGCTTATGGATGTAATCCTTTCCAAAGAATCCCAACCACTTCGCAACTAGCAGTTAGGGGCAACCCCACCTTCACATATGGGAATATGGGGGCAAGTCCTTCTAATCCCCAAGCTGGTACTTTTAGTGCTTCGTTCGGACCCAAGCTCCCTTTCTTGGCAATGTTAAATTTTCCAGATTTGTCGAAACTAATGAATGACTCAGTGAGACATAACTCCTCCTGGCCACCCGTTCCTACCAAGCTGCCCTTGGATATCCCAAAATTCGAAGGCAAAGTTGGTGATGATCCAGGAGCTCATGTCACCACTTTCCATTTGTGGTGCTCTTCCAACTCACTAAACGAGGATTCGGTTCAGTTGAGGCTGTTCCAAAGAAATCTAACCAGTACTGCAACAAAATGGTATATTGAATTTCCTTTTGCTGCGTTTAACAGTTTTTGGGACTTGGCTAATGTATTCTTTAGTCACTTCCAACTTCCTGTCCGATATGATTTCGGGACAGAATTGTTGTCTACCTTTCGGCAGGACAAGGCCACTCATATTTTGGATCACATCCAAGAGTGGAGAAGACGGAAGAGCCTTATCAAAGCTACTATTCCTCCCAAGTTCTTATTAGAATGGTTCCTTAAATCCCTATTGCCATATATATCTAAGGATGTATCTACTTCAGGAGTGACCAATGAATAAGAAGCTATCCTCAAGGCCCAGCAGCTGAATTTGATATATTCTCAGTTTGGGATTTTATATGAAATTATCGTTGAAGCACTGAGGCCAACAAACAATGTAGGGAAACCTAAGCCAGGACCCCATGCCGATGGTGTGGTTGGTTTTGTGAAATCTCCCACTGTAGAGTCTTTGGCTAAAAACATCCTTGAGCTATCTGTCAAACATTCTATGGTGGAGGAAACAAAGGCTGACCCCTCACCCCAGAATGCAAATGTTTTTGCACAATCCTCTCAGAAGGGCAATTGTTGAGTCCAAATTTGGTCCCTTTTTAACCATCTTTAATCACCTTTCTTCCCTTGTTTTACACTGCTTAGCATGCCAATCAGACTGACTTTCTTCACTTTATTCCTTAATTTGTCAAGGTAAGACTGATTATTATTTTACCTTAGTTAATGCTTATTCTTGTGACAATTAAGGCTATTTATCTCTCGAAATTGTGCTAATATGTGTGATCTATGAAGATAATGTGAGATGAGCAGAATACAGGGGAATGGAGCTGAACAAGTCTAGGTACAAGGGATGGTCGTGACACAAAAGGGATCCTCAACCTGTCCATCATCGATTGAGGCACGTGATATTCCAGACAAGAGCCGGTCAGAGCAGCCGTAACAGAATGTGCTATGATCGAGGGATCTTCAGGATAGCTACTCGAATATTATGGCGATCTGAGAAGATCGCTACTTCTGGGCCAGTCAACAGTCTTCTTGCGTTTTCTATAATTGTATCATGCCACGTCTTGTAACAAACAATGTTATTCAGGGTGCCTGAAGATCAGAGATCTTCATGGCTGCCCTTTTTAATAGGATGGGATGTTATCACTTGTAGGTATAAATGCAGAAAGATGTCTCGACCCAGGGGGTTGGAAAATAGTTAATTCATTTAGCGTATTAATGGTGGGAGCAATCTGTAATAATCCTTCCTTTTTAATACAAAGAGTTACTGCTGGTTTAAGGGGGCTGTACATTGTTCATCCAGCGTCTCTGTGTGAAGGCTGGGCCCGCCTTCCGCAGAGATTGCTGAGTTAAGGTAGGATCTTTTAATTTGTGGTTGTCTGATGTTTCATTAATCATATTTTCTATGTGCGCAGCAGTAGTATGTGTGATTTACAGTATTGCATCTCTTAAGATCGATAACTGTCACAGCGTAACAGTCGACTGAGTAGATAGTCTTTATGCAATTTATTCAATAGCTGTACACAGCTTTGTTCATCTCATGGTTTCAGGTTGATATCCCACGAACCCTTTGTAATTCTTGATTGTTATAAGTGTTGATCTTTATTTCTGCAATTCAATTCTTAGAATAGATGAGCTTGATCTGTCGCAATTGAATTTCTAGATTACAGTTAATTTATGATTACAGATTCCGAGTGTGATTAGATCAATAGGCAATTCCTTTCATTTGGGCTGTAAATAGGATTTCCTTTCTGTCAGTAACTGTTGATTTCATTTCTGGTTGATGCATAGAAGGACAAGGTTGAAATTGTAGAGTTAGAAGATTGGTGGGATCATACAAAGTTGAAGGATGAACATAGTTGTTTAAGAACAGTATTCACTACAATGATTTGGTGTTTAGCATATATTGTGCACTTACCCTTTGAAACAAAAGACTTCCTCAGGTTGACAATGAATTTCGTAAGCTCTGTGTGTTGATAATAACTTATCTGCATTTAGGGTTCTCGACATTTTGGCGCCGTTGCTGGGGAAGGGTAATCAAACACTATCAGTAGTTGCATTTGATAATTATTTTTTAGTCAGTCTCTTTTTATTCTTTCTGATGAAATGATTTGGGTTGTATGAATACTAGAAGGGTAAAACGTGATCAATTCCCAACTCCCAAAACCCCACAAGATACTAACGGTGCAGGTGGCTCGGGTCGAGGTCGAGGAGTACCATTGGGCAGAAGGACGTTCATTGACGACCCTGTTGACAGAACTGATTCATCCACTGGAGCCCGTCTTCAAGAAACTCCCAACAGAAGAAACCCCGCTGATCCTGGGGCGCTAGCATCGGGATCCACGGTGGAGAAGACACGAGCAGCTGCGTCGTCCTCAGCTATCCCTGGAGACAAAGACACAGCTGTTACAACGGGACCTGCTGGTAGAGGTCCGAATTATCACATTAACGGGAGGAGTGTAACTAAGGAAGAGTGGGATCGGTACCACCAGAAGCTCATTGGACAGTGGAGAAACGAAGAAAAGAACGAGGAACAAGAGAAAAACGAAGAAAAGAACGAGGAACAAGAGAAGAGAGAAGAAAAGAACATAGGAGGAGACGAAGAGGAGGAAACATAAGAAGAGATGAGTAACAGACACGGGGCAGACGAGGAAGAAGTGATGGGAGAAAACTATCATCATGAGAATTGCTCCCTGCCAGAGGGAACAGTGGCTACATTGCAATTTCCTATTCAACAACCAGATGGGGCAGCTCCTATGAAGAATATCTCACCATCGGTGTTACCTCGTTTCCATGGAAAGGCGGCAGAAGACCCAGACGAATTCCTTTTCGAATTCGATATTATTTTTCACAGTTACGATTATATCACCGATGCCCAAAAACTAAAAAATTTTCCTGCTACCCTTAAGGACAATGCATTACGCTGGTTCATGAGCCTTGGGGGAGGAACCGTTACTAATTGGGATGCAATGAAGCAGGTGTTCCTGGAGAAATATCAGGAATACTGTAACACCAAGGATAAGAGAGAGGAGTTATTTAAAATGGTGCAGAAGGAGGACGAAAGTTTGGAAGACTTCGTGGAAAGACTGCTGTACAATGTGCAGAGAGCTGGGCAGACGAACATGGGATTGGATGTACTCAAAATAATCTTGCTTCAGGGAATCAGGGATGATTGTCTAGATATGTTAAACCTGCTTGGTAAGGGAGACATCTCCAAGGAACCTTTCGACAAAATTGTGGAGCTATGAAAAAGATACTCCAGAGGGTCTTCCAGAAATAATAAGCGGGATAAACGAGAAAAGCTGGAACGTGACGTCTTCGACCGAACTCAGAAGTCATCTAACGGAGGCGCCACCCGAGCAAAGATAGGCAATCTACTTGAAAATTTTAAAACATAAATGATGAGCTCCATCTCTTCTGAAATTGATGTCCTGAAGGCGAAACAAAAACAAGCAGTAGAGGATCTCACATTGGGTGTGTTCTGCCCCCGATGTAGGAAGAATCATCCATTGAGAGAATGCCCGCTTGACAAAGTGAACGTATGTCAGCTGTGTGAGCTGAACCATGACATGAAGGAATTCCCTTCACTTCCTCAAGTCAAGGCCGTCCTGCAGGCATCAAACCCGGATGTGGAAGCAGCCTACTTTATCACACAGAAGAAACCATGGCAGCCTCGGAATCAAGGTATGTCTCCAGACCCTCTCCCATTTTTGAATAATATGGGGAATTGGAATAATATACAAAATTTGAATACACAATTCCCTTCGAATTATACTCAATGGAATTCCTCTCAACCTGCAATGCAAAACTATAATTCATGGAATCCCTGGACACAGCCACCACCCCAACCTACGTCATGGACTCCTGGATAGAGGAATTTCCATCCTGGGAACCAGTTTCCTCAACCACCTCTACCTCAACAAGCACCGTACTCTCCTCAATTCCCTCAATTCCCCCAAATTCCTCCATATCCTCAATACTTACCTCCATAGTCACAGCTGCAGCTGCAAAACAATTCTGTCCTGAATATACCAATCCGATCCCAGCTGCCTGCCCAACCTAATCCTAACCCAAACAATAAAGCAGTCCACCAATTGGAGACTGTCAACATGCCAGCCTACTCTCTTTCCCCTGTACCCTGTAATGAAATTCACTTACGATCTGGGAAAATTGTAGAACCTGTAATAACAGAGGATGTTTCATCCTCTGAGCCTAGAGAAGAGGAGAGCTTACAACATCCATTTGACTCAAGTCCCATCATTGAGGATGCTGGGCATTCCTTGGAAAGAACGGCTGAACCATCCAATGATAAAGGGACGGCTGAACCATCCAACGATAAATCTGAAGAGATACAGCCTTCCCATCTGACAAAGCAGCCACCATACCCCGAGAGATTACTGCTACCAAAAATGGGGGGGCAACCTCAGTTTAACCTCCTCGGAGAGTTAAGAAACCTTTACGTTAAAATTCCCCTCCTTCAAGCGCTTCAAGATGTGCCCATTTACGCTAGAACAGTTCGGGAGCTGTGCACAAGAAGAACACAAAGGAAACTCAGGGATCCTCCTACGGTTCATGTCATAGGAAACTTATCGGCCTTGATAACAGGAAAAGCCCCTGTGGCTAAGTACGATGACCCTGGTAATCCTACTGTTACTGTACAGATAGGACAGACACAGATACCCAACGTCCTAGTGGATCTGGGAGCAGCAATCAATGTTATAACCATGGAAACTGTAAAGAAGCTTGGGCTCACCAAGTTTAGACCGACCCCTACTATTTTGGAATTGGCAGACAGATCCACCATTAGACCCGAAGGGATCTTGGACGACCTTGTTATATCAGTAGATTCATGGGAGTACCCATCTGACTTTTTGGTGTTACAACCAAAATCGCAGCTGGGGGGACACCCATTGAACCTGGGGAGACCGTGGTTGGCCACAGCTGATGCTTGCATCAGCTGTCGATCGGGGTCTATGACGATATCTGATGGTATGGATACTAAAAACCTCACCCTGTATCCTCCAGATCGGCCAAGTCTAGAGGCTGACACATCCCTTTGGATAGAGCAGGAAGAGGAGGAGGAGGATGTCCAACCATTATTAACTGTAGGGAAGGCCTTAACCTTTAAAAATGAGACAGAAGATGATACCATTATCAATTTCATTAGTGAACCCACTTCAGTAAATAGAGAGGTCTATAAAATTCTTAACACTACCCTGGGCAAGGAAGAGCAAGAAAACCTTACGGAAGAAGCCTTGGTGGGTGGCACAAACATAATCCCGGTTGTGAAAAATTCAGAGAGCATTCCGATTGAGGTAGAACCTGGAAGGATTTTGAATATCAATCCTAGTCTCTCCTTAGAGGAACAGAAACGCCTGATCAGCCTCTTGAAAGAATATAAGGGGGCGTTTGCCTGGGAGTATACAGATATGAGGGGTATCCCCTCTAATCTGTGCACTCATC
>LPNX010962651.1:152337-204806 GCA_001517045.1 Pseudotsuga menziesii
GCTCTATTCAGGGATGCCAAGAAGTATGTCCAGTCCTGTGACAGTTGCCAAAGGATCGGCCAACCCAATCGAACAGATCAGATGCCCCTACAGTCCCAACTTGTAGTTGAACCATTTGAGAGATGGGCACTGGATTTTGTTGGCCCTATCAGTCCTCCCTCCAAACAAAAGGTCTATATTCTGGTTTGTACTGATTACATGACCAAGTGGGTGGAGGCTGTAGCTTTGGCTAAGGCTAATGATCAGGTAGTAATTGATTTTCTGTACAGTGAGATCTTTACCTGTTTTGGGGTGCCAAAATAAATAGTTATTGATGGAGGTCCGCAGTTCGTGTCACACCAATTTGAATCCTTGCTCAGGAAGTATCATGTGCAGCACAGGGTGTCTTCACCTTATCACCCCCAGGCTAATGGTCAAGTGGAAAGCACCAATAAGGTTATTGAAAATATCCTTACTAAAACAGTAAATAGTCATCGAAAGGATTGGGATGACAGGCTTCCAGAAGCACTGTGGGCATATCGCACGACTTGGCGTGACACTACAGGGTTCTCCCCATATGATCTGGTCTACGGAAAGAGTGTTGTCTTTCTAATTGAGTTCGAGATTAAAACCTTGAAGACATCCACCAAAATGAACCTGGACATAACAGAAGCGCAGAAGCAAAGACTGAATCAATTGAATGAACTGGACGAGAAGCGGTTAGCGGCAGTAGATAACACTTTGTTGCTTCAGCAACAGAGATCTAATTGGCATGACCGGTTTATTAAAAAGAAGGTCTTCAGTGAAGGAGATTGGGCGTTACTTTATGACTCCGGATTCAAAAGATATTTTAAAGGGAAACTGCGTACACGGTGGCTTGGTCCATACTTGGTTGACAGGGTTTTTGATAACGGCACTGTCCGTCTGGTGACCATTGACGACAATCATATACCATTACTTGCTAATGGCCACAGACTAAGACTATACCATAAGCCTATCTCGAAGGATGCATTCATTTCGCAGATTGCTGCCGACCCAGAGTATCAGCTGTTACCAGGGCAGGAACTTCTCCCTGCCTCTGCCAACCTTTAAACTATAAATCACACTATTGAACCACTGTACATAAATAAGTTTTTTTTTCTACTGTAGCGTATAACTCTTGATTTTTTTTCTTTTTGCATTTGATCTCTTTGGTTGTTGTTTCCTTTTAAGAAATAAAACTGCAGGGAAGTACCAGGCGAACGATCAGAACGGGCCCGCTGAACGAAGAACGTTTTCCTTTGTTCCCTGTGTTACATTTTCCTTTTCTCAGAATAAACACTCCTGGCGGCTGAACAAACGCTCCCGCAGCTGAACATACTTTCCCACAGCCGCAATCTTTTTTTTCAAAGGCCCGAAAATTCTTTTTCCCGGCGGCTGAACAAACGCTCCCGCAGCTGAACAAAATTTCCCACAGCCGCAACCTTTTTCCAAAGGCCCGAAAACCCTTTTTCCCGACGGCTGAACAAACACTCCCGGCGGCCGAACAAACTTTCCCACAGCCGCAATCTTTTCCCAAAGGCCCGAAAATTCTTTTTCCCGGCGGATGAACATAAGTTTCCCGGTGGCCGAACATAATCCTCCGGCGGCCGAACATACACTCCCGGTGGCCGACCCACATGTTCCCACGGCCGCAACATCCTTTCCCAGCCATTGTGAATTCTGACAGCCGTGATTTTTCCCGACACCGTGATCTTCCTTGACGGCTGTAACATCTTTTAATTGGCCGCGATATCATGACAAGAAACTTCACTCCCGCTTTATTTGGTGGACCTTTTAGCATTACAGACTGTTCTTCCGTTCTTTGCAGTAGTAACTCCTGTGTTAATCAAAGCAAATTGCTTCCGCTATTTCTTATGGCTCTGATTTATTCCGCTCGTGCCAGCCAATTTGGCATAATTTCGACCCCAGTGACGCGATGTTTTCTCCATTTTCACTGGCGATGGCATTATGGCATTAATTGCTATTATTATGATCGACTTAATTCCTGCACACGAGCTCGGCCTTCCAGCGTCAGCAAATATACGGATCATCATTTCCCGCAGGTCATTCGATGCACAGTCGCACGAGGTATGGCTTTGATTTTTACATGATTAAGTGTTAATTTGGGTTTAATGATATCAGTCGTGCCTTAATACATATTACCATTATGACCTAATTAATCCATCCCCCGTACGACGTAAAAGCTCATAACCGCCACCTTCCCCAATCTGGAATAAAAATCTTGAACCTCCCTCTGCACTGCACTTTCCAAATTTGCCATCTCCCTACTCACATCTCCGCTCAGCGATCTGTGCATTCCCTGCTCTGCAACCTCCACTTCCGGACTCTAGAACTCTATTGCCAGGACCATGGGGCTTCCAGCTCGTCATGAACCTTTAAACACGTAGGAACTCCAAAACAATCCTGAGGTTTTCGCCATCTTTCAAGCCGCTGGCTGGATTGAATTCTTCGAGCGACTAGACGGATTTAACAGAGAAGCAGCTTTACAATTCGCTTTACACCTCAAGGACACTCACTCTGAGGTATGGGGGCTACGGATAGAATTCTCTGAGGCTATTATATCTGAAGTTACTGCAATTCCAAGGGTGGGAAAGGCATGGTTTGAACGACGAGTTCCCACGATGGTTGCACGGGAGGAATTTCTACGAGAAGGGGAGCACGTTCAATCATCAAAGAGGGGAATTGCACTGCACTCACTGCCGCGACCATGGGATCAGGTTGCTGTCTTCCTTAAGAAATACATCACTTGCGAAGGTAGGTACCAAGTTGTTTATAATTCTGAACTACCTTTTCTTTCCCATCTTCGCCATGGCATTTTGTTGAATATTCCCTACTATTTGTTCCATACCTTACGCCAGATGGCGGTGTTTGTCCAAACGGCTAAACATCCCCATGTTTCCCTGACCCACCATGGCCTTATAAAATTAATCATTTTAAGAACCCTGGTCCAGCACAATATCACCTGGGATCAATTCATAGCCCGAAATCAGGAGCCTGCTCCTGTCCTGGGTCTCCCAGCAGAACAGGAACAGCTTCAACATCATCAGGAGGATCGGTGTCCCTCCAATATAGTTGGGGGGGGAGATGATATTGTACAAGAATAAGCACAACAGGGGACACAAGCAGAACCATTGAGGGGAAGTGTTGATAAAAATCTTGAGAGACATGCAAACAACAGGGTAGCTCTGCCATCAGAAGGAGAAATTGGAGCAGCATTGAATGCTGCGACAATTGAACCTGAAGATGATAGAGCTAAGGCAATTGAAGAACAGATGGAACAGATGGAGCCGGTCACCGTTGAATCCTCACCTGAGTGGGGAGGAGGAACCTTAATTGAGGAAGAGCGATCTGAGGCGCAAGAAAATATTCTTTTGACCCCAGTAGGGAATCCTGATAAGTCAGCCCCTCAAACGAAAACGTCACGAAAAGGAAGAAAGAGACCAATTAAGGAGCCGAGCATAACGGCACCAACATGAGGCAAAAGAATCAAACCAAATGCAATCTCAGAGGAAGCCAGAAAAAGATGGAGAACCTTGGAGTCACAGGTTGAGATTCCAATCCTTGTACCAAGGCCAATGGATGCTCCAGAAAGGCCAGTTGAGGTAGAACCCAGCCTTGAAGGACTTCTGGAAGAAAACACAGTATTAAAGGAGGAAGTCCAAATACTTCGAAGGGAAGTGGAGACTTGGAAGGAAAATTGTAGGAAACAAGGCGAGAAGAAAATGTATACATCGGTGGAGGCAGCAGACCACCTCGAGGGAACAGATTCTATTGACCCTGACAGGGAGGAGGAGCAAGTAATTTTCCCCAATTGTGGGGAAATTTTCAAAAATAAAGGCCACGGGGTCATAATTCGCACATTACAACAGCCCACATCCACAAGGGAAGAACCTGCAGAAGAAGAAGATGCTGCAACACAAGAACCAGCATCTTTGATCATCCTTGCTGAGGCTGCTACTAATCCCGTAGCAGAGAATGAAATCAGGAGTAATGATGGGGATGAGGATTGCACTGCGAATCCAGAATGCCCCCACAATATAGAGATGATAGAAACTGAGCCACGAGGGCAGAACATTGATGAACCTGAACAGGGGACTGCAATTTCAGAAATGCAGGTGGAAAGAGGAAAAGAATCTGGAATGGAGGACACTCTGGAACCTAAGGAAGAGTTTGATACTGTAAACCCAGAATGTCCCCATGATACAAATCTTAGAGAAGAACTACACCCATAGGAGGATGAAGAGGTAATCCAGGATGTTGCCACACAAGAACCAATATCCTTGGGAATTCCTAAATTTCAAACAGAAGATGATCCAGGGATAGATATCACACCCAATATACAGTGTAGTGAGGATGAACAGACAATAGCCTCAGGTGACACTGAGGTCCTGGAGGAAGAGCTGTATGATGGGGAAGATATCCAATCTCAAGAGCAGGGGAACGAAGATGTTGCTGCTACACAAGAACCAGCAACACAACCATTGAATCCAGGAATGCAGGAGGAAGACACTGCCACACAAGAACCAGTGTCCCCAAAAGCAATGGAGATGGATCCTGAGGAGAGTTTGAAAAGTGTTGCTACCACACAAGAACCAGCAACACAAGAATTGAATCCAGGAATGCAGGAGGAAGACACTGCCACACAAGAACCAATGTCCCCAAAAGCAATGGAGATGGATCATGAGGAGAGTTTGAAAAGTGTTGCTGCCACACAAGAACCAGCAACACAAGAGTTGAATCCAGGAATGCAGGAGGAAGACACTGCCACACAAGAACCAGTGTCCTTAAAAGCAATGGAGGTTGATGCTGAGGAGAGCTTGAAAGATGTTGCTGTCACACAAGAACCAGCAACACATGAATCAGATTTAGAAATGCAGATGGATCAGGGAGAAGACACTGTTACACAAGAACCAGTGTCTCAACAAGCACCAATCGCAGTTATGGAAGAAAATCCAGAAGATGTTGCTGTCACACAAGAACCAGCAACTCTCATAGAAGAAGTGCAGGAAGACACTGTCTCACAAGAGACAATACTACTCCCTTCCAAAATTTTTATTGATTTGGATGCAGAACGGGAAGAACATTATAAAAAGGATATTTCAGATCTTACAGCAGAAGTTTCATCCCTGAGGATGGAAGTAATTAAATGGAGAAGTCAGGTGGAAGAAAACCAGAAAAAGACAATTGCGTTGGACGAGAATAAGAGAATTATTAGAGCGCTGGAAGAGCAGGGGGCTGAAGAACGTATGGGCCACAGAGTTCAGGTGGAAGAGCTGCAGCAGGAGATAAAGAAATTGAAGAAATTCTCATCCATGCAGAAGGATAAGGATCAAATGTATGACCTATCCTGGGAACTCATAGGCACTAGGAAGCCCTCTTCTTCTTATCCAGTGTTTCTCTTCGAGCAGTTTGTCTGGTTCAAACTAAAAGCTGTGCAGGAAGGGAGGTTATTCAAGATTGCAACCTCAGAAATTTTTTTGGAGACATTCCTTGGGAGCAGCTTTGAAGAGCAGAACTTGCTATGTGAACTATACCTGCACGAGATGGCATGCCCTATGGATCGGCACTCAAATCCTGTTCCATTTACAGGGGATGTTCAGCTGAGAGCCTTTGCCTCTTTTGTTAGCAATCATGTTCAGTGGGAAAGGTATTTTCAGACCTTTTCCCACAATGAAACTCATACTAGTTTGTGGATTCGTAGTGAACCCCAGAATCCTGGCATTCTCGCATAAAAGTTTTCTTTCCAGTCCTTCCCAGGAGCAACACATCATAAAACTGCAGGAGGAGGTAATCTTAACATGTACCAAGTCTATTTCTAGGCAGCAGCAGGTTGCATTAGATGGCAGCTAACACAGATGGCAGGCTGCCTCCTCTGCACTAAGAAACAGGGACCCCTATTGTTTTAAAAATTTTAAACATGCACTCTCAAGAGTCAAGGGTTATGTAGGGTGTATGAAGGAATGTGGAGTCAACTGGCTGAGTTTAAAGTTCAAATTTCCTCTTATTTGGTGGCCAGCCGAACCATACAACATGGATTTTTCCATGACTAGGGTAGAGGAGCGGAGATGTTGGCGGTACTGGGTTATTCACAGAGGTTTTCCGGAGGCAGATAAGAAACCTGAGTTTCCCTACAATTTTTCATCTCTCCACGAACAGAGCTCAATGCAGGATTCAGATTCTGAGTGAAGCAGGTGGTTGCATGAGGACATGCAACAGGGTAGTTGGGGGGAGATGTTGAGTCCAAATTTGGTCCCTTTTTAACCATCTTTAATCACCTTTCTTCCCTTGTTTTACACTGCTTAGCATGCCAATCAGACTGACTTTCTTCACTTTATTCCTTAATTTGTCAAGGTAAGACGGATTATTATTTTACCTTAGTTAATGCTTATTCTTGTGACAATTAAGGCTATTTATCTCTCGAAATTGTGCTAATATGTGTGATCTATGAAGATAATGTGAGATGAGCAGAATACAGGGGAATGGAGCTGAACAAGTCTAGGAACAAGGGGTGGTCGTGACACAAAAGGGATCCTCAACCTGTCCATCATCGATTGAGGCACGTGATATTCCAGACAAGAGCCGGTCAGAGCAGCCGTAACAGAATGTGCTATGATCGAGGGATCTTCAGGATAGCTGCTCGAATATTATGGCGATTTGAGAAGATCGCTACTTCTGGGCCAGTCAACAGCCTTGCATTTTCTATAATTGTATCATGCCACGTCTTGTAACAAACAATGTTATTCAGGGCGCCTGAAGATCAGAGATCTTCATGGCTGCCCTTTTTAATAGGATGGGATGTTATCACTTGTAGGTATAAATGCAGAAAGATGTCTTAACCCAGGGGGTTGGAAAATAGTTAATTCATTTAGTGTATTAATGGTGGGAGCAATCTGTAATAATCCTTCCTTTTTAATACAAAGAGTTACTACTAGTTTAAGGGGGCTTTACATTGTTCATCCAGCGTCTCTGTGTGAAGGCTGGGCCCGCCTTCCGCAGAGATTGCTGAGTTAAGGTAGGATCTTTTAATTTGTGGTTGTGTGATGTTTCGTTAATCATATTTTCTGTGTGCGCAGCAGTAGTATGTGTGATTTACAGTATTGCATCTCTTAAGATCGATAACTATCACAGCGTAACAGTCGACTGAGTAGATAGTCTTTATGCAATTTATTCAATAGCTGTACACAGCTCTGTTCATCTCAAGGTTTCAGGTTGATATCCCACGAACCCTTTGTAATTCTTGATTGTTATAAGTGTTGATCTTTATTTCTGCAATTCAATTCTTAGAATAGCTGAGCTTGATCTGTCGCAATTGAATTTCTAGATTACAGTTAATTTATGATTACAGATTCCGAGTGTGATTAGATCAATAGGCAATTCATGTCATTTGGGCTGTGAATAGGATTTCCTTTCTGTCAGTAACTGTTGATTTCATTTCTGGTTGATGCATAGAAGGAAAAGGTTGAAATTGTAGAGTTAGAAGATTGGTGGGATCATACAAAGTTGAAGGATGAACATAGTTGTTTAAGAACAGTATTCACTACAATGATTTGGTGTTTAGCATATATTGTGCACTTACCCTTTGAAACAAAAGACTTCCTCGGGTTGACAATGAATTTCGTAAGCTCTATGTGTTGATAATAACTTATATGCATTTAGGGTGCTCGACAGCAATCAACAACCCAATGGGAAAAAGAATAAAGGAAAAAAGGGTGAGGGAAACCAAAACAAGCAAAAACCCACAAACAATGCTGATGGAGGAAAAAAAGAAAAGAAGAAGGTGAAATTCCCATGTAAGTTGTGCCATGAAGATCACTTGACCCATCTATGTCCCCTTATGGAACAAGCTTAGAAGTTGTTAAAAGGCCAACAACTGGTTGTCCTGAAGGATCCTTTTCCCCAAGGACAAAATTCTGCTTCAGCTTCAAATGCAGCATGGGGCACCCCAAATGCTTCTGACCCCAATTATATCAACGTGGTTTGATCCCAGACGTTACTCCAGACTAGGAACAAGAACTATGAAATAGAGCCCTCGGAGAAGGGTAAGTCAATAGGTGAAACTTCCAACCCTCTCACGATTGAGAAGCCTGCCAAACCTATGCCCAAGATACCGAAAGGTGTCTTCAAGAAAACCTTGCACAATCCTAATGCTAGGGCTGCAGCAAACTACTTCGTAGTTGAAGATTTATCCCAGACTCCTTGTGTGATGTTGGCTTTAGAGGTGTTACAGATTTGTCCTGCGCAACAAGATGCACTCTTAGCAGCCTTAGGCAGTATGGACTCATCGAGCCTCTTGGTGAATTTTAATTTGTCCGCTGTCAAAATTTGCCTACCATATCATGTAGCCTTATCGATAGATGTCATCCATGGCGAAAAGACCATTGGAAGGGTGGTTGTCGATGAGGGTGCTTCTACATGTGTCATCTCCCTATCTTGTTGGAAAGATCTTGGATCTCTAGAGCTGGTTCCATCGAACACCCTACTTACTGATTTCGACGGAAGATCATTTCATCCACATGGTATCCTACCGGCTTTCGAAATTAAGTTGGCAGGGAAAGCAGTGTCTATTGAGGTAGAGGTGATTGATGCACCTTTGGATTACAACTTGATCTTGGGGAGAAGTTAGAATTACGCCATGTCAGCTATTGCATTGGCCATATTTTGGGTGGTAGTATTTCCACACGAAGGAAAGTTGGTTACTGTAGACCAACTTAGTTTTACTTGAAAAGGCCACATGGAAACTAATGAGTCCACCATACCATTGGTTGATCAGGTTAAACCTACTTCAGAGAGCTTAGGGGCTAGAATGTACGCATCATTGATGTGCACATTTGATATTCCATCTCCGATTAATTATCTAGGTTCTACTAGTGTAGGGAAGTTTATAGCAACGGTTGCTAATATAACAGATCCTTAGGTTCTTCCTTCCCATAATGAACCTGAAGTGCCCTTATCGGCAGCAAAATTATCTTATCAAGCTATCATTCATACCGGTGTTGATCCCATTCTGGTCCCTCTCATAGTCTTAGAGGAGTTGGAAGAAGCCTATCTGCTTGCTTGGGAAAAGAAATCTTTGAATTCTAGAGATTTCTTAGATATGGTTTCACCTTCAGATGAAGCCATTCTGGAATCCATGTGCGGACAAGATAATATTTGCGAAGATCTTCACCATCGATCCTATTTTCTTCCATATTTAAGCAGGATCGAGAACCAGGAGTTCCATATGAGACTGGAAGGTGATGTTGATACACCTATTAATCCCTTACCAAGGGAAGGAATATTTGCTGAGGGGAATATGGCAAACATTTCCACTACGATTTCTATCAACATCTCTACAAAACCAAATGTTGTGGAAAATGTACACATCGACGCGAACTGATCTTTGAAGGAGATTTTGATCTATACAGCCTTGTTTAAGGAATTCCACGACGTATTTTCTTGGTCATATGAGGAGATTCTAGGATTCGATCCATCAATAGTCGAGCACAAAATCCGAACTTACCCCGATGCTAGACCCGTTTGACAAAAGTTGAGACCTGTCAACTCGCGTAAAGCGGCAGCGGTTAAGGATGAAGTTGAGAAACTGCTGAAAGCCAGTTTCATTTACCCTATAGATTTGACAGAATGGGTATCCAACCTTGCTCTTGTTGACAAAAAGCAAGGGACTATACGTGTTTGTACTAACTTTCGAGATCTAAACAAAGCCTGTCCCAAGGACAACTATTGCACGCCATTTATAGATCAAATTATTGATGCCTGTGCGGGAAGTGAAGTCTTTTTGTTTATGGATGGTTTCTCCAGGTATAATCAAATCCAAATTAAACTGAAAGACCAACATAAAACAACTTTTATTTGTCCTTGGGGTACCTTTGCGTACAAGAAAATTCCCTTTGGATTGAAAAATGCAGGGGCAACCTTTCAACAGGCAATGAATTTTTCCTTTCATGACATTAAAGCCATTGTCGAACCCTACTTTGATGATATGCCAGCACATTCTCATAAGAGGATCGATCAATAGGCAATGAATTTTTCCTTTCATGACATTAAAGCCATTTTCGAACCCTACTTTGATGATCTGCCAACACATTCTCATAAGAGGATCGATCACCTAGATCACTTGCGTTTGATTTTTAAACGATGCAGATACTATAAAATTCATTTGAATCCCCACAAGTGCATTTTCTGTGTCGGTTCAGGGAGACTACTTGGATTCATTGTTTCCAACAAAGGCATTCAGGTGGATCCTTTGAAAGTTGAGGCCATCGTAAATCTGCCTCCTCCTCGTTCTATCAGGCAGCTTCAAAGCCTGCAGGGGAAGTCCAACTTCCTTCGACGTTTTATTGTAAATTATGCCAAGATTACTAAAGGTTTCATGTGCCTCTTGAAATAGGACACCCCATTTGTATGGGATGAAATCACACAAATCGCATTTGAGGCATTAAAGAAATCTTTGTTGTCGGCACCGTTATTGCGCTCGCCAGATTACTCTCGTGATTTTATATTGTATCTAGCCACATCTGAGTCGACCATAGGGGTAGTAATAGTCCAGGATGACGACAAGATCCAAGAGCATGTCGTCTAGTATCTTAATTATGCTTTAGCCGACCCTAAACTGAGGTATTCCCACGTTGAGAAGTTGGCCTTGGCAGTTGTGTATGTTGTTCAGAGGTTGCATCACTACATCTTGCTGAGGATCATGGCGGTAGTGGTAGATGTCAATCCTTTCCAATATGTTTTTTCCTGACGGATAGTTGGAGACAAATTCAATAAATGGATATTCATTCTTTAGGAGTTTGACTTAGATTTCCAATCCGCCAAATCCGCCAAATCTTTAGTTTTTGCTGAGCTCATTGCATAATTTCCGGTAGAGGAAGATGTAGCCATTGAAGAAGACTCATTCCCAGATGAGCATATTTTTTTGTTTTCCACCTCTGATCCCTGGTACGGAGATATACTTGTCTATCTCTAGACTTTGAAGTACCCTGTAGCTTTCTCACGAGAAGAACAACGTAAACTACGTGTACATGCCAAGAACTACCTCATTATTGGAGATACTTTATATCGTAGGGGGGTAGATTTCATTTTGTGTTGATCTCATATCCACGAAGAAGCAGAGACTATCCTAAATGATGCCCATAGTGGAGCATGTGGGGGTCATTTATCTGGGTTAGCAACGACCCAAAAGATCTTATGTGTCGCTTATTTCTGGCCCACAATCTTTAAAGATTGTGTGGAAGCCATGAAGCGCTGTCATTCTTGTCAGCTTTACACCAGAAAGATGCAGTCGCATCCTGCTCCTTTATTTCCCATCATCTCAGTGGGCCCCTTTACGAAGTGGGGGATAGATTACATGATGTGCAACCCAGTCTCGGCTAGGGGGCACAAACATATCAATGTCATTGTCTATTATTTCACGAAGTGGGTAGAGGCAATACCCACCTATAAAGCTGACGGGGAAACTGCAACTTTTTCCATTTTCAACCAAATTATCACACGATTTGGTATCCCTAAAGAGATTGTCACTGACCATGGCAGTCACTTCCAAAATAGTATGATGACTGAATTGACCACTATGCTAGGGTTTAGACAAGAGCATTCATCTTCGTTCTATCCTCAAGAAAATGGTCAAGTCGAGGCTGTAAATAAAACTTTGAAGACTATTCTCAAACGTACTATTAATGCAGCCTGTTCCAATTGGCACATCATGTTGTATCTTGCACATTGGGCATATCGGACCAATGTGAAAACTGCTACAAGGTTTTCTCCTTTCCAACTTGTTCACAGAGTGGAAGTAGTCACCTTGGTCGAATGCGAAATCTCGTCCTTAAAGATTGTTATTCATGTGTTACCTAATATGAATGAGATGGAAGAACGTTTATTACATTTAGAACATCTAGATGACCAGCATAGAGATGCGCTGACAGGAAACGAGGCTCATAAAAATAGGGTAAAAAACCAATACGATAAATGTTGACTAAATTGTCATTGATGCCAACAGGTGTGTGTCACTGTGCCTTGGTATGAGCATCTGAGGGTTGAGTAAGTGACATCGTCAAAGGAGACCTTTTGACTTTGTCCAAGCCCAAGTCTGAAGCCCTTGGAGCCCTTGGGACAATGGCAAAAGCCCTAAACACCCTGTAGAGTTGTTAAGTACCCCAAGTTGATTTGATGGTTCCCCAGTTATGTCATTGGTTACCTCCACATATTTTTGGTTATGTGTCTTCACTTGTTGTAATTCTAACAACCTAACCAAATGCCCTAAAATACTTAAGCCTACTATCCCCCTTTTCCCTTAAGAACACTTGTTTTTCCCTAACATATAAAACAACAATAAAATCTTTAATAAGTGATAGAGTATTAAAGAATAACCATATTTTTCTTTAAGCACACACATTAGTAATCATTAAACCAAAATATAATTAAAATATTAATATGTGTTTGTTTTATTAAAAGTTAAAACAATTTTTTAAATAAAAAAACGACATTTAACTTCACCTTTATAAGACAACACCTTTCAATAAAGTCATTATTTTTTAATCCAACTTATGCATAAAGCCGTTACTTTAAACCTCGTGAGCCTTTTATTTTAAACCCCATTTTACCCTATGCACAATGCCTTGGGCATAAGGATAAAACAATTGGCAATATAAAATGTTTTGTTTTGGTCGTCTATTACATATGGGATAGCCCGAGGACTCCCCTAATTTATGCCGAACTTCACACAAAGGCATCTAACGTGTCTACCATGCGGCCCACTTCAGATGTTTAAAAATTATATATATTGTATATATATTGCACATTCTCATACGGTGTCTTCACGATTTCTCTCTAGCTATTGCGATATAGTGGTAAAAGGGTTTCGATCTCATCGATTTGCTTTCTATTCCATTTCAGAGGAATTCTTTGAACTCATATGCCCCCATATGCATTATGACATGAAGACAAGAGAGTGAACTGAGGTACAGTGAGTCTATAGTGGACTGAGGTGCAGCGAGCCTGTATATGTTCTGTGAAGGAGTAAACTGAGGTGCAACAAGTCAGTGTACAGTGCAAAAGTGAATTGAGTTGCAGCCAACCTGTGTGTACCAAGGTGAACTGAGGTGCAGGAAAATTGTGGTGAGAACTGCGACGTTCTTATTTTGGTCGGGTGTTAGCAAGAAAAGGGAGTTTTTGTTTGGATAATCTGTTGTGTAATGTGTAATGCTGCATTGAAGAGAACAACAACCGAGCAACCAAGCGCGAGGATGATAGAAGGAATATATTCGCTTAATCTTTCTGGATAGGAGGCCCATTTCAGTTTAATTTCTCCAGATTTCGGTTTTAAAAGAGGCACATTTAAATTTTTCATTCTTCCAGGATGCAGCAGCTTGAAGTAGAGAGTTAAACAACCATATGACAGGTTAGATACTACATGCAAGGCAGAGGAAAATAACTATTATTACTGGCCAGGGCAGAGAGATTATTTTAAAATTTTCGTAGTTCATTTTGAAATAATATGACACAGTTGGACCGTATAGTACAGTTGAATATGTACTGTGATTGAATTTTCCAATACACTAGAGAAGAGACAGCGCCAATTACTTACAGAAGGAGGGTCGACTTGTTCCTACTCGGTAAACCTTTGGCTAAGGGGAGTGGTGGCAGCAGTACTCGAGTTTTCCTTTCTTCCTTTTTGCAGTCCACTTATTGGTTGTAACTGTAGCTGCCTTATTTTTACAGACCCAATGACCAAAAATTTGTTTTTATCTTGGACATACACAGCCCAACAGTAAGGTACAAAGTTTGTTCTTGCCTCTGACATACACAGCCCAGGATAAAAATTTCCTACACAATTCAAGGTATGTTTATATTGATGCATACAGTATGTGTATGATTGTTGATATACAAATGTATGAAGTAAATGGATTGTGATCTATATTCAGTGATGTGAATGTATGAAGTATAAACAACAGTTAGTATGTACAAAGATATTGTTATGTACTAAGAAAAGTCCAGCAGAGTGTGCAAGTGTCTGAATATACAGTAGTAAAGTGGTATATTGATGCATGATACAAGTTATATTGATGAAACAATCCTATACCCCATGATGATGCACTTCTATATGATGAACTCTTGAATATGATTATGATAAGGATGCATACCCTATGATGATGCTATTCACTATGATGATTTTACATGACAAGGAAGTATAGAGTAGTGTGTGTGTCAGTGATAAGGCTGACTTGGCAGTGAACAATGAACAGAGGTTATCAGCAGCAGGAAATTCTACACATAGCACAGATCTATTGAAGGGACAAGCACGTAACTAGTAGTGTTGATGAGCAGCTTTTATTTTGATATGACAGTGATAACATGGGCAGAAAGATAATTTGACAGTGAATAGAGTGGAGAGAATATCAGCAGCAGAGTTTGGTGTGTGACAGGTCCACAGGTTCGACAATCTTCCTCTTATCAGGGTGGCAGGATGGGGCAAGGAAAGGAGGTCATAGCCTCCTTCCGGTGGAAGCCGAAAAACTAGGGAGTGGTAGCTTCCTTCAGGTCGCAGCCTGTAAATCAGGGGGTCGTAGCCTCCTTCCAGTTGAAGCTGGAAAATTGAAGTCTATATAATAAGGGAGTTGTTCCCTTTTTTATCCAGTTATTTCTGGACAACTATTATTAAAAGGGCTTCCGTGGTTTTACCCCTAGAACTTGGGGTTTCCACGTTAAACACTCTTGTGTACTGTGCATCTTGCTGTCTTTATACATATTGATGACGTGTTGTGATTGGTGATCAGCAACCTGCTTTTGATTAAAGTTTTAAATAGTACAAATACTGATTCACCCCCCTCTCAGTATTTCAACAATTGGTATTAGAGCAGGTTCCTTCAGAACAGACTAAACAAAGAAAAACTGGAACACCCTTGTTTGATGGGAGAAACTATGCATTCTAGAGTATAATAATGAGAGCCTTCATAGAAGCTGAAGGAATCCAAATATGGCAGAGTATCGAGAATGGGTACAAAGTACCAAAGACCGTGCCAACTGATGCAGATGAGCTAGCTCAATACAACAACAACTCAAGGGCCATAAACCATCTTCTAAGTGCTATAAACGAATCTGTATTAAAAAAAGTGATGAACTGTCCATATGCAAAGGAAATGTGGGACAAAATCCAAACCACATATGAAGGAGACCACAAAGTCAAAGAAGCCAAACTTCAAACTTACAGGGGAAAATTTGAACAGCTAAGAATGAATGAAGATGAAGACATAGCAGCCTATATTCTTCGGGTTGATCAGCTCATGAATACCATCAGAGGATTAGGAGAAGAGGTTGAGGAGACTATAGTTGTTCAGAAAATTCTAAGAACTCTTCCCAAAAGGTTCAACCCCAAGATCTCTGCTTTAGAAGAAAGATCAGATCTAGATACTATGACAGTGGATCAGCTGCATGGAAATTTCGTAGCTTACGAAATGAGAATTGAAGATGAAGATACATCAAGAAAGGAAGCAACATTCAAGGTCTCCTCCAAACAAGCTGGGAATAACAAATCAATGAAAGACAAACCGACAAGTGATGAATCTGATGATGAAGAAATAGCCAACTTTGTTCAGAAATTAAAGAGAGGCACTGGAAAATACAAAGGTAAGTTACCTCTTAAATGTTTTTCATGCGGAAAGATAGGTCATTTTGCTTCTAAATATCCATATGCAAAGAACTCAGATGGTGAAGAGGACGATAGTTCTAAACCCTACAAGAAGTACAATAATTACAAGAATAAGAACAAAATAAAGTTTGCAAAGAAGAAAAGTCTCTACACAAAAAGAGACAATAACTCATCCAATGGTGACTCCGATAATGACAGTGATTCTGATAATGACGATGAACCAGACAAGGTACTCTTTATGGCAATAAGCTCGGATAAGGATCATAATATTAAGGAAGAATCCGAAGATGAAGGAGAGGTAGATCTTGAGGCTGAACTTGTAAGCGCCTTAAAGGAGTTAAAGAAAGTCAGGAAAGAAAATAGATTGCTTAAGGAAGAAGAACAATGATTTGAACAAACCATTGTTGACTTGAAGACAAAACTAGAAGAAGCCAAACGAGTTGAAGACTCTCTCATTGAACAACTAATGACAAATATAAAAGAAAAGGAGAACTATGAGGCTGAGATAGTATCTCTGAAGAACAAGCTGCAGATGAAAGATATCGCAAAGGGTTATGACAACAATTCCAAGGTTCTAAAACAAATCATCAGCAATCAAAAGTCATTTTTCGACAAGACCGGTATAGGATACAAGCAGAATACAAATGAAGCCTCAAGCTCAATGTTGACAGATAATGAAAAGAAGCCAAGAAGGTATGTATATGTTGTCAAGGACTACAAGAATGAAGAAGAGATCGAACGTCAGCCAGAACAACCTGTATTAGAAAAAGGGCCAGCAGAAAGATCAGATCACAGAAAAGCACCTCCTCCATATATTCCCAGGTATGGATACTTCTTTTATGGGCATTTATTTACATGTGGAAGATTTGGACACAAAGCTGTAAACTGTTTTCAAAGAAGAAAATTTGAGACAAGGAATAACCTTGCAAGCCTTAGACGACCACAGTACAACAACCGATTTGATCCCTTGAGATCAAAAATAGAATGTTACAAGTGTAACAACTTTGGTAATATAGCTAGAAATTGCAGAACAAGGATACCAACAGTAAAAAATGAGGACTTGCCCAACAAGGTGTGGATTAAACACAATAAAAACAACTATGAATGTGGTATTGCTCTTCAAGCTCAGAATCACGGCTCTGGAAAATGGTATGTTGATAGTGGTTGCTCTAAGCATATGACAAGTGACAAAGATGCTTTCGTCAATATTGAAAAAGATAAAGGTTCTGTATCATTTGGAAATAACAATTCAGCAAGAGTATTGGGAAAGGGCACAGTAAAGCTCGGAAGTAAAAATTCCTTGGATGAAAATGTCTTGCTTGTAGATAACATGAAACATAATTTGCTAAGCGTCAATGAGATGTGTGATCAAGGTCATGAACTTATCTTCAACTCAAAAGGATGTAAAATAAGAAATCAAGGATCAAGGAAGTTAGTATCCACAACCACTAGGACTCCAAACAACATATATGTGTTAGATGAGATTGAGTCTGAAAAATGTCACGTGGGAAAAGAAGATGAAAGCTGGCTTTGGAACAGAAGAATGGGGCATATACATTTTGACAATTTGGTCAAAATCTACAAAAACCAAGCAGTTCGAAATATGCCAGAAGTCACAAAACCTGCTAACTTTGTATGTGAACAGTGTCAACATGGAAAACAAACAAGAGTGCATTTTAAGACGAAAGAGCAATATTCTACAAAAATCTTTGGAGCTTGTGCACACTAACCTATGTGGACCAACAAAAAGCAAAGGATTGAATGGTGATAAATACTTCATGCTACTTATTGACGACTATACCAGGATGACATGGGTATGTCTTCTCAACAGGAAATCAGAAGCATTTGGATGTTTCAAAACGTTCAAGGAATTGGTCAAGAATGAAACAGGGTCACGAATCAAGTGTCTTAGATCTGAAAATGGTGGAGAATTCACTTCTGATGAATTCAACAAGTAATGTGAAGAGCATGGAATAAAGAGACAATTTTCAGTAACCAGAACACCTCAACAAAATGGAGTTGTCGAAAGAAAGAATAGATTAGTAATGGAGATGGATCGAACCATGTTGAATGAATCCAAGTTAAATGACAAATTTTGGGGACATGCAGTTCATACAGCAGTACACATCTTAAATAAAGGATTACTCAGAAACAAAAATGATAAAACTCCCTATGAGCTATGGACCAGAAGAGCAGCAAGTGTACAACACTTCAGAATCTTTGGAAGAAAGTGTTACATCAAAAGAGATGATAAGAATATTGGAAAATTTGATTCTCGAGTAGATGAGGGCATATTTGTTGGATATTCATCCAAGAGGAAATATTACAAATGCTACAATATGAGATTAGACAAAGTGATTGAAAGAATTAACGTGAAGATAGTAGAAGGAATACTAACATCATCCAGAGAAGACTCAAAAGAATCAGACGATGACGAAGAGAAAGGTTCCAAGAAAAGAGGTATGAAGAAAATTAAAATGGAAGAACAACCCGATGAGGATGAAGAGAAACTCACGGAAGATGAAGAACTGAATCAACCAACTATCGAACAAGAAGAACAAAAAGATCATCAATCACCTAAGAATTGGTACCAGAAGAAGAATCCATCAAATCAGATTATTGGCGATAAGGATGCCGGAATAGGAACCAGAATAAGACAATCCGGAAGAAATGAGCAGGTACACTTCTCTCTTTTATCTACAACTGAACCTGGAACTTTTGCAGAGGCCAGTAAAGATGAACAATGGGTTAAAGCTATGGAAGAAGAACTAGATCAAATCAAGAAGAATGAAACTTGGGAACTTGTTCTGAGACCACATAACAAAAATGTTATTGGCACAAAATGGGTTTTCAAAAACAAAATGAATGAAGATGGACAGGTAATCAGAAACAAGGCTCGATTGGTGTGTAAGGGTTATGCTTAGATCGAAGGAATAGACTTTGAAGAAACATATGCACTAGTTTCTAGAATGGAAGCTATCAGAATGATATTAGCCTACACTTGCTCCAAAGACATCAAAGTGTATCAGATGGACGTAAAATCAACCTTTCTAAATGGGGAATTGGAAGAAGAAGTCTATATCGAACAACCAGAAGGATTTCAAATTTCAGAAAACGAGGACTATGTATGCAGACTAAAAAGGGACCTATATGGACTAAAACAAGCTCTAAGAGCTTGGTACTCTAGATTGGACAGGTACTTACTACAACAAAAATTTAAGAGGGGAAGTGCAGATAGCAATTTGTACATCAAACAAGACAATGACAGCATACTCATCATTGAATTTTATGTTGATGATATCATATTTGGAAGTGATGATGATTCACTGAGTCAACAATTTGCTAAAGACATGCAAAAAGAGTTTGAAATGTCATTACTCGGTGAATTGACCTTCTTCTTGGGACTCTAGATATCTCAAAGAACAGAAGGCATTTTTATTACCTAGACAAAATACATTAAGGAGATGTTGAAGAAATTCCAAATGGAAGACTGTAAACCTGTGAGTACCCCTATGATCACCGGTTGTAAGCTAAGCAAAGATGATGAATCTAAGGAAGTTGATCAAAGGATCTATAGGTCAATGACTGGTAGTCTACTATATGTAACTTCCTCCAGACCAGATGTGATGCAAGCCGTTGGACAAGTTGCGAGATTTCAAGCTTCCCCAAAAGAAAATCACATTATAGCAGTTAAAAGGATCTTCAGGTATCTCAAAGGAACTTTGGATTTTGGACTTTGGTATCCAAAAGGGAATGATCTGACATTGATAGCATATTCAAACGCTGATTGGGTAGGATGTGTTGACGATAGAAAAAGAACTAGTGGAACAGCTTTCTTTTTAGGTGGTTGTCTGGAATCTTGGTCAAGCAAGAAGCAGTCTTCTGTGTCCTTATCAACCGCAGAAGCAGAATATATAGCAGCAGCAGCTTGTTGTACTCAAATTCTTTGGATGAAGCAAACCCTGCAAGACATACATGTGACATGCAATGAACCGATTCCTATTCTATGCGTCAATACGAGCGCCATTAGTATCTCCAAGAATCCAGTTATGCATTCCAACACCAAGCACATTCCAATCAAATTTCACTTTCTTCGGGAACAGGTCACATAAAAGAATATCAAGTTGGAATATGTCGGGACAAAAGAATAGGTTGCAGATGTTTTTACTAAGCCTCTCCCAAGAGAGACTTTTGAGTACCTCAAAGAAAAATTGGGAGTCATACTATCTCCTAATTGAATTCATCTATCTTCAACAACACTACAATATGATAGGGGGAGCATGACAGAAGTACCCTTTTCCATTGATGCCAAAGGGGGAGAAAAAGTTGAACAAGGTAGGTAAAAGAAACATGATCTAAGGGGGAGATCTATGGACAAAGGAAGCTCCTTCTAAGGGGGAGCTTTGGTGTTTTCATCAATGAAAAAGGGGGATATTGTTGACTAAATTGTCATTGATGCCAACAGGTGTGTGTCACTGTGCCTTGGTATGAGCCTCTGAGGGTTGAGTAAGTGACAGCGTCAAAGGAGACCTTTTGACTTTGTCCAAGCCCAAGTCTGAAGCTCTTGGAGCCCTTGGGACAATGGCAAAAGCCCTAAACACCCTGTAGAGTGGTTAAGTACCCCAAGTTGATTCGATGGTTCCCCAGTTATGTCATTGGTTACCCCCATATCTTGTTGGTTATGTGTCTTCACTTGTGGTAATTCTAACAACCTAACCAAATGCCCTAAAATCCTTAATCCTACTATCCCCCTTTTCCCTTAAGAACACCTGTTTTTCCCTAACATATAAAAATCCAATAAAATATTTAATAAGTGATAGAGTATTAAAGAATCACCATATTTTTCTTTAAGCACACACATTTGTAATCATTAAACCAAAATATAATTAAAATATTAATATGTGTTTGTTTTATTAAAAGTTAAAACAAATTTTTAAATAAATAAAAAGGACACTTAACTTCACCTTTATAAGACAACACCTTTCAATAAAGTCATTATTTTTTAATCCAACTTATGCATAAAGCTGTTACTTTAAACCCCGTGAGCCTTTTATTTTAAACCCCATTTTACCCTATGCACAATGCCTTGGGAATACGGATAAAACAATTGGCAATATAAAATGTTTTGTTTTGGTCGTCTATTACATATGGGATAGCTCGAGGACTCCCCTAATTTATGCCAAACTTCACACAAAGGCATCTAACGTGTCTACCACGCGGCCCACTTCGGATGTTTAAAAATTATATATATTGTATATATATTGCACATTCTCATACGGTGCCTTCACGATTTCTCTCTAGCTATTGCAATATAGTGGTAAAAGGGTTTCGATCTCATCGATTTGCTTTCTGTTCCATTTCGGAGGAATTCTTTGAACTCATATTCCCCCATATGCATTATGACGTGAAGACAAGAGAGTGAACTGAGGTACAACGAGTCTATAGTGGACTGAGGTGCAGCGAGCCTGTATATGTTCTGTGAAGGAGTAAACTGAGGTGCAGCAAGTCAGTGTACTATGCAAAAGTGAATTGAGTTGCAGCCAACCTGTCTGTACCAAGGTGAACTGAGGTGCAGGAAAATTGTGGTGAGAACTGCGAAGTTCTTATTTTGGTCGGGCGTTAGCAAGAAAAGGGAGTTTTTGTTTGGATAATCTGCTGTGTAATGTGTAATGCTTCATTTAAGAGAACAAAAACCGAGCAACCAGGCACGAGGAGGATAGAAGGAAAATCTCCGCTTAATCTTTCTAGATAGGAGGCCCATTTCAGCTTAATTTCTCCATATTTCGGTTTTAAAAGAGGCACATTTAGATTTTTCATTCTTCCAGGACGTGACAGCTTGAAGCAAAGACTTAAACAACCATATGACAGGTCAGATACTACATGCAAGACATAGGAAAACAACTATTATTGCTGGCCAGGGCAGAGAGATTATTTAAAAAAAATTGTAGTTCATTTTGAAATAATATGACATAGTTGGACCGTATAGTACAGTTGAATATGTACTGTGATTGAAGTTTCCAACACACTAGAGAAGAGACAACACCAATTACTTACAGAAAGAGGGCCGACTTGTTCCTGCTCGGTAAACCTTTGGCTAAGGGGAGTGGTGGCAGCAGTACTTGAGTTTTCCTTTCTTCCTTTTTGTAGTCCACTTATTGGTTGAAACTGTAGCTGCCTTATTTTTACAGACCCAGTGACCAAAAATTTGTTTTTATCTTGGACATACACAGCCCAGCAGTAAGGTACAAAGTCTGATCTTGCCTTTGACATACAAAGCCCGGGAGAAAAATTGCCTACACAGTTCAAGGTATGTTTATATTGATGCATACAGTATGTGTATGATTGTTGATATAAAAATGTATGAAGTAAATGGATTGTGATCTATATTCAGTGATGTGAATGTATGAAGTATAAACAACAGTTAGTATGTACAAAGATATTGTTATGTACTAAGAAAAGTCCAGTAGAGTGTGCAAGTGTCTGAATATACAGTAGTAAAGTGGTATATTGATGCATGATACAAGTTATATTGATAAAACAATCCTATACCCCATGATGATGCACTTCTATATGATGAACTCTTGAATATGATGATGATAAGGATGCATACCCTATGATGATTCTATTCACTATGATGATTGTACATGACAAGGAAGTATAGAGCAGTGTGTGTGTCAGTGATAAGGCTGACTTGGCAGTGAACAATGAACAGAGGTTATCAGCAGCAGGAAATTCTACACATAGCACAGATCTATTGAAGGGACAAGCAAGTAACCAGCAGTGTTGATGAGCAGCTTTTATGTTTGATATGATAGTGATAACATGGGTAGAAATATGATTTGACAGTGACTAGAGTGGAGAGAATATCAGCAGCAGAGTTTGGTGTGTGACAGGTCCACAGGTTCGGCAATCTTCCTCTTATCAGGGTGAGAGGATGGGGCAAGGAAAGGAGGTCGTAGCCTCCTTCTGGTGGAAGCCAGAAAACTAGGGAGTGGTAGCTTCCTTCAGGTCGCAGCCTGTAAATCAGGGGGTCATAACCTCCTTCCAGTTGAAGCTGGAAAATTGAAGTCTATATAATAAGGGAGTTGTTCCCTTTTTTATCCAGTTATTTCTGGACAACTATTATTAAAAAGGCTTCCGTGGTTTTAACCCCAGAACTTGGGTTTCCACGTTAAAAACTGTTGTGTACTATGCATCTTGCTGTCTTTATACATATTGATGACGTGTTGTGATTGGTGATCAGCAACCTACTTTTGATTAAAGTTTTAAATAGTACAAATACTGATTCACCCCCCTCTCAGTATTTCAACAATAAATCGGTCAAGCCTCAGATTTTTTCTGAAGGGGAAATTGTCTTGCTTTGGGATCAGGACAAAGACCATTGGGGGCAGGAAAATTTAGGTCTATGTGGTTAGGACCTTATGTCATGTCAAAAGTGTTGAAGAAAGGTGCATATGAATTGACCGATTTCAATGGGAATAAGCTGCTTGAGCCTAGAAATGGGCTCTACTTGAAAAAGTACTATGCTTAGGCTTAGCGCTTTTTCCTTTATTTTTATTGTATGTATTTTATGTACAATAGTTCCTCGGTTTGTGTTTTATACCATATGTTGGTTTTTACAGATGTCTTTTGAGTAGTTCATAGGTTTTGTAGATGGCGCTAGTCGCCACACTTGTAACCTGGATTCAACTGTATGGGTTATTTACTCACCCTCAGGACAACTAGTTGCCTCAGGAGGCGCTTGCTTAGGTCCTGATACCAATAATGTGGTCGAATATAGGGCTGTCATTGAGCTTCTATGGGATGCTTTGTCACGTGGTATCACTCAGCTGGAGGTCTGAATTGACTCTCAACTGGTGGTTTCCCAACTCAATCGAGCTTATCAGGTATGGAACCCTATTTTACTATGTCAGTTTATGCAAGTTAGGTTATTGGAAAGAAATTTTGAGTTTATTACATTCAATCATATTCCAATAAATCAAAATTCATTAACTCATGTTTATGCTAATTATATCTTGGATTGACGCTTAACACATTTTGCATAAAAATATACAACATACACATTACAAAACACATGTAAATAAAACCAGAAAAATATATATATATATATATATATGTGAATATCTATCCATATAGATAGGTCAAGTCTTTGATCCTCATATCCAGTCATAACTGTATAATATTCAAACAATATACAAAAACTGGATTAAAGTCCATAAAATGCTACTAGGTCTAAGCTTGACCACCTTGGTCACTTGGACCACCCTGGTCCCCCTGATCATCCTGATCACCCCGCTCTCAGGCTTCTTCAGCCTCCTTGGCTACAACAGCCTCAACGACATCAATATATATAAGTATTGCTCTAGCTACCCACCTCATAAGGTGTATCCAGGTAGGTGGTATACCAACCACTAGCTCCTACATAGCAGTAAGGATATGCTCAATGCATAATGTAGGTACTCTTTGGGTAAGCCTGGCCAGCTTTCCCTCAAGAACCCTAATCAAACCCTGGTCTTCTCCCACCATGGGATGCACATACATGCATGAATGCCTAGCAGGGAGAACTGGTCCAATATCTGTATTTTAACATTTTAAAAGGATTGAAAACTCTTATACATATGTATATATCTTTATAATTAAAATTCATAAAAATTTTAAAACTTGAAAAAAAAATACCCGACTCTCCCCATGCTCCTCCGGGAGGGAGGACAAGGTTGGTATCACCTCAAAAATCTAGTCTAGCATATGGAAACTACTCTAGTGTTGGTACTTGTCGCTCCCACCAAAAGTAGAATTCGTCATCATATACGCTCTGAACTGATCCAAACTAGGCACCCTCTTAAAGAAAAAGGCCACCAATATACTAGAATAACCAAAAAAATTTCGTCGACCTCTTTTACAGTCATAGAGATGCTTCCTCATTATCAGGATTACTCCAAAACACCAGTCATATAGAGCTCCCTGTAGACAGTCCACTACAAGTCTCATTTGGTTTCGAGTTGCAAGGTGAAGTGATGATAACCCTGCAACCCTCAATATAGTACTCGCCAACACCTATAATGGCAAGCTGTGAATATGAACAATAGGGATGCAGATACCCCTATTTTGAGTACCAGGCTCACAATATATATCTATGTAGTTTTGTACACTTAGAAGGTCATAGCCTTTGCAGGTACCTTCCAAGTTAACCAGAGCTCCTCGTCGTGATAAACTGGAGATAAAGTAGACATCTTCCGAGGGGACCTCTAGAAACTCACTGTGAAGGTCAAACATACCAAGATCATGATCCCAATAGTTTATTAAAAACTCTAGTAGGAGGACATTTGATCGCATAGGTGAGGTATAGAATAATTTTAATAACCCACTTTGCCGCAAAGCATTTACCATGGGGGCATCTTGTAGAGATTCTTGGTCCATGTCTTCATGTTCCCTCTCCCTCCACTCAAGCACCATATTTCAATCTGATAGCAAGCCATTTATCAACCATTAAATTCATATAAAAAAATTATTTTTTGGCCCTACATAGCTTTTTTCTACCTCGCGCAGTGTACATGACTATCCTTTGGACAAGTAGCATATTGTACGAGACTTGCCTTCGGGAAACCCACGTACAGAATGGGTGTACGTGACTGTTGATATACCATACCTGTGTACACAATGTTCTTGCTTTGAGGACGTTGAAAAACATAAAAAATTATCCAAAAATTAAAATTTGCTTGGATCAAATGAAAGAGCATGGAGTGTAGTTTTACCTGACACTTGCGGTTTCGAGAATTGTCCACCAAGTTGTTCACAACGAGCAATCAAAGGTTGAGGTAAAACTTGTCTATTTTGGGTAAAAAATCAAATGGTGAGTTTTGATTTCTATTTTGAACTATTTATAGAAATATTATTTTAAAAGTGGGTTTTTTCCTATAGTTCATACTTTTTATATAAAAATCAAACTAATACCATATATTTTTTCTTCAATGTGACAGGTCTATGGTTTTTTAAAGTTGTTTTTTCGCTCATATAAGATGATTTTTGGTCATTCACATGCATTTTGCATTCATACCTATTCCATCTTAATCCTAGCATTACCACTTTGACCACGGACTATGGTATTTTTAACCATTAGTACCTCGTTTATGCCATTATTCTTCCATGGACAGGACTTTCCTCACATGAGTATCCTCATTTAGAACCCACTTATTGTCTTTCAATACTCATGCTGCAGTTGTCATAGGTTCAGGGGACTCTTCTTAGCTATTTTTCATGCCAAATTGAGCCTCATTTTTGTCTTTTTTTACAAGCTATCCATTTATAAGACTCCCCACCCTTATGGAGTTTCTTTAGGCCCAGGTCTAACTCCTCAAAATAGACTTGACTGTCGAGTAAAATTGTCCATTCAATCTCGTTAAGAATATGTGAATGGGCATCCGCATTGGTGGTAGGTTATCTCTTTCTCGGACCATGTGGAATAATACGAGAAAGGATCACTCTCTTTTCTATGGAAATGAGAAGAGTATTCTCAGGTATATTTTTATCACTTTTCCAAACCCGAGGGACTAAATTTACGAAAAAGGAACACTCGGTATGAGCTCAGTTTTCTCTTTTATGCTCTGGACCTAAACATGAAAAAGATTCCGAGTGTACTTCATGTCTTTATCATGCTCGTTAAACACTAAGAACAAAACATCAAGTTTATTGTTGTAAGCCCCATTTCTCGTACTAAAATGGATCTTTCCGAGTGATCTTGGTTTTCTTCACACTCGTAAAACTCAAGCTATATGTTGCTCTCGAAGGAGCGTTGGGTAGGTGGTAATTTAACCTTTTTCGGACCTCCCTGACTAAGTACGAAAAAGGTTCACCTTTTCTTGTAGGGAAGTTAAGAGAGTTCTTCTATGGTATGTTTTATACTTTTTTGGCATGAGGAGACTAAATTGGATGAAAAAGGACCCCCCTGGAGTCTTCTTCGGAGTTTTCAGACTCTCTAAACATGAAAAACACCAAGCAAGCATGTACTAGTTCGGGCTCATAAAATCCATGAATCAGTGACATTATCAAGAATTATTCCCTCTTCTCTTCAAGCTTGTTAAAAAATGAAGAGATACTTGAGTTGAATTTCCTGGACTCGTTAAAATTTAACAGGAAAGATAAAGAAGAAGTTTTCTTTTGGTTCCCAGTCGGTGGCAGCATGTATTCCTTGAACATAGCACTCTTTATTTTTTCTGATACTCATGTCTCAGTGTTCACTTTTAGTTAAGCTATTACTTCAAGTTTCTTACTCCTCCTCTTGCCATTTATAACTGGGGAATCTGATCATGTCTCCTACATGACAGATAAGTTTAGTTGTACTATCTACATAGTTAAAAGCTTCCTTGGGTCATCTTTGTGTCGTGCTCACTGTTCAAGGATTTAGCCCTACATCTGATATATATCCTGATCCCATCATTGTCCTATCTGCTATTACTTGCGTATCCCTTCCTTTACCTAGTTCCTAGTCACTCTTGTGATCCATTGGAGGATCTATTTCCTTCCTCATCACAGTATGGTTTCCCATCAGCACTTCCCGATGACGAAGGCCTAGAGTTTTTGACGATCGTACCTTAGGATTCACTTTCATTATTGGTGAATTCCTTTGCTTCAGTTGTCAATTATCACCTATTGGTTGAAAATCTATTGAATCCTATCCATGTTCGACTTCAATAACATCTATTCACATGGCCTGGATTGTACTGGTTTTTTTGGTTTTTGACGAAGACCTTAGGTTCATGTCTATGGCCTAAGTTGCGCAAGATTATGTTGTGATCACTTACATAGTTTCCAGATCTTTGAAGACTCATCATTATTGTATATTGTGGCTTTGATCCACCTTTGTAATATACGTGGTCTTGAAACCGTATCATATGATGTACTCAAATATTGTAAAGGAGCTAGTGTTCCCGTATATTGAACATGGCATCCTCAGATATGACTTTGTATATGACATTACTATGTATTTGTTTCATGTACTTCATCTGATCCATTAGAATTCTAATTTCTCCAAGATAATGATTATAATGTATTTCAGCCATCGTTTCCGTCTGACCTCACACATTAGGGGGCATCTGTTATCAACCCAAATGGCACTTCTCCGTCTGAGTGACAACATTCCTTATGTTGGTATGCAAAAGGACATATCAAGATTGAAGTTTGCCAAAACACTATAAATGGGCATGACTTGGGATGTATTTACCTTTAAACCAGCTTGCTACATAATTTTTCTAAGTGTTCAGTTGCATACATGACTATCTCCATTGCAACTCGCGTACTGTACGCGACTATCTGCATTGTAAACTGCGTACATCAGCGTATGCGGGTTTCCTTTAAGAAACTCACGTGTCATACGCGGGTTTCCTATATTAATAGTCGCGTACACCTTAGTTTGACCTTAAAAATATAAAACATGATTAATGGAGACTAGTTGGAACCTAATCATTAACTATCCCAACTGTTTCAACCACCCCAACCTTTGAAATCACTCTATTTACCAAAGTATAAATAGAGGCCTCGGGGAGGGCATTAATTAATCAAGATAAGAGAGAAAAGTTATTCTGATGGTATATCTTCAGAAGTCTTGGAGCAACAAAACTCAGAGTCCTTTGGTTGCAGAGGAGTCCTTGTCTCAGAAGCTGGGTTGTATTCTTATTTCATTCATTGATTGTTAATAAAGAAAGTTCTTCTTCCAACATTGTGTTTAGTCTCTTTCATGTATCATGGTTAATGAATATCTTTGATTATGCATTTGACATATTGTTTATCTAACCTCTTATATATACATGCATGAGATAGTACTTGGAGAATTTTATCTTTACAGGTGAAAGAGGTGCATCCCTGGAAGCTTTGGAGAGAAGAGGAGCGGGAGGAGATCAAGCTTGGATCAACCGTCGCTAATCGGGTAAGTCGAGACTTTCTTCCTATTCCCTTTCTATTCTCTTGTAAAGCTGATTGTCTGCAAGGTTAGTAATAAGTTGGTAACCCTAGACCCTAGGTTACAAGGGTGCTTAATATTGAACAACAGTGTGGTCTAATGGATCCCAACAACCCATGTCATCAACCTATGGTCATCATACTGATGATACCTGCTCAACCAGTGACTCTGTACTTAAGAGTCGAAAAGGAAAAGTCAAGAATCCTTGTTTGTTATGAAAGGATATGCACCTTACTTACATTTGTCCTCGTATGGATGAAGCTTCAAAGTTGTTGGAATATATTACTATTCCTCAGCAACAAATTCCAATAGGTTACCTTAAGTTGTCTCTTGACCCCCTACTTTTTAATCGATTGGTCAATTCGGTTTGATATTATTGTTCCTTAGCAAGAGTGAATTTAAAGTGATCGGTTCAGTTTCATCCATTGTTGATCCCACTTTTCCTTTGAAGAGTGAAGTTAAAGTGGTTGATTCGATGTTATCCCCACCCGATCCCACTCTTTCATCCGAGAGTGTTGAGACTAAAGTAGTCACTTTGACACAATCTTCGTTGCATCATACTCCTCCATTTGATAGTCAACTGAAACCTGCTGAAGTTTTTGTAGTTAGTTCGGATTATTCTACGCAAGGGGAAATTTTATCTTTTTTAACAGAACCCTCTCCAAGTACTGAGGTTATTCCTTTGACTGGAGTAATATAAAAACATCGCATCTTCATTCAAGTGTTCCTTTCCAAATACCTATGCGAGTCACCACTAAGAGCATACTATTCACTATTATTGATGAAGGAGATTTTGTTAGTATTCTATCCTCAACTGCTTGGAAAGCTATAGGTTCTCCTAAGCTTGTGCCAGCTTCCAACCCGATATTGGCTTTTAATAGAAGACCTACTACACATTTAGGGATCCTTCCTCACTTACCTATTACCTTAGGAGGGAAAAATGTCTATATTGATGTTATGGTAGTCCAAGGACATTTAGATTTCAACCTTCTCCTTGGATGTGATTATGCTTACGCAATGAAAGTTGTAGTGTCCACACTCTTTCGAGTGATGCATTTTCCCCATGATGGGAATATTGTGATCATTGATAATATTTCCATTGTTAAAACTGATCATCGTATAACTCCTGGTCATTAGACTTCCCTGAATATCCTGCATGGTCTTGTGGTTCCTTCCCCTTCATCATCCATGCCTCTCGACTGTAGACATCATGTCAGAGTTCAGTTGTTTGTACACCGATATCTTCTTCCCATCATAGGGAAGCTTAGGGGGCATGTCTCCAGTCTTTGGATACCATACAGAGTTAAGCCGCTAGCATATTATGTAAGGGGGGCAACCTTCCAACCTCTGGACATCATGCTGGCTAAGAACTGAAGGCAAGAATAGTTCCTATCATGTGTCAAGCTCGTTAAAAAAATGAAATAGATACAATTACAAGCAGAGTTTTGATTATGTGTTGATATCGTTAAAAAATGAAATAGGTTCTTGAGCATATTATTTTTCTGTGTTAAGCTCGTTAAAAAAATGAAACAGGCATTCTCAAGCATAGTTTACCTTTTGGTTTCAAGCTTGTGTAAAAATGAAGCCAATCCCAAGCATAGTTTACCTTTTGGTTTTAAGCTTGTGTAAAAATGAAAGAATTCTCGAGCATAGTTCCCTTAATATGTCAAGATCCTTAAAAAATAAAATCGGATTTCTTAAGAAAAGTTTACCTTTGGTTTCAAGCTTGCATAAAAATGAAACCATCCTTCAAGCATAGTTATTTTCTATTTAAATCTTGTGTAAAAATGAAACAGGTCCCCACAAGCATAGTTCTTTACTGTTTGAAGTTTGTGTAAAAATGAAACAGGTCATCCCTTTAAAGGTGAGTTTTCCATCCTTTTTAGAACTTGAACCTTCATTTCATCTGCTGTTAGATCCTCTTTCTTGCTTGGTCTCTGGTGAACCTTTTCTTAATAGTAGCCCCAAGTTTTAGGTTTGGTGAAGAAAAAAGAGTAGGAAGATGAAACGAAGCTTGGCGGTCATGTATTCAAACTCCTTATGTTGAATTTGAGCTGCTAGATAGCTTTACTGGGGGAAATTATAAACCTATAGACATCATGTTGGGAAAATACTACCGAAAAGAATCAAGACGAGCATACTTTATTCTTGGTTTCAAGCTCGCTAAACCATGAAACAACATCTCGAGCATAGTTCATTCTCTGTTGCAAGCTCATTAAAAAATGAAGTAGATACCCTGAGCATTCTTGCAATTGGTCTTTGAGCTCATTAAAAACAGTAATATGGTGTCGGGCTTACTTTTTACATTTTCTGTGATCTGGTTAAAACATGAAAAGTGGTTTGAGCTTAGTTTATTTCTTTTTCATGCTATAGATTCAAACATGAAAAAGGTTCTGAGTGCTCTTGAAACCATATTCGTGCTTGTTAAACGTTAGTACAAAGGTTTCAAGTATACTTTTATCATTTTTTGTGGGTCATTAAACTATTTATGAAAAGGAACCCTAGTGAAGTTATCTTTAAGCTCTTTTTACACTCTCAAAATATGAATAGATTTCTGAGTGAACTTGTTGGTTTCACACTAATAAAAGTACTTGAAAGGTCGTATTTCCAATGGTAGTTTACCCCTTTTTCGGTTTGGCTAGACTATTTACGAAAAATGTACACTCTATCCAAATCATTGATTGGAAGAGTTCTCTAAGGTATTATGTTATACATTTTTTGGTCCTTGGGGACTAAAATGTATGATTTGTTTTTCATAGTCTTCTTTAGTCATGTTTAGACTCTCTAAACATGGATGACACCGATTTTTATTTCACTGGACTTGTTAAATTAAGCATTGAAATACCCTTTCCAGGAACGAACCTCTCCTTTCCTAGGTTTGTGAAAAATATGCGATTGGACTCATCCAAAAGATGGGATATATATATAATTTGTTACCCTTTTCCAATTTGTTAAAAATAAAAGAGGAACTCATTGATCATGATGGAGAAATTAAGGGAATGGGAGATCAATTTTTGTATTAATGGAAACTTTTTAGTCACCTTTGAACATGGCACCTGTCTGCATTTCATTCAAACAGTTGGGTATTCAGCTTGTGTCCAAGTCGATCCACTTTCATGACTCATGTCACTCCTTTCAATCATTTCAAAGAATACATTTTCCTTTGTCGCATTATTTCTTAGTATTTTCCTCATCTAGTCAATGCTGCCAAGTATTTGGTCATGACATTCAATGCTCAAAGGAAAGTTGTGTGTTAAGAATCACCCTCTGTAGTCAAACCTACCTTTCTTTTGTGTCGGTTACCTTTGAGTCATTCCTATGGTTACATCATACTCAATTTCCAACAATTTTGTTCCAAGTTTCATGTCATTGATGTGGGATTCATCATGGCCCTCCTTCAACGAGACTATTCCTATCGACATTAGCATGTTTTCCAGGAACTAGTCTTAGAAAAACGTTAGTTCCTTGAGATCTGCATACCTTAATGGTAGGTTTCCTCACTTTCGACAATAGGATTTCATCATTGGCCTTTGATCGAGAGATTCAACTGAGTGTTCGACATCACTTCATCTATTCACATTCGGAGGAATGTACTAGGGTACCTTGGGAATCATTGACATTAATGGTGATTTACCTGGCGCTTGTTAACGATTCACATAATTTACCAATAATCAAGTGGTTTCTATCATGTTTGACTTCAATACATCTATTCACATGGATAGAATCATACTTTCTTGAGAATGGGATGAAGACCCTGGGTATTCTTTGAGCATTCATTTGTTATGTTTTCCTTCCCCTAGGTTGTGATGGACTGTCTTGTATGATTTATTGCATGGATCCACATTATATGTCAGTGGATATGCTCATATTTGCGTTAGTATGACATAGATATACATTGTATGTCTGGTATCTATGCCCAAATTTGAGTCTCTCTCGGATGGATCTACGTTGTATTTCAGTATCCATGACATTTTGTATCTCACATGGATCTACATTGTATTGGTCAGAAGCCATGTTGTGATTCTTTTGGGATATGTATTAAAGATTAAAGTATTGTAGAATGATCTTTATTGTTGACGAATTCTAATCCTTGAACCCTTGCCTCAAAGTCATAACCACCTAAATCTCATCATCACCTTGATCATGAGATAGGTATCTTAGTTTCTGCTCCATCCTCTTAGAGTTTGAATGAGAGAAATGAAAAAAGGAATATTTTTCCCCTGCATTTTCCATGTTTTGAGCCACCACCATGCCTTGCCCATTAAAAATAGGCGGTAATAGGTCGATAACGCTCCTTACACACTTACAATGTGAGGTGCTGCCACTTGTTTCCTTCATACAACTAACGATACCCCTCAACAATGCCTCTTGTCCTTCTACAAAGTGCGGTGCTCCTTCCAAAAATGCAAAAAAGAGAAGATCTCGAGATGTTTACCAAAGAAACCCTCATGGATCCTCATCCATAAGAATTTGGACATGTGGAACTTGAATTCCCCTATCAATGGGATGATCTCTTGACCTTCTCCCTAAAATATTCAATCTACCTTATCCCTTTTAGCCTTTAACTACACCCTTACCCCTCATATTTAAGGGAGAAAGAACAGAGTAGCCAAATGTTGGAAAAACAATGATAGACTCTTTGATGCACTGGAGCTAGGTGAGGCATTTAGGCAAGGTGTTTATAGGGAATTATTCTCAACATCAAGGCTTGGTTTAGTTTTCTTCTCCTTTTTTATCAATACAAATGTTTTTCCCTTTCCCGTGAGTGATTTGTGTTAATGTGACTTATTCATTTCTTTTCTCCTTGATCGCTAGCATATAATGCTAAATTATATTGTTTCTTTCACCTTTTGTGTCTTGTATTGATCATTCTTTTGCAAGTATAGCTGATCATGAAGGAATTCAGGAGACAATGGTCACTTTTGTTGTGAGGTAAAAAAGCTTGGAATTCAAGTGTTTTAACAGTCTAGGGAGACAATGGTCTCTCTCTCTCTCTCTCTCTCTCTCTCTCTCTCTCTCTCTCCCCTCCCCCCCCACTCTCTCTCTCTCCCTCCCTCTCTCCCTCCCTCTCCCTCTCTCTCTCTCTCTCTCGCTCTCTCTCTCTCTCTCTCGCTCTCTCTCTCTCTCTCTCGCTCTCTCTCTCTCTCTCTCGCTCTCTCTCTCTCTCTCTCGCTCTCTCTCTCTCTCTCTCGCTCTCTCTCTCTCTCTCTCGCTCTCTCTCTCTCTCTCTCGCTCTCTCTCTCTCTCTCTCGCTCTCTCTCTCTCTCTCTCGCTCTCTCTCTCTCTCTCTCGCTCTCTCTCTCTCTCTCTCGCTCTCTCTCTCTCTCTCTCGCTCTCTCTCTCTCTCTCTCGCTCTCTCTCTCTCTCTCTCGCTCTCTCTCTCTCTCTCTCGCTCTCTCTCTCTCTCTCTCGCTCTCTCTCTCTCTCTCTCGCTCTCTCTCTCTCTCTCTCGCTCTCTCTCTCTCTCTCTCGCTCTCTCTCTCTCTCTCTCGCTCTCTCTCTCTCTCTCTCGCTCTCTCTCTCTCTCTCTCGCTCTCTCTCTCTCTCTCTCGCTCTCTCTCTCTCTCTCTCGCTCTCTCTCTCTCTCTCTCGCTCTCTCTCTCTCTCTCTCGCTCTCTCTCTCTCTCTCTCGCTCTCTCTCTCTCTCTCTCGCTCTCTCTCTCTCTCTCTCGCTCTCTCTCTCTCTCTCTCGCTCTCTCTCTCTCTCTCTCGCTCTCTCTCTCTCTCTCTCGCTCTCTCTCTCTCTCTCTCGCTCTCTCTCTCTCTCTCTCGCTCTCTCTCTCTCTCTCTCGCTCTCTCTCTCTCTCTCTCGCTCTCTCTCTCTCTCTCTCGCTCTCTCTCTCTCTCTCTCGCTCTCTCTCTCTCTCTCTCGCTCTCTCTCTCTCTCTCTCGCTCTCTCTCTCTCTCTCTCGCTCTCTCTCTCTCTCTCTCGCTCTCTCTCTCTCTCTCTCGCTCTCTCTCTCTCTCTCTCGCTCTCTCTCTCTCTCTCTCGCTCTCTCTCTCTCTCTCTCGCTCTCTCTCTCTCTCTCTCGCTCTCTCTCTCTCTCTCTCGCTCTCTCTCTCTCTCTCTCGCTCTCTCTCTCTCTCTCTCGCTCTCTCTCTCTCTCTCTCGCTCTCTCTCTCTCTCTCTCGCTCTCTCTCTCTCTCTCTCGCTCTCTCTCTCTCTCTCTCGCTCTCTCTCTCTCTCTCTCGCTCTCTCTCTCTCTCTCTCGCTCTCTCTCTCTCTCTCTCGCTCTCTCTCTCTCTCTCTCGCTCTCTCTCTCTCTCTCTCGCTCTCTCTCTCTCTCTCTCGCTCTCTCTCTCTCTCTCTCGCTCTCTCTCTCTCTCTCTCGCTCTCTCTCTCTCTCTCTCGCTCTCTCTCTCTCTCTCTCGCTCTCTCTCTCTCTCTCTCGCTCTCTCTCTCTCTCTCTCGCTCTCTCTCTCTCTCTCTCGCTCTCTCTCTCTCTCTCTCGCTCTCTCTCTCTCTCTCTCGCTCTCTCTCTCTCTCTCTCGCTCTCTCTCTCTCTCTCTCGCTCTCTCTCTCTCTCTCTCGCTCTCTCTCTCTCTCTCTCGCTCTCTCTCTCTCTCTCTCGCTCTCTCTCTCTCTCTCTCGCTCTCTCTCTCTCTCTCTCGCTCTCTCTCTCTCTCTCTCGCTCTCTCTCTCTCTCTCTCGCTCTCTCTCTCTCTCTCTCGCTCTCTCTCTCTCTCTCTCGCTCTCTCTCTCTCTCTCTCGCTCTCTCTCTCTCTCTCTCGCTCTCTCTCTCTCTCTCTCGCTCTCTCTCTCTCTCTCTCGCTCTCTCTCTCTCTCTCTCGCTCTCTCTCTCTCTCTCTCGCTCTCTCTCTCTCTCTCTCGCTCTCTCTCTCTCTCTCTCGCTCTCTCTCTCTCTCTCTCGCTCTCTCTCTCTCTCTCTCGCTCTCTCTCTCTCTCTCTCGCTCTCTCTCTCTCTCTCTCGCTCTCTCTCTCTCTCTCTCGCTCTCTCTCTCTCTCTCTCGCTCTCTCTCTCTCTCTCTCGCTCTCTCTCTCTCTCTCTCGCTCTCTCTCTCTCTCTCTCGCTCTCTCTCTCTCTCTCTCGCTCTCTCTCTCTCTCTCTCGCTCTCTCTCTCTCTCTCTCGCTCTCTCTCTCTCTCTCTCGCTCTCTCTCTCTCTCTCTCGCTCTCTCTCTCTCTCTCTCGCTCTCTCTCTCTCTCTCTCGCTCTCTCTCTCTCTCTCTCGCTCTCTCTCTCTCTCTCTCGCTCTCTCTCTCTCTCTCTCGCTCTCTCTCTCTCTCTCTCGCTCTCTCTCTCTCTCTCTCGCTCTCTCTCTCTCTCTCTCGCTCTCTCTCTCTCTCTCTCGCTCTCTCTCTCTCTCTCTCGCTCTCTCTCTCTCTCTCTCGCTCTCTCTCTCTCTCTCTCGCTCTCTCTCTCTCTCTCTCGCTCTCTCTCTCTCTCTCTCGCTCTCTCTCTCTCTCTCTCGCTCTCTCTCTCTCTCTCTCGCTCTCTCTCTCTCTCTCTCGCTCTCTCTCTCTCTCTCTCGCTCTCTCTCTCTCTCTCTCGCTCTCTCTCTCTCTCTCTCGCTCTCTCTCTCTCTCTCTCGCTCTCTCTCTCTCTCTCTCGCTCTCTCTCTCTCTCTCTCGCTCTCTCTCTCTCTCTCTCGCTCTCTCTCTCTCTCTCTCGCTCTCTCTCTCTCTCTCTCGCTCTCTCTCTCTCTCTCTCGCTCTCTCTCTCTCTCTCTCGCTCTCTCTCTCTCTCTCTCGCTCTCTCTCTCTCTCTCTCGCTCTCTCTCTCTCTCTCTCGCTCTCTCTCTCTCTCTCTCGCTCTCTCTCTCTCTCTCTCGCTCTCTCTCTCTCTCTCTCGCTCTCTCTCTCTCTCTCTCGCTCTCTCTCTCTCTCTCTCGCTCTCTCTCTCTCTCTCTCGCTCTCTCTCTCTCTCTCTCGCTCTCTCTCTCTCTCTCTCGCTCTCTCTCTCTCTCTCTCGCTCTCTCTCTCTCTCTCTCGCTCTCTCTCTCTCTCTCTCGCTCTCTCTCTCTCTCTCTCGCTCTCTCTCTCTCTCTCTCGCTCTCTCTCTCTCTCTCTCGCTCTCTCTCTCTCTCTCTCGCTCTCTCTCTCTCTCTCTCGCTCTCTCTCTCTCTCTCTCGCTCTCTCTCTCTCTCTCTCGCTCTCTCTCTCTCTCTCTCGCTCTCTCTCTCTCTCTCTCGCTCTCTCTCTCTCTCTCTCGCTCTCTCTCTCTCTCTCTCGCTCTCTCTCTCTCTCTCTCGCTCTCTCTCTCTCTCTCTCGCTCTCTCTCTCTCTCTCTCGCTCTCTCTCTCTCTCTCTCGCTCTCTCTCTCTCTCTCTCGCTCTCTCTCTCTCTCTCTCGCTCTCTCTCTCTCTCTCTCTCCCCCCCCCCCCCCTCTCTCTCTATTGTGAAAGTAATTTCACATTTATCTCCTAAGATGATATTTGAATTCTGATGTATATATTTATGTTATGATTTCACCTATAGTCATGCAAAAGTAGAATCGTTTGATTGATGTGGAATGCCTAGAAAAAATTCAAGTTTGGAGTCTAACAACTAGACCTATTGAGAATAGCTTGTGAAATGAAACATTTTGATACCAATAACATCATAACATTTCATAACATCATAACATGGTTTCTTATCACCAGATACCAATTGAACATAGCATACATGTATGCATTCATTATCACATTTATATATACACAATATCTACGTAAAAATCATTAATTTTTGAACCATAAATAATGCAATTCATTAAAATAAGCCACTTAAACTTGATAAATCATTTCGAACTTATAAAATATAATAGATATACCAATTTGTAACCACCCATGTCATAATACGAAAACCAAAGAAAATAAAAATAAAAATTCAAAGTGGACATTAATTATTCATAAACATTAAAACATAATGGGGAAAACTTGTATGTTTTGAGATGAATCAACTCAATAGAGTGCAAAACAAATTATACGAAAATGCTATATTTATTCCTAAGAATTTTCGCTTGTGTGTACCCACAAGTGGTGGGAAAACTAGTGTTGCTATGTTAAACATAATTCAACAAATTGTTGTTGATTTGAGAAAGTTTAAAGTTGCTTGTGTTGTACCTATTAAATCATTGGCTACAGAGATGGTTGGAAAATTGACTAACCAACTCCCAATCAATGTCTTGCCAACATATAGAGTAAACTCAAATCATTTTCACCACTCCTAAAAATGGGATATCATTACCAAAAAGTATAGGGATATGACATATACCCAACTTGTGTTCAACTTTTGATAATTGACGAGATTCATTTTTTACATGCAAATAATAAAGGACCAACGTTGGAGAGCATTGTTTCTAGGACGATTAGGGAAATCAAGAATTATTCGATTGGTGGCATTATCTACAACACTTCCAAAACAAGATTTTTATCATTGATAGGATTCATCTTTAGATGATAATAGAGGACCTTTGCTGGAAAACATTGTTTCTAGGATGATTAGGTAAATATATGCTACTAAATAAATGATTAGATTGGTGGAATTGTCTGCATTACTTCCAAACTACAAGATTAGATCATTGATAGGATTCATCTGTTACATAATAGAGGACGAGTGCTAGAAATCATCGTATCTATGCCAATTACAAAAATACAAACTTCTCAAAAAATGATTAGATTGGTTGGATTGTCTAGAACACTTCCAAACTATGAGCTTTTGATCATTGATGAGATTCATCTTTTACATAATAGAGGACCAATACTAGAAATCATTGTATCCGGGGCAATTAGGGAAATAGGGACTTCCCAAGAAATGATTTGATTGGTAGGATTTTCTACAACACTTCCAAACTATGAGCCTTTGATCATTGATGAGATTCACATTTTACATCATAATGGAGGACTAGTGCTAGAAAGCTTTGTTTCTAGAACGGTTAGGGAAATCAAGACTACTCAAGAAATGATTCGATTGGTATGATTTCTTGCAACACTGCCAGACTATGAGGATGATTCCTTATTTTGAGGGTTTAAGTCAAATGGGAGACTCTAACATGTTTGCTAAAGAAAACTATCAAAACCATGTATAAAATATCACATAAATTATTTTACAGTAAGTAGTTCTAACATAAGGTTTCTTTGTTATAAGTACTTAATACATACATTGATAGACATTATGCAAAATTATGATAGGCAAATCATACAAAATTATCATATATAGTCTAAAATTAACTACATTATGTACTTGATACATGCAAATATATAAGTTTAAATGATTTTTTTTTAAATCTAATCCAAACATAACTGAAGAGATGTATGAAACTCTATGTGATATGATATGTATGAATCTCCTCTCTCTCCTCCTCCCTTAGGTTTGCATGTAACACATGTCCATGCATATGTAAGTGCAAATATTAAATTAAAAAATTAGAGGAAATTTCAACTCAAAATGGGTCTCCTAGAGAAAATAATAAAATAATAGTTAAACTTATAAAATAATATTTATTAATTTTGGAGGAAGAAAATAAAAAAAACTACTTTTTTGTTCGTATTTTCGAAATATATCCCTGTGTTTTTACTCAAATTTCGATCAGGAGAGCTCGTTGGATGCGGAATTAAATTATGCATCCAACGAGTATCCACTCGACATACTTTTGACGGATCCCGCTACCCCAAAAATAAGAAATACATGAAAAATGTGATGATGAAATCATCATCACATTTTTTTAGGTATTTATTATTTTTACGGTAGCGAGTTTTGTCAAAAGTATGCCAAGTGGGTACTCGTTGGATGCATAATTTAATTCCGCATCCAACGAGCTCTCCCAAAAAAAATTTGAGTAAAAACACAAGGAGATATGTCGAAAAAACAAACAAAAAAAGTAGTTTTTTTATGATACCTATCCCCAAATTTATATTAAAATTTTTTTTAAGACCTATATGGTTTTCAAATTTAAAGCAATTTCATTGGCTAACACATGATGACATGGAATTTTAATTAGGTTTGAAAGGCCCATTTTGAGTTGAAATTTCGTCTAATGATAATTACAATTTTAACTAACTTGATTCTAATATTAAAATGAACTTATAAAAATAAAATTGGAAAGAATAACAAATTATAAATCATTACATGAGTAATGACCCCATACCCATAATGGTTGGAGATTGAAGACTACCCCACCAACTTGAATTTTAAATTTTAAATTAAATAAAAAATTCCATATATTAAATAAACTAAAATTAACTAACACTTGAAATTGTAACAAAAAGTTTGAGAAATGCAATTTACCTTTGATGTCTCGATGTCTGTGACATATGGTGTATCTTTGAAAATAGATGATGAGAGGCACCCCATACTCGTAGTACCAGGAGAGGGTAATAGAATCTATGAACACAACCATTTTCAATTTCATAAAGCATGTTCACTTTAATGACAAGATGTAAACTTGTTCAATTGAACGTTGAAAAATGTCAAGCAATACAATTAAAGCATAAATATGGATATTTAAGCAAATTTAACTCTTTGAATCCTTCTAAATTTACACTAGAAGACACTCTAAAATCATGTTCCTTCATATTCGAGAGAATTGCAATTAAAGAACATTTAAAATATTCATTGTTATATCTCTCAATTTGCAAACACATGGATCTAGCAACAAAAAGTTCTTGTAATATATGAAAAACTTATCAATTAAATATAACATAGTCCTCTGATCCTCTTCCTTCTCCCTCACGAGATAAAAGGTCAAACCACCCATATTTCCATATGTTGGCATAAGACCTAACATATTCAAGGCTCATATATTCTACCTCTTCATTTGTTCTATAAATAAAACTTTCGCAAGAACTTTCTCATGCTCTCTCTCACCTCAAGCCGACATTAATTCCTATAAACACCAGTGTTAAAATATATGTTATGACAACTATCTTTTCTCGACCAACCTAATATGTAGCCTCCATATATGATATTAAAGAGACAAGCCTTTGATGAAGAGACATCAAAGGAGGTGGAGGTCAAGGAAATGCCAGATCTTGAAAGGCACCTCTTTTATTATACGTTTGACTTTTTCTAACCCCATAATATTTGGATGGAAGTTCTATAGAATATGGATTCATATTTTAAAAAAATCACATAGGAAAATGTAGCAAAATAATGAGGAACGTTATCATTCCATGGACATCTACCATAGACTGCGAGGAAGTGATCATAGAGATAAATGCACAATGTGAGTTGGCTTGAAATATTGCACCTTCCACATTGGTTGCTTTGATCCTTCTTTAAAATTAAACATTGAAATTTCTTGTTTTTTTTACCGTCTTCTTTAAAATAGGGCCACTTATCAATTTCCATCACCTCTACATTTTCTCTTCACATCAAGTGAATGAAACCATCTATAGATAGACCAATACTTTCATATACATCATTGAATTTTCCGAAGGAGTGAAAAAACTATCTCCAAGCTTTTTCTACTCTCAGCAAGGAGTTCTAAACTAGTAAGATCACCCTTCAATTTCACATGGTGGGATGTGTAATGTTGAAGGGTCAATTTATGAACATCATTTTACCAAGGAATATCCTTTGGTACATCTGAGGGATAGGTGTTTATGGGTGTACTACCATCCTCTTGTTCAATAGTGACCCTCCTCGCTTAACCTTCACACCTCGCCTCAGCGTCGACAACATGTTGATATCCACTCCCTGTCGAACCCTGATCCTCTATAAACACAAAAAAAATTGTGTATAAAGACACACATAATCATATTGAACATGTACATCTACAATTGATTTTATACTAACATAAATAAATTATACACAAAATTATACCAACAAAAGGAGGTCGATATAAACATTGTGTATAGGATGACATGGGAGAATTTTCCATTTTCAAATCATTATCCCTCTACCTAGAATGACAATAATATGACCACAATTTATCATACGATGAATCATATCTCTTTTGACTAGATGTAAATGCATGAACACTCTCACGAGACAATATTTTCAAAGATGTCTCTGAAAGGAGAGAAATATTAAGTTAATAATTTCAATGTTTGATTAAAGAAAAATACCTATGCATGTTCACACACTTTTACACGTGCATAAATATACATACCATAATCTTGATTTGGTATGCTAGATTCTCTAGACGAGTCAAACAATCTCCAAGTACCGGCATCGATGTGTGTTTGACTTGATGGCCTTGCCTCAGTAGATGTCTTGATATCACTGGACTTCTTAGGAAAAATTTTCCTCGAAGAGAAAGCCAATGACTCATCAGGTAACGAATCCTCTCTTTTCATGTCATCGAGTTGTTGTCTCCTACTTCATGTAAATTCACAATGCAATACAACAATGCAATACAAGCTCATTACAGCTCCAAATTTTAAGTTTTGATTGCAAGAGAAAACAATAGAATATAAGTAAATGCCATCGTTTCCAGCAAAGTCATATCCAAAAATGTCATTGTCATTCACATATTGAAAAAATACGAAAAAAGTAAGCAAATGCCCATACCCCAAAATACTTATTGTGATACATTAATGTTTCGATGATGTTGTTGAAAGGTTCATTTCAATGCAAGTGCATTGGAGGAACAACAATAATCACGTTGTCATTATCACGGACAACAACAAAATATACAAAACTAGAAGTCTATTGCGAAATGGAAAATATGAGTGGCCATGAGGTTCTTAGCCACCAATGAAATTCATGGTCTTGAATCATCAATTACAACAAAGGAGATTCAACAAAATATGTACAACAAAAATTGTACAAAGCCATACTTGTTGATTATAACATCTTGTGAAATAAGGTTGAATAATTCTTTCATCATAGCAATCTTCCTTCTCATTGTTTTAGGCATAGTTGGACAATATCATTTGGATATTTTGAGTGATGTAGGCATAGTTGGACAACATCATTTGGATCTCTTGAGTCATGATGATGCTGATATCTAATTTAAGGTGACAGTCTAACTAAAACCAAATTGATGTATGAGATACTTGGATATGATTATAGATGTTGTTTTACTATGATTTCTCGTGATTGCTATCAAGCTTATTTGAAATCCTATTTCTCAACAAAAAATGTTAAGTAATGACCTTACGCAAAAATTCTGCAAAATTTTATATGATACTAGGGAATGGTATACAATGTACATCAAGTAGTGAATGAAATCCAAACTCATTAGATTGAAATTATTTTCATGAAACTAATGTATGCAAACAACATATTAATAATATTTATTTGGGATTACTAGGTAGTGAATTATAGGAAAGACAATCAAACTATTTTCTCTCTTGTTAATCCAATGGATTATTGTAAGACAATATGTCATATTTAAAAGAAGTATTAGATGGGTAATATAACAAAGAAGATTGTCTATAAGAGCCATTTATTTCTTGTTCCTAATTCTAGGTTTAAGGAGAAGATCTTAACTTAATATAATTATTCAATGACCGCTAATCATATTATCTTAAAAAAAATCTTACTACACCCAAAAAAAAATGTGACATTGTTAGGATAGCCATAGAAAGAAATCTGACATTGTTAGGAGAGTCTAGGTTTATTTCAACCATTGCTTATTCCCAATCAGAAGTGGGAGTGAAGTAGCATGAAAATGGACATTGTTAGGAGAGTCTAGGTTTGCTTCAACCATTATCTATTCCAAATCCAATATGGGATTTAATTATCAAGGATTTCAACACTTATTTTCCTTAGGTGGTTGAAAAATTAAATGGACAAACAAAAATAGTAAATGAAAGTATTAAATAAGTATACAATAAAGATGAGTATTCAAACCCAAACTAACGTCTACCTGGTTTAATTTTTGTTGAATATAATTATGCACTAGTATATTCTAATCGCAAGGAGTGATCATATGTATTGATCATTTTTTATTGATTATTTTCATTTTGGTTTGGATTTTTTATTTATTTAACAAGTTAAGGTGAAATAAATGCTTATATACAATAACTCTATTGTTTAATGTTTAACATGATGACCAGATGAATATGATTGGATAATGAACCAAAAATGAAATTCATCATCAACCAAAAGTCTTTGAAAGATGATGTCATGTTTATGATAATATCTTTGGTCAAGCCCTTTGAGTTCATCAGTTCATCATAATATTTTATGTAGGAATTTCAAATCAAAACATTAGTCTCAAACTCATAAGTTTAAACAAGAACTAATATTTGAACATTTCAAAGCGATCTTGTTTGAATCATATCTAACAATATTAATTAATTTACAATTTGGTGATTAAGTTTTAGTTTGCAGGTTGTGAACTCATGCCAATATGTATTTCATGCTCCAATTCCTATATACAAGTATACCTAGTTATCTTAAAAAATGAATCACTAGTGACGTTAAAAAAATCTTAATATATGTATATTCTAAAAAAATCTAATTATTAATTTATAACATTATATTTTGATTTTATTTTTAATTATTTTTTGTGATCTCCAAAAAAATACGTTTCCTTAATTGTTAAGCCACTCAACTTATACAATTACAATCGATTATACATATTTTATGTATTACAGTTACAATGAGGAATAATAATTTACTTGTCACTTTTTTAGTTACGATATGTAAACCTTTATTATTTATTATAAAAATATGAAAAACAGTTCAAAGTTTTTGGAATCTTTTAAATAGTAATTGATTTGAGTTTGGAATTGGATGTTACTGTTAAAAAACTAAGTTGTCATTTTTTGCACATTGACGATCTTGTTAAGTAAAGGATAAAAATGAATATGAGAAATTTTAAAATTTTATTATTATTTAATTATATATTTAAAAATTTAATAAGATGGAATAGTATTTAATAAATTTAAATGTTTTTATATTTGATTGAATATTTTTTTTAAAATGAAATTGATATAAAATTTTATATATTTAAATGTTTTTATATTTGATTGAATATTTAAAAAAAAAATGAAATTGATATAAAATTTTATATATTTAAATGTTTAAATTTTTTAAATTGTTGAAATGAAATTAATATAAAATGTTATATAGTCTAATATATATTAGAAAAGCATCAAACATGTTGTGAAATAAAATGACAAAATAATATTATACAAGGGTTTCCGTAATTACATTTCTTATTGGGTTTTGTCAATTGAAATAAGGATAAACTCGGGGATAAACCAATTGCCTAGCAACAAATAACTCCAGCATAGATAGAAATAATGACAAACAAGATTTATGTATTCGATATATTTGTGAAGAAAACCATCTTATACAATAGATAACTATAATGATAAACTAACGATAGCTGATTGCAACAGTCCCCTAATCTTCCTAGCTTAAGCCTGCTACACAAAAGGTAAAATTCTATACATCTTTTTGTCACAAAACAAAATAAGATTCAAATATACAGAGCTCCAAAAAGCATTTATTCGTTGTTACTATATGTCATGTACAATGGTGTGAACATAATCAAGCAAATTAATATGTTTTCCATGTTAATGAGTTGTTCCAGTTTTAATTGTTGGAGAAAAATCTGTTGACAACAAAAATTATGAATAGTCCAAACACGATTATCTCAAATAGATTTCACAAATTTATCTGAAAACTCAAACATGATAGAAGACAACCATGCATGCTAAAGCTTCACATGACGCTCATATCGGGTCTCAATCCAAGTGCATAAATGCTTCGATAGAAGGGACACATAGGAAACTAAGTCCATGACTTTTTGGTCAAACTCTAAGCAATCAAGTTTTATACGTCTATTACTTTGTAAGTCTTCTCCTCCCCTCCCACAATGTTGATGGACATGACATTTCTTATGAATGACATGGATGGAAGGGCAACGAAAATTCCTCTTTCAAAGGAGGCGGTCAGTTTAGAAACCATGAATTTTAAGCTCTAGGGTTTACTTAAATGGATTTGAAGCATCCTTGATTTGTAAAGAGATGTTAATGAAGACCATAGACCACTGTTGTCGAAATTTGATCTGCCATTAATTGATGCATCTTGCCACGTTGGTTAGAGATCAATTGACATGCTTCCTGCATGGGATTTCATCGATTGTTGTGTACAGTGTAGCATGCATAGACTGTAGATGTGTGTCCTTTGTGTAGGAACCGAAGTCAGCCCGCCGCCACTTCTTGGGCACCAAAAAATGAGGATGTTGTCAGGTCCTGCAAGCCAATAACAAAATTACAAATATATTTTCCATAACTGCATTTTATAAATACATATTTTTTCCTTGATTCAACTATAGAGATTTTTTTTTCTAAACCATAGGTAGCCTATAGACCCATATTAATAGGGCCCTCGTGAAAACTATATTGTCCCCGCCGGGGACATAGTAATATGTGGAGTCTAAAAAAATGATTGTCATGAAACAATTTCATAATTATTTTTATTAGTTTTTAAAATTTAATAAAATCAAAGTTAACATTTTCCAATCAATCTTAATATTATTTTAAAAATTCATTTTTTTATTATAATAATTTGTTTTCTTCTTGTCTTCAAAGGGATTTTAAAGTCCACACTTCTTCATTATTTAAAAAACTTGAAACATTATTTTCAAAGAGGAAGACTATGTTTGTTTCCACCTTTAGGTCTACTTGATTATCTTTTGAATTCTGTTTTCCCAAAAGTTGCTAGCTTCTTCATCTGTTTGAGTTTACATGCAAATCGAAGCATAACTTTATTACTAGAAGAAAGATCTTACAATTTTTTATTAGTTGTCATGAGAAATCATAAATCTCCTCAACCAACCAATCTTTAGTGAATTAAAAAGGTGGTGGGGGATTTCTACCCTCCTTATCAATTTAAACAATATGGGAAGGTGATCAAAGGATCCCATAAGACCTACCCAATATTTGTATCTTTCTACCTCCCCTACCAACTTCTCTGTGGGAAAAAATATGTCCTTCCTTTTAGAAATTCTAAGTCTTCCTTCCTAGAATTCTCCCATGTGGGAACCATCTCAAGAGGTTGACGGGAAATGAATTTAATAAATCCAAAGAAGATAATAAAGTAGTCTACCATAGGATTAGGTCTATCCATTTCTCACCAAACTTCCCTTGAAGAATAACTCAGGTTTAGATCCTTTCCAATAATAAAGTTGTCATCTTTTAGGGCTTCGTTCTCTTTGAATTAATTCCATAAGGGCCTCCTATTCCCATGATTCCCATATAAGTTAACAATATTTATATCCTTCATTAAATATTTAGTTCCCCCCTCTAAAATGATACCTACCTGGAAAAGAAGAGTTGAAATTGCAATATGGCTTGAACCCTAATCATTCACCAAGCCACCTAACTAACCCTCAACATTAACAAAACAAAAATTCCAATTTTTCAATATTAGAGATATAATTTCAATTATCTTGGAATCCACACACATCTTTTCTTGAAGAAGAATCACATTTGGATAATAAATGGAAAACAACCTTATTAGGGATTATTGTTTTTTGGCACCTCCCACCCCTCTGACATTTAGTGATATAATGATCATGGATTCTCCTTCTTAGATGTTTTTCCCACTATAAGAACCCCACTAATGGTCAACTATTTCCCTTCTTAAATTTCCTTGGATGCTTCTTCCATATTTGGATATATGACTTCCTTCCTACAAGGTTTATCTTTTATTATGAGGAGGACATTCCACCTTCTATAGCCCCTTTGTTCTCCACTTCAATTATTCTTTGAGAACATAGTTGGCAATTGGAGGGCAAGAGGTCTTAGTATTCCTCTTCCTACATGAATTAACGACCTCATCTTGACTATTCAACCCTTCCTTATCCTAAGAATGGGTGCTCGACTCTGGTGATATAGAGGATGAATGCATAGATACCCTAAAATGAAATAAGGGAGAAGGGCTTAAGTTATCTCCTTCCTTATTTTAGATACTAGCAATATCTATGGCTTAGGAAAGAACAAATGGAGACTTACCATAAGAGGTAGAACACTGCTTAGAGTCCAGAGGAGTTAGCATATCATGATTGAGCTTAGCTCCATATTGAATTGGAGAAGCGTGGAGATTTAGTGCTAGAGGAAGAAGTGATCCAACTTCTATCAAAGAATAACCCATCATTCTTCTTCTTTTGATTTCTTGGTTGAAAACTGAGGATAAAGAGAACTTGACAAAATTCTTGTCTTGGGTTGACCCCTAATAATTTTACAATTTCCTTTTGAAGGTCAGAACAAGATTTGAGGGGAATAATTAATGTATGTACTTGAGAAACCAACCTATTGTTCTCTTGTACGTACTATCTGCATTGTGATAAATTTGTGATCCAATTTTCTAGATCCATCTAGCACTAAATTTTCACTACCTCCTATAAATGGGTCTGGAACGATGTCATTCTTAAATTCCTTCATGCATCCCCAAACCTCCATTATATCCTTGTGCAATATGATCAAGACAACTTGTAGATTGAATATGTCATTTTCACCATGTTCAAAACTTGTTAGGACCAAAGGGATCCCTACCTTCAATACCTATGGTCCAATTGTAAAAACCCTCTTTTTATAAGGCCATTTCTATAGTGATGATATAGAGGTTTGGGTGGATGTGAAGGCTGCAAATGGAAACAATTTTATAGATATATTTGAATCCAAACTACACCAATTGTAAAGGAATCTAGCCACATAGAAAGGTATAATATTTGCTAAGAACTAATTAGTTGCATGGAAATCACACATATTTTCTATTCCCATGATTTTGTAACAAATATAAATGTTATAAATATTAACATTTAATTCTAAGTAGGTTAATTAGGGTGATTAATTAATTACTCAAGAGGTGACTTGAAAATTCACCCCCCTTACCACTTAGGGTATAAAATACCCGACACTAATTCTTGTAAAACATCTTTTTATCTATCCAATTATCAATATATATTTGTCCTATGAATGGCTTATCGAATATTCCAGGTGTTCTGGTAATATTGATTGTGTGAAGTGAATAAATATTCGCTTCATTTGGTATCTGAGCTAGTTTGTGATCCAGGCCTTTGGCCATATTGTGATTTTTAATCACAATCCTAGGGAGTCCCTAAATTTATGGTCTTTGACCAAGTTAAAAAAGAAAAGAAAGTCAAAATAAAAAAATAAAAAGGAAGAAGTAAAAGAAAAGAGAGAAGAAGAAGGAAGATTGCCATAAAAAAATGAAGGTCAAAAAAATAAAAAATAAAATAAAAGAGTAAAACCACAAGTGGTTTCTCCACCCACGGTTTTGTTTTAATACGTGTTTTTTTTTTAAATCCAAGGTTCAAACCCTAATTCCCACACCATTCATAAAAAATATATATCAATAATACTATTAGTAATAATAAAATTTATTATTGTTATATATATTTTTTTAAAGAACCTTTAGACCCAATTCACAAAAAATATATATATACTATATTATTACTTTAAAATAATAATTGGTAATTTATTATATTTGTTATTATATTAAATTTTTAATAATAATAGTAATTAATAATAATAATTACTTAATAATAATTATTTAATAATTGTGTTATTTACAATTATTACTTTATACAAAAAGGAAAAAGAATCAAAGAAGATATTAAAAGAGCATAAATCAAGTCTTGGAAGATATTAAAAAAATTATGGATCCAGGTCACTCACAATTGCAATCACAGTTACGAACAATTTTGGACCAGTTAAAAACATGTGTTCGGAATAGTATTCTACAACTCCAGTTCGACAATAAAAAACGAAGTAATGATTTTCAAAAAGAACAGATTACTACCTCATAATTACGAATTCTATCATTGGAAGATAGTAGAGAAAAACTCACAAAAAAATTATCAGATAAGGACGAGAAAATATCACATATGGAAGGTATCATTCAACAACTTGAAGACAAGATAAAAAAACTAAACAAAGTCGAAGAATGTCTGTATGGAAACAGTATCGACTTAAAAGAGGAAATTAGTTGTCTAAACAAAGTCGTCATGGACAAGGAAGACAAATTGGCACGACTACACGAGAAGTTAGAAAATCAAGAAATAGAGTTATGTCATCGTCAACAACAAAAAGAAAAAATCCAACATCAATATGACGACAGTAACAAGACACATAAGTTGGAACTAACAAAAATCAACAATGTGTTATCAAGCAATACCAAAGAGATTTTTCGATTACGAAATCATAAGAAAACATTGATTACAAATATTAAAAAAATGAAACACAGTAGTAAGAGGAAACACTCCGGTGAAGACCTCAGAGGAAGAATACTGGAAAAGCAAGAAGAAAACTAGTGTCTAAGTAATCGTAATCAGGAACTAGAGAATCAAATCAAGAAATTAGAAATTGAAAAAAAGTCACAAGATGAAAGAATCGAAAAGAGTTAGAATCATAACAATCTACTGGAGAACCAAGAAGCACAAATCCAGGAAAATGCGTCCAAAAATAGAATCGAGGAAGTGAAGACAGTCCTCGCCACAGTCCAAAAGAAAGAAAAATAAACAACACATACACCTTACATACATCCTAATTATAATCATCATTTTGACCAATGACAGGATCAAAACAAGCACTCACAGAAGAATTATGTTGACAGGAGAAAAGACCAACATGCTAAGTAACAATGGAAACGACTCGTTCCACAAAATGATCTCAGAGCTCCGATAAAAGTAGATCTAGGATGGACCACAACAGATACGATGCGACAATTCTCCTTGGGAATCCGTAGCTCGTATCGTCTCATTTCATTAAGTGTCACAATTACAAAAAGGAAAGGATCCTGAGACGACAGTGCAAGGGAATTCAGACATTGTTGTCCATACAAGCTTTGAGGACAAAGCTTCCCTTAATGGGAAGGAAATGTAACAAATATAAATGTTATAAATATTAACATTTAATACTAAGTAGGTTAATTAGGGTAATTAATTAATTACTCAAGATGTGACTTGAAAAGTCACCCCCCTTACCACTTAGGGTATAAAATTCCTGACTCTAATTCTTGTAAAACATCTTTTTATATATCTAATTATCGATATATATTTGTCTTATTAATGGCTTATCGAATATTCCAGGTGTTCTGGTAATATTGATTGTGTGAAGTGAATAAATTTTTGCTTCAGATTTCCTTGAGATCCAACCATATTTGAACCCTTTTGTCATCATTTCGTGCTACGTAGTCACATGAGTCTTTAAGTGTCCCACCTATGAGACACAATGTAGTTATTACTTATATTGTGTATTGTTTTTGTTACTTCTACTCCATTTTCACAACGAGTCTCTAGTCATATATCCCTAGCCACTGTAGTTTCATAACTACATTTTCACTGCCAGGGAAACTCCAACATATCCTCAAGCAAATAATACTAACTCCTTATTAAATCTTCACCATGTTCACGATGCTCCATGCCAATTTTGACTAATATATAGTGCTCCTTCAAAATGAGAATCATATCAACAAAATGCATCAATTGATACCAAATGGTTTGATTAAAATATGCAAATCCGCATGGAAAACAACAACTCACAACTATATCTTTTCAATGCAGTCACTCGTTTTTCAATAACCATTTTGAGAATGCATCAACATGTTTATTACAATAGAACTCACACATATATGTAGGCATGATCAATCATTTTCAAATATTAAAGTAAGACATGGATGCATGAGGATGATGATAAAACATCTAATGTCATTCATGAGTCTATTACCGACTACTCTCTTCCTCAACCATAGGTTGTCTAGCCTCCATTATCATGCCATATGAGGGAATTTCGAGCAACAAACAAGAGTAGCATTTATTCTATGGGTGTCATTTCGTCCATACGCCAATATTGTCCATTGACCTCTCCGTTGGAGATGGAAACAATGGTTTTTACCACAAACATATCTACATTCTATTGCATATGAATTGTTATCTATGGTTTCTCCATTTTTAATCTCGAGATGCAAGTTGGATTTCCATAGAAGAAACTTTAGAGAATGTGGAGGTGATTTCTCTAGTAGATAATGATGACAGGTCGCTAAAGGGCCCAAGTACAAAAGAGAAGTGCCAAGAACCTATACCTTGCCATAGAAGACATGCTTTCATTTCCTATGATTCTCTAAATTGCAACTATTATTTGTTTTCTCCCTTAAATATAGTTAAAAGGAACATACATGTATTACATGAAATACCTTGTTGTTTTGGTCACAATACATAAGTTTACAAGCACCTATAATTTGAGGATCAAGAGAAGAGAAAGAATGGGAATGGAGATTGAGGGAGCTAAGAATTCCAAAACCAACAAGCATTTAAAGACTTCACATGTTATGTCCCTCAATGATCCTCTAGATAACAATAATAATAGAGAGCACCATCCTATTCACCATTATTAAGTAGAGTACACTTCTTGTTGTAATGTAGTAGGTACTCCATGAAACCCTTATATTTAGCTATCTCAATAATACCATCATTGCTAATTAACTCGCAAATAAAGAACTCAACAAAAGTGTTTTGCCTAAATACACCACAATTGCGATGATTTATGTTAAGGGTTTATACATTTTATTAGAAATAAAATATGAATAAAATGTACAAAAAACATGAAAAAATTGAATCACTTGTTTTTAATAAGTATTTTTTTAATGTGGTTCACAACCCTGGAAGATAGTGGGCTCGCTACATCCACTGGAATATTTCTTAGGGGCGCCACTTGAAGGGGCCTCACCCTGTCGGCTCCCAAAAGGACCGAGAGAATTGAACCTCTAACCTAGACTACTTTGGTATTGGACTCAGAAGCACCAACCAATTAAGCTACCTCTCAGATCTTTAAAAAAAATATTTATATCAAGATAAGTGTAGTATTTAGTTCTTACATTCTGGACTAGTTTTTTTTGGCTCTCGCTGAAATTGTGGATCGCGAGCTCCTGGATCGCCCTCACGCAGCCCTCACGCAGAACGCAGGTCGTGGCTCTGTTTGGGCTGTAA